>OY288268.1:1202500-1686570 GCA_958450335.1 Hibiscus tridactylites | reverse complement strand
AATTTTACCAATTTAATTTACTTCATTTACTATATCCGAATTCAAACTCATAATCTTACTCAATTGTTTTGGAAATATTTTTTTCAATTTTCTAAATATAATTAATTCTTTCTTATGAATCTAATGTTATTTATTTATTTAAAAATGTTTTAACGCGATTACTATTAGTATTTATTTTTTACTTTTAGACAATCTGCTAATTTAAATATATTTCATCGATAAATAATTATATATATGTTAAAACAAAAACGAATTCGATCGATTAAATTTCTCTCTTTAAATCATTTTATGTAATGAGTAATTTGAATTATAGATATGATCCTAATTAGTTTGTTTATATGCTAAAATTTTGTAAAGTTCTTTATATTTATTTTAAATAAAATAAGTATTTTGAACTAACCGTTTTAAATAATTAGTGGATAATTAATTATCTTACTATGTATTGTCCTCGGATAATTAATTAGTGGATAAATATCTTTTCTTTTCTTTACCGTCTCTTCCTTTTTGATCGAATACCGTCGCTTCTTCTTAGTTCTTACACAACATAAGCTTTCTTTTTGTTCTTCCATTTGTCGATCTATCACTTCGGACACGATCTTTGTCTTAAACGGGCACTCGAGGTCATAGAAAGTGAAGCTTAGAAAAGGAGAGGATTTTAAGGGGGGGAACACTTGGTAAAGTTTGGATTTTTATAAGGGAAATTTAGCGATTTTGTGGAAAAGGGGTGAAAGTGAGGATGGTTTGGTGTAGTTCTTGAAGATTTGTGTTAAAGTTTGAGTTTTTAATTCTAGGTTTCCTTCTTGGATTTCGATTATGGGTGGTGGTGGGTGTTTTCCTTGTTTTGGATCATCAAACAAGGAAGAGAGTAAAGGTGGGGGCTCCATTAAAGAACTGGGAAAGAAGGATTCAGCTAAAGATGGCTCTGTTGGACAGTCTCATCATGTTCATAGAGTTAGTTTAGGTAAATTAATTTCTTTTTTTTATCCCAATTTTACTTCTGTTGTTTTTATAATTGTTGGGTTTTGATCAGCTGTTTGAATCTGTTGTTAGTTTGATCCGATGGACTTATGGTTGTTTTGGGGCGTTTGATTGAATTATATGGCTCATGGATTTATCTATATTAGTAGTTCTGAATGTTGGTTTTGTTGGTATACTAGTTTGAATTTTACCCTAGCTGGAGGGCCTATGGAATAGTTTGAGAGATCTGCTCTTAGTATTCGATACACAGGTTTTTCCTATTTTGTTTTAATTTCTTGTTCATCCATAATTGTCAAGCTAACATAGACTAATGATAGTAAATGCATTTTAAGTGAGAATTGGAATGTTCCCTATAGATGATGTAAGAATGTTGTCAAGTAAAGGGTTTATAACTTTGCGTTAGACGTTTCTCGTTTCACTTTACTGTTAAACTCAGTGTCGAAGTCATAAACATTCGAATCTATTGAAGAACTGTATAACAGTGCACAATTCTAAAGTTATAAAAGAGCCCATCTCTGTTTCCGGATGATTCAGTTTTGTAGTGTTTATACTCTCTTTTACTCTTTATGCTCTCAATTACGGGAATACGGCATTTAACTTTTGTTGTGCTCCTTTAATTGTAGTTCTAGATATCTTTCTTGTTTCATCTTGTTCTGTGTTTCTGATTCACTATTTGAACAGACAAATCGAAATCTCGGAGTGGTTCTGATTCTAAAAAGGAACCTGTAGTACCTAAAAATGGACCGACAGAAAATATTGCGGCACAGACATTTACATTTCGAGAGCTTGCTGTTGCCACAAAGAACTTTAGGCCGGAATGTCTGTTGGGAGAAGGTGGTTTTGGGCGTGTTTACAAAGGTCGTTTGGAGAGTACAGGACAGGTCTGTTACAGTCTTGAAACAAATGTCAATTTCTGTGTGTTCTAAACGTTTCCTTATTTTATGGGATTGCACTTAAGTTGCTTGCTTTGTATGAGTCTTGGGAGTGCAGGTGGTTGCCGTCAAACAGCTTGATAGAAATGGCCTTCAGGGGAATAGAGAATTTCTTGTTGAAGTTCTAATGCTTAGCCTCTTACACCACACGAACCTCGTCAACCTGATTGGTTATTGTGCTGATGGGGACCAACGCCTCCTTGTCTATGAATTTATGCCTTTAGGGTCGTTGGAGGATCATTTACATGGTAAGGGTGCCCATCTTTTGGTTTTCATGATACTTGCACTCCTCTAGCTTTAGCGTCAATTACTCCGTCAACGTAAAGAATGAATCACATGATAAATTGTACGAGTTTGTAGTGTTATTACCGAGTTATTTATTGATGAAGCAGCTTGGGTCGACTTTGGTGTAACAACACTTCCTTATATGGAGGTTTTTTAAGAGGCCAATAAGA
This sequence comes from Hibiscus tridactylites, assembly GCA_958450335.1. Taxonomy (NCBI): domain Eukaryota; kingdom Viridiplantae; phylum Streptophyta; class Magnoliopsida; order Malvales; family Malvaceae; genus Hibiscus; species Hibiscus tridactylites. The sequence goes on along the minus strand of OY288268.1, from coordinate 1,684,205 downwards.
GTTAATGCCTATTAGAGTAAGATTTTTGAGATTTGTAAAATTATAATGCAGGTAGAATAATTTTTGTTGGCCAACTATTGGTCGTTACTGATTTCCTTAATTTCTAGCTCCCCGAAAGATGTTTGGTATATATTTTAATGCACTGCCTAGCCATTAGGTTGATGCTGAATTTTGCTACATGGTGTTTTATACTATTGCTAGATATAAATGTCAAATTGGTGATATGAATTAAAGATAAAAATGCACCCCTCTTCCACCCTTTTTTTTATCTTTATCTTTTGTCTACGTTATCGTAAAAGTGAAGTCGTGAGGTTCACCAAATTTGATCTGTGTGTAGATTTTATGTTTTAGGTGTTTGGTGGTAATGCATATTTTCTTGTGGCAGAAAGCCAGAAACCAAGATTATTTTAACAATAACCTAGAAGAAAGTCTACTTATGTGTGTGTGTCAAATACAGGAATCTGTTCGTTGCGGTCATATGAGTATGATCATAATTTTCTTGAAGTTTTTTCATGTATTTGGACGAGGTCTAATCCTCGTTCCCATGTGTCGGGCACTAGTACTTAAAGAAAAATGAAGTCACAATCTATATCTATGTATTGTGAGAATAAGCACACATAATGAAACTATTTCTATGTATCTGGACATCGGAATCTTTAGTATCAACAGCAAGCAAACAATATGGAATCTTTGGTGGCTTATTTCGGACTTTTGTAAATGTAAGGTTAGAATTCAAGAATAACACTTTTGGCTGACCACAATGATTACCTTTTTTTTAAATTTGTTGTCAGATCTTCCACCGGGAAAGGAACCTTTGGACTGGAATACGAGAATGAAGATTGCTGCTGGTGCAGCCAAGGGATTGGAATACTTGCATGATAGAGCTAATCCTCCTGTTATATACAGAGACTTAAAATCGTCGAACATCCTTCTTGATGAAGGCTATCATCCCAAATTATCCGATTTTGGGCTTGCAAAACTGGGTCCTGTTGGTGACAAAACCCATGTGTCCACTCGTGTGATGGGCACTTATGGTTATTGTGCTCCAGAATATGCAATGACTGGCCAACTCACTCTAAAATCTGATGTCTATAGTTTTGGAGTTGTCTTTCTCGAGCTTATCACAGGGCGCAAGGCCATTGATAATATGCGTGCTCCTGGAGAGCAGAACCTCGTTGCATGGGTAAGTATCTTTTTCTTTTCTGCCGTGCCATAATTCAGACAGTAGAGATTCTTCCGAAATTTATTGCTGCTTTGACTTGAATCAAGTTATTTTGTGATTCTTTTCTATGGGGCTCCACAGGCACGGCCGCTTTTCAAAGATCGTAGGAAGTTTCCAAAAATGGCTGACCCGCTACTACAAGGCCGTTATCCAATGCGAGGATTATACCAAGCTCTTGCAGTTGCTGCGATGTGTTTGCAGGAACAAGCTGCTACAAGGCCTCTAATAGGTGATGTTGTGACAGCCCTTACGTATTTAGCCTCACAAACCTACGACCCGAATGCACCCAGCAATCAAAGCAACAGGGTCGGTTCATCAAGTCTGAGACTCAAGGATGATAGGAGTATGCCCGATGGGTTGGACAGCCCCAATGGTCGTGGACGGCTTGGCTCCCCTTCTACCCATAGAAATTCACCTGATTACAGGAAGAGGCATCATGCTAGGGAATCGAGCACCGGTGCATTGTTGGGTAGGAATCAAGCTGGTGGGGGTTCAGGTAGGAAATGGGATTCGGATGATTCGGAACGACAAGAATCTAATAGGGACAGCCCTGTGAATGCCGTGACACCAACAGAAACGCCACATAACCGTGTTCTTGATAGAGAACGTGCTGTTGCAGAGGCCAAAGTATGGGGTGAGAATTGGAGGGAGAGAAAACGAGGAAACACAATGGGTAGCTTTGATGGTACAAATGACTGATTCTACCTAGATACTAATTCATGTCATTATGCTCTTCCAACCGAAGGCATCATTTATCGTTTTAAGGGAAAAGAAGACTTCGAAGATGAACCGTCCATCACTGTCGGTCTCCATTTCTACCCACAGTTAATGCATTTATCTAATGTCGACTGTTTTTGCGTGTCCTATGGTTTGAAACCGAATGCTTCAATTATGTGGTTGAAGGAAGAAACACAGTTAAAGAACGGAATCGAGAGTAGTTAATCGATTTGGAGAATTCACAGGTAAATTTCTGCCGGCCAAAAAAACAATGTATGCAACATGTTAATCTATGTATTTAGTTTTTCGCTGTTAGTTTCCTGTTACAGGAGATGCTGGGAAGATGTCTTAGTTTTCCCCATATTATTATTGGTCTTGTCTGTGGGGGAAAGCTTATTAGGTTTGTGTGGACATCGATCTTATCGATCGGACTCGTATGTTTCGTGTATGCATCTCCGAGTCAATCCTGCTTTCGGCTTTATACAAAGAGGTTTCATGATATTGCCATTCATGTATGATCATCATCATATTGTTCTTTCTGTAACTATTTGTTTTCATTATACAATCATTCATGTATCATAATCATGTTTTTATGTAATTTACTTGTTTAATGTCTCCCTGATAATAGTATCTGTACTTTTTTATCGTTCGATAAGACACGCACCATGCAGACAAACTGCTCGGATCAACCGAGCATTTAATGCTCTTGATCTAAAACACCAAAATAATAATTATATATAGAGAAAAAAGAACTCTGATGTTTGTAAGGCCAATTTTTTTTATCAGTACAAACTGACTTCCACAAACGTATATCTACATTTCAGGCCTCAGTTAACTAAGCAATAAGCATAAAAATTACAGCACCACACTCATTAGATCGAATCACACCGGGCTCGAATCTCCAGCAACCTGAGCTCGCCAACCGAAACAGTAAATATACAATGAGTTGAGTGCCATTGTCGTCCCGAAACTTACCGTTCCAGAAATCAGTATAGCGAAAACAGCCTTCATCTGGACCTGCAGAAAGACATTGAAATGTCTCTGAGAACGGCATGTTGAGTTTTTTTTTTGTTTCGGGATGCATTTCGGTACATATTCTGGTACAAAGCGTTTAAAAAACATTTCTACCGATACAGTTCATGGTAATTACTTGCTAAATGAGGTTAATGCTTTTAAATTATTGCTTACCACACCATACAATAGATGAACGGTTAACGCCACGAGTCCAAACTCAAGAGCTGCATACGTCCATATGTACTCCTTGATTGCTGCAAATGTGCAAGCCAAAACAACTCGATGTTAAGGCAAACCGAGACTCGTAAAGAAATGTAAAGTTTGAGGCTCAGCCATACCTAAGATGACTGCAAAGATAGATGCTAAGAGGCCTAGGGTAAATGCAAATGGCGCGGCAATCATAATTGCTTGTCTCTTCATTTCCTGAATCTACAAAAATCATGAGGCATAAAATTGACATTGTCAATCTACAAAGGATATGTTGCTCCGACTCTTCATTTTTATTGAAGTATACATGTCCAACACCCGTGTCGGATACACTAACATCCAACACATTAGAATATGGATATAGGGGACATAATCAAATTTCCGATAAAGGCACAAAGCATACCAGTAGTTGTTCAAGGAAGAAGAAATAGCATATCGTGCTAATTAACACGAGAACCACAAAATCCTGCCAGGCACTGCATAATTGAAGTACGTATTTTAAGTTAAAAACAAGAAAACAGATAATTATCAAGAAAGTACTATGCCTTAAAATAATTATCTATGTTGCTCCGACTTTTCGTTTTGTTTGAAGTACTTGTGTCCGACACCCATACCTGAACTTGCAATGAAGATATCCATGTTGGACATATGACTGACACATACTCGAGTCGGACTAACATAGATAATTATTAACACTATATTGTAGACATGGTTGGCAGTGAGCTTGGCATAGAGTTCATTATTTAAGTGTCATAGTTCAAGATCAACCGTAATTAGATGCAAGATAATTAGCCGATACTACCTCACGGTTTCTGATGGTAATCTCTGTGGATTAACGTTCTGTCTATTACCCCTTCGAGCCGTAGTAGGCACCCGCAGCAAAGTTACAGGTAAGTTCCTCACTTCTTGTCCGCACACCTCACAGTTTTTGTTTCCTCTCGTACTAAACCATTTAATGGCGCATGCTTCGTGCACAAGTTGTAGGGCACCTTTGCAGCTGCATTCCATTTTGAGTGTATTCTGCTCATCACATTCATCAAAACAGATTCTGCACACGGCTTCCTCTTCCGGAATCTCCTCGTCATCACTTTCTGCAGGAACAGGATTGATATCTGCACATCCGCAGGAACAGCAAACCGACCTCAAAACTCGAGACCAATAAACCAACAATTAATGAAGTCAAAAGTTGAAAAACACCAAGTTGCGAGTTCAGACCAATTTGCATGGTCGTGTGTGCTAGAATAAGCAGCTCAAGTTTTCAGACAGATTAATTTCTCTGTCAACCTTTGATGCACTGAATCTTTATTTTTCCTGAAGAATTTGAATTAACATGTGTGTCCGACACATACCTCGACACGGTTACGAGGATATGATACTCCCAAGGACCCTCGAAATACATAGAAAAACTTTAAAAGACCAAACATATCTGTGTCGGACAAATACTTGTATCAAACACTTCATCCAAGTCTGACTAACACGAGTTGAAGCAATGACACTAAAAGGCTACTCGAATAATAGGGATGAAAAATTAGAAAATTAGTCATTTATGTAAGTACCACTACTTACCATCACTGTTATCTGCAGGGACATTCTCTTTACGAGTATCGAAAGATGCGGATCGCACTATAACAATATTTCGTCCAGGCATTGAAAGGGACCTTGAAACCACTGTAGGCATTGCTCGTTTCTGCATAAAAATTACAGTAACCATCTCAAAATGCTATAAAGTTATTTTTACACGATTGATTCGGAGCATTTCCCCATATAACTACGGGAAGATCTAAATTGCCATGTTGCTTCGGTTCTTCATAATGCTTGAAATATCCATGTCCAGCATATATTTGGACCCTCTTAATACATGAAAAAAAAAACTTCGAAAAAATTGAACATACTCATGTCGGGCACATACATGTACCCAATACTCACGCAAGAGTCAATGTAACATAGATAAAAAAGGCTTAGAAAGTGAATATATGAGGGCTTGAAGAATGACGTGACCGATCTATGAAATGCAGTTGCTTTCCTAGGAAAGCCAAAGATCGGTCTCGACATGAAGGATAATGTAATCTTTTGGCATAATATATATGCTAATATCCGAATTTTGTTCCAAAAGTTGTTTGAATCAAATTTTCAACATCTACAGGGACAAAACTTTAAAGCAAAATTCAAAAATAGCCAGAACTATATGATATGATACATACATTTGATTTGTTCCATTTGCCAGCCATCCTTTCTGCACCGGGCACGGTAACTGTTGGGGACAAGTTTGATGCTGGTGTAACTGGCAGCGATGTACATTTTTTCCAAAAAAATGGGGATGGAAAACCGGCCAGACTCGGACTTTCAGGACTGTTCTTGCTGTCAGGAGTGAGGAGAGAGCTTCGCTCGCCATCAGCTGTGTTACCTTTTCTCTTGAAGCTTAATGCACGCAAAAAGCCTCCGGGTGAAGAACCACCTTTGCTGGAACCCTGGGACTGAAGTAACCCCTTTCCACTACGACTACCGAATCCTACTGGTCTAGGAGGTATTTGAAGTGAAAGATCCGAGGGTCGACCACTTGTTCCGGGCTTAGAAGGTCTGTTATCTAAGGGTTCCGAGACCGGTGAATTTGCCTGCATGTTATAAAAGTTCAATTCAATTTCAAGTACTTACGACACCTGATTCGGCATTTTACACTGTTTTTGTTTCATTGCACCTATTCTTTCCAATGTTCAGAGGGAACAATGCTCTATTGCTTCGATTACTTCTACGCGGAGACAATAGCAAGAAAAGAAATGGCAAAAGTAATGATCCTAACAAACATACATATATTTACAGTATAACACCCCTTCTTTCGACCGACAAATATATACATACAAATATATACATATATGTATATAACACCATTAAGGAGACCAACAATTAAACAGATTCAACATACTCAAGAACATACCTACCTTAATATATTCACATTATAACACCATCTGCAACCAAAAACCTTATTTCTCAAGTTCATGGACTTGTTCGATGTCGATTTAATAGCGGACGTGAAGGTCATATTTTTCTAACTAATTTCTAGATTAAGTATGCATATATTTCTAACAATTCATAACTTAAACAAAATCAAAAGAAAAAAACATCAAATTCATAATCCCAATTCCCAAACATATCATAAGAGATCATCAAACAAAGTGAAAACCCTTTAATCTCAGATTAAAGAAAGACCCTACTTTCGGCCTAAAAAGTGAAAAAAATTCCTTCAACCCATTTTATAAGTACTAATAAATGAAAATTTAGAAACCCATCTCTTGAAAGTAAAGCAAAACATTTTTTTTTCTACAAATCTAAAAATTTATATAAAAAAAGGTAAAAAAGAACCTGAGAAGAATCCTTAGAAATTCCATTGCTGCCAGCTCCAGCTCCAGCTCCAGCTCCAGCTTCAGTTGCTTGCATTGCTGATTCTTGGATAAGCTCACAAGAACCCCAATCAATAAATTGTAAGAATTAAAAATAAATAAATCAGTTAATAAAAGTTCTAAAAAAAAGAAAAGGGAGAATAATTCATGCAACCCGACCAAAAATAAAAAGAACCGAAGAATCAAAAGACGGTGCGAAGATACATAAAAGAACAAATCTACGAGAATATCTTCGTTATTATAGAACATATTTATCAATAGAATTTCAATAAATAATAATAAAAAGGCTTAATACCTACTTTAGCCCCTCTACTTTAGAAACTATTTTACTTTGACTTTTTCTTTTTCCCTATCAATTTCACCCTTCTATTTTTTTGATTAAAAAGAAAAAATGGTTATCCAGACACCTCGTTAAAAAATCTCACTAATTTAAATTTGAAGAAAAAGAGTGCACCCGAATATTTAAAAAAATATTACATGTTTTTAAATTTATATATTAAAAATTATAGTTATATTTAATTTATTTTGAAATATTAAAAACACATAAAACATTAAAAATCTTACAAATAAAAAAATATAAGAAACTGCCCAATTTGTGAAAGTTTGAATTTTTTAAGAATTGTTTTATCTTTTATTTTCTTAAACACTTCATAAAGTCACATTATTAATTTTAACGGAAACTGGCGAAAAACTGACGATGGTGGCGGATTGAAAGTAAAAGAATCAATTTGAGCGAAAAATAAAAGGATCAAAATGAAATTTTTCTTACATTAAAGGGGTTAAAATAAGTATTAAATCTAATAAAAATAATAATAATTGAGGAACTGACTGAAAGACAGCCCTGCCTTTCTTCTCTTTGCCGCGATGTCTTGTCTTTCCTTATCTCTACTCACTCGCGATTATATGTGCACGTTCTACTCGCTTTAAATAGTCGCCATGTCATTTTTAATACAATAATTATAAATTAGATAAAAATACGTGTTTAAATCCACATTTTCTCAATGTTATAATAATAATCCTACCAACCAACTTAAAATTTTGTGTAATGCCTTATGTTGAATTAATTCTATTTATGTGAAATTCTTTATTTAATGGAAATATTATTTTAAAATGTAATTATAAACATTAGTATTTTTTGTTTTGAATAGTAATATAATATTTTGATCCAATCAAATTTGAATTTTTGAATCGAACGAATAATTTAATATTTGAATTTAGACCCAATTTAATATTGTGTCTTGAATAAAATATTATATACATAACTTGTTATAGAATATATAATTATACTCCCTCGTATTACTAAATATGTTCTTTATTAAAAAAAAATTAAAATTTTTAAACATTGACTATAATTATATTAAATAATTAAAATTTATAAATTATATATTTTAAAACTATTTGATTGGTGGTTTTTAAAATATATTTTTTTTATATTTTTATCAATAATAAATTTTAAATGATAATGGGTCAAAATTGAAAAAAGTTAACATAAAAAAGTTAATAAAAAACAAAATTAATGAGACGAGAAGAGTATATATAATTACTTTAATATTGAGTCTTATTATGAGTAAACAATATTTGAGTTTTCTTCAGATTTATTTTCATCTAAGTATGGATATATTTTAATTATTAATATGATTGTTTTCTTTTTATATATAAATAAGGTGTTCGGCTTCTTAAACAATGTCCGAATTTGAATTTTAGAGTTGTGTATGAAGTAAACTGGTTAGATTGTAAAGATTACTTCATAATAAGTTCATATAATATCTAATTTAAATTAGTCGATCAATAATTCTGATAAAAATAATATAAAATATTTGAAAGAAATTGAAAAATATTAATTACACCTCAACATTCAATGTGAGAGTGGGTTTTGACAAATGAAGCAAGTGGGTGAGTTCGGTCCGTGGTTACTTACCATCGCCCATTCATTAGTGCAAAATAGTTAGGAAATTTCCCAAATACAAACAAATCATATTAAAAAAAAACTCGTACATTTCCCCCACAAAACTTCGTTATTTTTTGGGGGAAATTCTGTAGAAAAGGACTTTGGTTTTAAGTAGGAATTTTTTTAAAATAAATTATGTGTAAGCAGGACGAAGCTAAAGGGAGAGTGGGAGGGGCAATTGCCCCACCCAACTTTGAATGGTTTAATTATTTTTAGGCCATTGATAGTTTTAAAAGCTTTGCAATTAAGTCCTTGCCCCTCCCAAAAATTTTGTTTTTATTATTTTTAAGACCCTTTAAGTTAAAATTAATGAAATTAAGCCATGACCCCTCATTTTTTCTAGTTTAATCACTTTTTAAGACCCTTCAATTTTAAAATTAGTGAAAATAAACCTTAATTCCCTTACTTTTTTATGATTTAATTACTTTTTAGAACCCTATTTATTTCGAAGTTAGTTAACTTGCCCCCCTCATGGTTCAATCCTGGCTCCGTCCCTGTGTGTAAGGTTTTGGAAATAAAAATTTAAAAATCGAATCAAATTGGTTTAATTATGAATTTTGGAGTCAAGTTTGGACAATTTTTTTAGAGACAATGTAAAACAGTCTCAAACGTTAGCTGGATTTCGATTTGGACAAAGCTTACAGAATTTACAAACTTCATTAGCCTGTCCGAAAAGATTCTCCACCTGTCTGTCGAGATATCATGGATCTTCTTCGAGTAAATCGTCCGAAATTTCGGCTTTTTCGAGTTGTTTCAGCTTCTCTAGGGAGTCAAGATCACCCTTAAGAGTGTATACAACCTACAGTTAAATGCAATGTTAGAAACGATCAAGTTTGAATGCTTGTTTGGTAAGATTTTTTCTATGTAATTACAGGACATGCCTGTCTCATTCGGGGTCGATTCGCTGCGGACTGATGTATGCAAATAGAAGCTATTGCTACAAGAAGGTTCAACTGATCGAAGTCGTATGCATCCCCTAGAGTTGGATCGACAAGTTCGTCGATCTTATTTGCTCTGATCAAAGGCTTTGCCTGTAAGAATTCGTATAATCGAGTTGAGTCATCGGGAATACGCAGGATACGGGGCATGATCGCAGTGTAAAATTCAAGATACCTACCCACATTACGAGGCTTTTCTGCGAACCATCGAGAACTTGCCTCCCGGTAATGAGTTCCAAAAGCATTACTCCAAAAGCATAGACGTCCGTTTTTTCGTTTACGACACCGTGCATGAAGATCTCAGGAGGAAGATAACTGTCATGACAAGAAATATGTTAAATGTATTATGAAGAGCAAGAAATTTAAGGCTTGGAAATCGAGCAGGATTCGGAATTACGCACCCGAATGTGCCTTCCACTTTAGAGACAGTGTGATGAGTCCATTGATCAGGTAACCACTTTGAAAGACCAAAATCAGATATCTGAAATTCCATTGGAAACTCAACCTTTAGCAATGTACTTGGTGAAAAGCATTCTATGCATGCATAACCGATGTTTCGTATTACTGCGATTACAGCATACATGTTCACGGTTCGATATGTACCTGAGCGTCGAAGTCCTCGGTAAGCAATATGTTTGCAGGCTTGATATCTTTATGGATGATTCGTCTCTGGCAACCTTCGTGAAGATAGCTAAGCCCTTCGGCAGCCCCGAGGGCGATTTTGAATCTGATGCACCAGTTCAGCTTCTCCTTTGAGCCTGCATCTGCACGGCAAAGGCGTTGAGATGTTCGAAAATGTGAAGAAATCGAACATTAAGAGGCTTCGGAGAAACGGACCGTAAAGTAATGATGCTAGGCTTCCGTGAGGAGACAATTGAAGAACAAGGTGCATCCCGCCATCAACTCCGTACCCTATCAATTGAGCGATATTTGGATGGTCGACATGAACTATTATCCCGAGCTCAGACAAGAAATCCACTGTCATCTCTTCAGGTGAACCTCTGGTTAGCCGCTTAACCGCTACATGCTCTCCGGTTTTCAACTTCCCTCTGTAAACTTCTGCATACCCTCCTTCTCCTATCAAATTTTCTTTTCAAAAACAGAAGATATGAACAAAATTCGTCAGCCTCCGAAGCAATACGGAAACATGAAACGAACATGTTCTTTTTCGAGTGTAATTTTGACCTTAAAACCGAATCGAAAGTAGGAGAAAAAAGAAATATACCATGACTGAAGTTATCGGTTGCTTCCTGAAGTTCCGAGAGCGAGAAGTTCTTCCAGGAAGATTTAAAACAGCACAGTTGATCAGCATTCAAAGATGAACTTACTTGTGGAACAATGTCACCTTTGATTCTTTTGTTATTTCTCCTAGTGAGCTTCGGTTTTACCGGCAAGCCGGGTCTCTTTTTCAGTACGCCAAAGAAGTTGCCCCAGTTACCATATGTAGCTAAATGATGCCGGTTTTTGCAGTCCGACGAAGTGCTCGCATTAGAAATCGGCACAGACTCCGCAGATTCTACTGTACTTGTTGAGCATTCCTCGAGAGCATCTATCGAGGACGGCTGATGTACCCTCTCTACATCGGATTCCCCAAGTACTAACATGATACAGAGTTCTCAACATTAGCAAATATTGTGATTATCATCTCGAACAACATCATTTAACAAAGAAATGCATGATTAGTTTACCAAGAATTGAAATCGTGTTGAGGAAACCAACTCCATCCGGTCTTCTCGAATGTCGACAAGGCGGTTTTTTGCTATTTCCATCGACGGTTTTATCGGAGCTTTTGTTGTCGATGGATGGTTCACTGGGGAAATATAACAAACAGATGGTATCAGCAACATATTATAAGCAAAATTCCAGCATGAAAGCAAACTTAAACATTTTACTAGGAACAAAAATCCAGTTGATTCATGCAATTGCAATCACCCTTTTTCGAGATTCGAATCGCAGCATGTCGGATCTTTCCCCTATCCCCTGATTGTGGCAAAATTATAACAAACTTTAACATTACTGGGAAATTGCATGGAATTTCCATGGAACAAACTTTAACAATTCAGCTTCCATTCATTATTATGAAATTAAATTAACAAACAAAAACCCAATGCTGCAAAATACAAATAAATCATGAAAAAAGTCTGAAAAGGATGAATCTGCAAAGTACCGTGGATGAGAAGAAAGTTCCTGGGAATCTTCCATGGATTGAGAAAGCAAATGAATTATTACAGAAACAAAAGAGAGAATAACAACGATGACTTGATGAGAAAGCCAACGTGTTTTACTTATTTATTTAAATTTTTCATAAGACAACACCTGAAATTTGTTAATAAAAGTAGGTAAATTTGTGCCAGTTTCTGCTTAAATCGTTCCTTTTTTAAAGAATTTAGGTGCAAATCTTGGAAAAAAAATAAAGAATCTTTTTATCCTATATTTAGCATACGTAAAGGAAAGTGGAAGCTTTGTAATATCTTCAACTGAAGACCAGCACATATATACATACAACCTAAAGATCAGTATAGAGTGAGTTAGAAATAACGGCAATCTAACAATTTTCCTTACCGTTACCAACCAACTCTAACTGACCAGCACACTCAATGGTACAGCACAATTAATCCTAGTTGTACTCATTTATAAGCTCAGTACATTTGTTAGCTTATAAATGAGTACAACTATACTCTAATATTGACCGGACCTTGAAATCTCGAGTTTTACTTCTCGCCAACCACGAAATAAGACTTTGTTAAAGCATCTTCTTCGGGAAGACCAAATATGCAGAGGTTACGATCCATTGATCCCATTGCCAAGTACTTTGCATCTGAACTGAATTTGACACAAGTTGCTCTACCTGCAAATACAGGAGAATAATGCATTTCCAACTTTAGCTGCCAATCAGGAATAACAATAGACTACATTAAAAAACCAGACCAGAGGTCGAACCGACCAAAGATATATAAACTACCATCTGATTCTTATAAAGTTTACATATCAGACAAACTATAGTTCCTGGTTCAGCCGGTCCAGCAAGCTGGCGGAGTTTGGTTTATATTCAATGCTAGAAAGAGGGAATAGAAGACAAACCAGTGCCGGATAAATCAGGTAAAGTTTTGATGCAATTCCATTCTAATTTGACGCTGCCAACTTAGTAGATTCTGGGCGTGCAAAATCAAATTAGTTTCACCAAATATCACCAAATATTCTGCCAACTTAAGAGGTCAATACCTGCAATATCAATATGCCAGCATCTGCAGTCTTAAATGATAGAAAGCTCATATAGCCTGTAAAAATGAACAAAGAACATATCTCAGTTACCATTCTCTGCCTAAAACAGATGGGTTGAAGATCTTCATTGGTTTTCTTGAAACTGTCTTCTGAACACAACAATTTCTTCAACACCTGCAAGAGTCACATAAGCTATTATCTTCTTGTTCGTTCAAATTACATGCTATGAAATTGCTCAATGTCTAGAATGGTTTCACACCTGTGGTTTGAGAGTGGAGAAATCAAAACCAAATTTTGCAGCTTAAGGATTATCGGGGGATGAAATCTTCACGATCAATTAGAACAAGAGGTATGTGGGAAATCTTGGACCATTCTCGTCCTTTAACTCTCCTGCACTCTTCTTCTAGCAACGGACATTCGGAGATAAGCAGTGAGCCAAGCGAGAGAAGCATGTGTTTTTCCGGAAGAGATGTGAGCTTTGGACAATTCTTGATGTCCAAGTAATGAAGAGAGGTGAGGTGTTGAAAGGACTTGATGAATTCCAAATTCTTGAAATTAACAATCTTGATATAGGTGAGAGAAGGAGGCAGCGTCATTCCTATCATTTCTTCTGGAAACGACACCACATCTAAGCATCCCATGGCGAGTCCTTGAAGAGAGGTAAGTCTATGTAATCCCCAGTCAACAAGTGAGCTATAAATCTTGGGTGCGCATGAGATAGCAAGTGTTGTGAGGTTGGTGGGAAAACCCTCTTCTGGAAAGGATATGTCCGCCCCACAGTTCCAAACCGATAACCTCTGAAGGGAGGTGAAGTTGTTGATGCACTTTGGAAGGGCTCCTAAATTCTCACAATCGCCAATTGAGAAAATTCTGAGATTTGTGATGGGGAACCCAATTTCTTCGAAACAAACCACAAGATTTGAACAATCCCATACTCTGATCTCCTGGACATGGTTGAGCTTGTCTAATCCCCGCGGTAAACATTTAATATTTCTAGCTCCCCGAATTTCAATAATTTCGAGATCAGTGGTTTCATGGAAGTCTTGGGCTATGCATTCCAACAACTGACACTCCCGAATATGTAGCTTTTTAAGCATTACTGGTAACTTGGAATCTAAAAATAAGCTCCTCAACTTTGGGCACTGTCCAATGTTGAGCTGTTGAAGCCGATTGCATATATCACCCCTTGATGATAACCTTATTAGAGATGAACAGCAACTAATGTTCAAGTCCTCAAGAAGACAGGTTTTACTACTCATACTCCCATCAAACAAATACTGCAAATTATCACAATCCCGAATGATCAGTTGTTTTAGAGCAGTGGTGAAGTTACTCTCTGCAAAACAAACCAAGTTTGGACATCCAACTAGTTCCATTGTTGTAAGGAATGTGAAAGCATGCGACACTTTTGGTAGTAGATTGAAATCTCGAGTTATAAAATCTTTGGAGTTTGCAAACCTTAACATTCTCCTCTCTGCTGGAATACTAAACTTTGAAATGTATGAAAGAGACACACTTTGCAAAGAGGTGACCTCCTCCACAGGCGAAGATGAGCATCCATCCACCAATTCATCACACCCTTCCACGCTTAATTCACGCAGTGATGGAAAACTCGAAATCGAAACCACCAATCTCCTGCACTCATAGATGTCAAGTCTCTGCAAGGATTGAAGACGAGTTGGCAACCTTCCCAACAATTGAGGACATTCTCTGATCGAAAGCTCACAAAGGCTTGGAAACTTGGAAACTTGCTCATCACCTTCACAAGCATCCCACTCCTCCCACTTTAGTAGACTCTTAAAAGACAAAGTCTGTAAAGATGCAAACGCATTTGAATGATCTTCTCCGAAGAACTCAGCACCAATCTTGTGCACCTCATCCAAACCACCTATGGAAAGATGTTTTAACAATGACAACCTTCCGATCGGGGGTAGTGATTTGCAGTTTTTACAACCGAGTAGCTTCAAAGATGACAAGTTCCTCAAGGAAGATTCTGCTATCCAAGTGGAGAATTTTGCACCACCATAATTCTCAATAACAAGTTGCTCAAGCTTTTTCGGAGGATGAAGAGATTCCAACACTCGTTCTTCAACATCAGTCTTCCTTGTAGGTTTCTCAAAGTCTCTACTCCATTGTAGTATCAACGTATTGATCCCCGATTTCTCATTCAACCTAACTTCCCTTGCATCTTGACCGTTAACATTCTCTAACCCCGAAAGACAAAAATCACCTCTGAGATTTGACAAGTTCTTCAATTCTCTGATACGATTTCCATCACCTTCAACTATAACAAAATCAGATAACATGTGAAGATTGGTAAGATTACCAATTCCTAAAGGCATCCTTTCTATTGAATCCGCACCTCTAATATCAAGATAATGCAAGTTAACAAGATTTTCCATCCTCGAGGGCAATTTTTGAAGCTTGGAACACTTTTCTAATAATAAAGTTTCCAAATGGTATAGAGTACATAAAGAATCAGGTAAACATTTGATTTGAGTATGGGAAAGATTCAAGTAGCGTAGATGTTTCAAATTTTCCAAAAAGTCAGGCAATTCAGTGATCCAATATCCACACAAAGAAAGCACCCTTAAGTAGCTAAGTCTCGGCAGTAATTCAACCAAGACCACGTTACTTAAATAACAAGGCCCCCACTGATCTTGCTTTAACAGTAGAAAAGTACGCAAAGAATTTGCTTGATCAAATGCTTCAAACATCTTCATTGTGTCACACCGGCCGACAATATAAGACGAATGACGAGAATGACGTGAAAGCTTATGTTGCTTATTGCCCTCCAGACTACAACATATATCTCCTGCAACTAATTGAGCCAAATCGTTGATAAGGTCATGCATGACAAATCGAGATTTATTTTTACTAGATATCTGAAAAAATGACCTTGACACTAGATCTTGAAAGCATTGGTTTCCAAGATCTTTAATTTGATGTTTAGCTTTTGGTTGCAAGAAACCTTCTGCACTCCATAACAAGATTATCTCTTCTTCTTCAAATTCGTAATCTTTTGGAAATATGGAGCAGTATGCAAAGCAACGTTTCAAATGAGAAGGAAGATGATGGTAGCTTAACCGCAATGCAGGAATTATGCCACATCGATTTTCTGGTAAGTCCCATATTTCGCTTTCATATATTTTTTCCCATTCATCAAGATTCTTAGTTGTGCGTAAGAAGCTTCCAATGGCTTTTGCTGCTAAAGGTAAGCCATTGCACCTTCTCACAATGCTCTCTCCAACTTGTTTAAATTGGAGATGGCCATCGAAATTTCTTGCTCTTAATGCATGCTGAGTGAATATGGACAAACAATCATCTTGTGATAGTTTGTCCAAGTGAAAAGCTTTGATTGGATCCACAATAGATGAAACATTTTGAAGACGAGTAGTCACAATAATCTTGGTCATTGCTCCAAAGGGAGACCGTAAGATGGTCCAGTCGTCGTAACTCTCATTCCAAAGGTCATCTAAAACAAGCAAGACCTTTTTTCCAGATAACTTCTCCTTCAACTTGACTTGAAGTAAATTCAAGTCATTCTCATCGGTTGAGGAAGGATCGATGGACTTTAAAATAGTTTTGGTTATTTTAACAGCATCAAAGTCATCTGAAACACATACCCACGTCCGGTGATCAAAAGCCTTCTCAATGCTGGGATCATTGAAAACAAGCTGAGCAAGAGTTGTTTTCCCCATCCCTCCCATGCCAACAATGGAAAGGACTGAAACTCCATCGGAGTTATTAGTTTTGAGCAAATCAAGCATTTCTCGCTTCTCATTGTCTCTACCAACATACTCCACAGCTCCATCCATCACGGAAGTAGGTTGCAGCCTGGCCGGTTTCTTTCCCTTTGAGCTTGCAGTTTGAGACAAGATCTCGTTCAACCCCAAACTACTTCTTCGTATAGCCAGACTGTTGAGTCTAGTAGTGATCTCTTGTATCTTGGGAATCATGGAATTGTTAAACAGAAAAGAAGGTTGAGTAGAACTGCCGCCGGTAAACCAGGTAGAAAGGAGTTTCCGTATCTTACTTGGTCTGGATTGAGCTTGAGTATTATGGAGCTTGAGACGTAACTCTTGATAAGCAAAGTCGTCCAAGATGTCATCCGCATCGTAGGCCAAGTCTTGGAGATCTTCCAACCAAGTCTTCACGGCCTCGTCCTTGATCTGCTTCTCCTCCGCATGGTTGAGCACAGCTTTGATACCGGGCAGTAGGGATTTCCACTCCTGGAGCTGGTCGTACACTTGCTTGTGATCAGCAACAAAGCTGAGAACAGCATCGATGGAGTTGCCAAGCAACATATCAAAAAGCTTAGAAAGAGCAGCCTCTCCAATGAAAGCCATGGTTGGATTACGAGAGAGAAGGTTTAGACTTAAGAGAGAAATGATGAAGAAACAAAAGGGAAATTCAGGGTAAAAAGGAAGAAAACAGAGGAAATGGAGATCATTGAATTGTTATAACTGAGAATTGCATATTATAATGGAGATGGAGCCCAAGTAGTTGCTGGAGGGCGGCATTCATAAGAAAAGGCAAGGGAAGCATCTAATTATTTTATTTTTAATGATATATATTAAATATAGGGCAACCAACAAGTTGAATTAATGTTCTCATTTACACAAAAATAATTCCAATGGGAGGTTTCATGGTAGTTTCTCTTCAAACCTTCATCAATTATAGCGACTCGGGTCTGAGCATCAATTTTGCACGGTGTGTGTGCCTTATTGAAAAAAGACCGGGCCCTGTTCGACGAAGTCAAAACCAAATATAACTAAAACATTATATAACATGAAAAAATTACAGGAATTACTAAATCTAGCATAGATGATGGTACATGAAAACTACATATATGATCCAAATATAAGGCTACACAATGTGACAAAAATTAAAGAGTTAAAAGTAGATATCCAGTAATATTTTGGCTAGCAAAAGGGAATCCAATTGAAAATGTCTCCAAGTTCTCTATGATAAAAGTGAAGTAATTGATCTGCTGCTTTTCATTACTTTGACTTGTACAAACGCGCCTACATTGCTGGAAGAATGGCCAAAACTGGTAGACAACCATGCTGAAAGCCTCAAATGTATTTTCGGGGCAGAAGAACTAGACTAAAGATCTGACTGGACCATGAAATCTCAAGTTTTACTTCTCGTCCACCACGAAATACGACAGAACGGGCCTTTTAAGACTCCGTTGAAGCATCTTCTTCGGGAAGGCCAAATATGCGGAGGTTACGATCCATTGATCCCACTGCCAAGTACTTTGCATCTGAACCGAATTTGACACAAGTTGCTCTACCTGCAAAGACGGAAGAATAATGCATTTCCAACTTTAGCTGCTGATCAGGAATAACAATAGACTGCAATTAAAAAACCAGACCGGAGATCCGATCTGATCAAAGATATATAAACTACTACTGATTCTTATAAAGTTGACATATCAGAAAAACTATGGTTCCTGGTTCAACCGGTCTATTCGGCTGGTGGAGTTTGGTTTTTATTCAATGATAGAATGAGGGAACAGAAGACAAACCAGTGCCAGATAAATCTGGTAAAGTTTTGATGCAATTCCATTCTGCTTTGACGCTGCCAACTTGGTAGATTCTGGACGTGCAAAATCAAATTAGTATCACCAAATGTCACAAGAAAAGAAATTTTGAAACCATGGAGAAAGGGTGGAGATAAGATTTCCGAAAAGTCCACTAAACATGGTCCTTGAAACTTTAGTCACGAGACAAGCAAAAACATGGTCAAAAAAATCTCTAGCCAGATTTCTAACCATTCTATTTAAATGTCATGTGCATTACATTGAATTTAAGTTTCAGTCCACATAAGTATATACCAAGATTTGGAGACCTTAACCGTGCCTACCTTACATCCGAGCCAGCAATTGCAAGGTAACTCCCACTATGGTCGAAATCCACTGAAAAAATACAGAATTAAACCTGATGTTAGAAAGAGCTTTTCATGATTAAAAACTTTGATCACAAGAAAGTAAAGTTTTACTTGTTCACAATTCCCTGCCCCCCCCCCCCCCCCCCCCCAGCTCGAAAGCTACCAATGTGAGAAACACAGAGTATATAGGACAAACTAGTTTTTTGCAGACAAAAATGGATTATTCCAAAAACATCATACAAGCTAATTTATAGCCAGGCATATCTGTTATCAAGATATCACATACCAGAGTTTGTTGGTGTATCTTGATCATATAATTCAAATGACCGGAAGTTCTTTAATTTGCGCAGATCCCACAACTTAACACCATCATGTGCTGCAGTCTGGAGTTAAAACATAAATCAGATTTGCAGAATTCATGGCCATCAAACTAATTTGCATATTTGGCTAAGTGCTTACTGCAAGGAAGTAACCATTTTCCGAGAAAGATATGGCTGTTACTGCCCCACTGTGTCCATCAAAGTTGGCAACATTTCCCTGAAGAACAATAAAATAGTTGTTCATAAAATGAAAGACAAATACATCTTCCAAAAATTCTCGTAACATAGTTTTCTATATACCCGACTCTTTACATCCCAAATTCTAACAGTG
This sequence comes from Hibiscus tridactylites, assembly GCA_958450335.1. NCBI lineage: Eukaryota > Viridiplantae > Streptophyta > Magnoliopsida > Malvales > Malvaceae > Hibiscus > Hibiscus tridactylites. The sequence continues at coordinate 1,664,996 of OY288268.1, read as the reverse complement.
GATTCTGTGGTGCCTGTTCCAAGGATGAGACCATCAGGATGAAAAGATGTGTATCCCTTGGAATTTGAAGTGTCTTCAACCTGTAGAAACAGAAATCTGACTAATATTAGAGGATTTTCACATTAAAAAAATGAAAAAAAGTTCAAGGAAAAAGAAAATCATTTTAACATCACCTCTACGAGTAAAGAAATTGTGACTATATATTTCCTTTGAAAGTAATAAAGACATTTAGGGGAAATTTAAAACATGCTAGAACACAGCATTTGCAGTCAATTAGAAAGATTCAAATATTAATATAAGTTACTTTCAGTTAATAGCAAATCAATTAATCCATTTACTGCACAAGCTACATATAAGATGTTCACCGTAATGGAAAACTTTACAGATCAGAGGGATAGAGAGAAGGACTAGGACCTGTGTCAAGCATATGCCCGAGGAAAGATCATAAAAGCACCACGTTGAGTCAAGGGAAGCAGTTACAAAGTAGTTATTTGTGGCATGGACAGTGACAGCTTGCACCTGAAAGAGTAGAAGATAAATTTATTCTCATGTCCACAGCAAATAAATAAGACTAAGAATTTGATAATCATAGTATTTCAGAATTTTAGATTTGAGTGTATATATACCTCGGCAGAATGATCCTTCAAAATATGCTTGCAATCGTAGTTTCCATCTTCAGACCCTTGCCAAATGCGTACAGTCTGGAAATATTGAAAGACCAATCAAACTGTGATGCAAACTAAAAGATTTTTTTTATAAAAAAAGTAGTAGTTTATTAAGGTTAAATAAAATATTTAGTAATTTAGTTATGAAGCTAAAAATAAATAAATAAAGCAAGAATAAACCTAAGGATCACAAAAACAAAACCCGGAACTTGTGAGACTTGGAAAATTGGCTTACCTTATCTGCCGATCCACTTAAAATTACATTGCTCGGAGCTACAAATTTTACACTTGTAACCTACAAAAGAACGGAGTCCGAGCATAAACTACAAAAGAAAAAATGTAAACAGCATCCCTTAAACATCTAAAAGACACCGAGTAAACCTTCTTGGAGTGGCCACTTAGTGTTGATAAGATCACTCCAGATGTTCGGTCAAAGATTACAGCACTTGAATCAATTCCTCCTGTGGCAACAATGTCCTAAACACCAAATGTAAAAGAACGTAAATGAACCAGCTTTGAAGAATATAGAAACATAAAAAGGAGAGGCTCTTCCAATTACATTTAACATAAGATTTGAGAAAGTAAATGAACAAGCTTTGAAGAATAGAGAAATTAAAAAAATAAGAAAAAGTAGAGGCTGTTCCAATTAGATTTAACATGGTTATATATAAAAACAGATTTCTATAACTAACATATACACTAGTTCAGTGATTATAGCATCCACTACGCATATCACACTCCTCCGAAAGGAAAAGAATGTAGATAGTACACTAGCCATCATCTTCGTAATTTCTTTAACATGATTTCCAAATTCCAAACTTAACATTCCAACCTTGTTTCTAACAGATCTATTTCCCAGTCCCTTAATTTTGGCAGGCTATATCTCAAGTCCACTACATGCAACATCCAAATATAACTACCTCCATCCTAGAGAAGTATAGGAATGAATGTAGTTACAATCAAAAGGATTATATTAAAGGAGAACACACACCTTTGAAAGATTGATATCAATTGAAGTGATCCCTGGTTTATTTGTCTTGTGAAGGGGATGGCTAGAAAGTTGGGTATACCTCTCCAAAGCATCAATGGGAGCCAAAGTTGGAGGTATCTGAAAAGAACACACATGGAAGAGATTGGATGGCGGGGGGATAGAAAGACAATATGAAGATATTGTCAACAAAGACATAGTCGGAGTTAATCACACTAAGCAGGATTAAGAGTACCTGGCGCTTTTTACGCTGTTGTGACAGAGCTGCATTACATTCTGTTAACTCAGCAATAGTACTCTCAGAAACCCCAGGGCGTGTTCGCTTTGAACCAGGGCCCATATCTTCATCCTCTGGAGCTATGATCACAAAAATAATTCTCAAATAAGATACAAAATTATCTAAAAGATATATAACACTAATCAAAAGCTTACTGAGAAAGAACCTCGCTTTCCATTACTAAGAGCAGAAACATTGGCAGTAGCTGCTGATGCTGGCAACGGGACCTGCCTCTCAGCCTGTGCAAGCAAAGACCTGGCTTCATCCCTTTCCTTTTTAAGTCTAGCAATCACTCGGCAGGCAGCATCATGCTGTAAAAGAATAGGACAAAAACAATATCATTGTGTGAGCTAAATTCAATATTCTTTTATTATCAGATTTCGCAAGCACGTGGACATAAAAAGATCTTTTCAATCAGTTAGTTTGTGGTTGAAAGTGGATAATTTTGAAACAAAACATCTCCACTGAAGAAACTGCAGGTCGCTATACGATACATCAAAAGTCAAAGCTTAAAAGAAAAGACCTTTACACAACCATTGAGCTAAATTACTCCGCTTCTTTGGAATGTTAAAAGGAATTAAAGCACAGAAAAGATTGTAAATAAACTTTGACAAAAAAAAAATCTAACACCAGATAATCAAAAAGATTTTTTGCTTCAATCTAGAATTAAAGTGACTGACATATAAATACCATCATTTTCTAATGCAATGATATAACATAACATAAAACCAATGAATTAAAATGTTTATATTATACGACATCAAGATAATCAGAAATATAACCTTATTCTCATTACCTGGTAGAGTGCATGACTCAGCTCTTGCCTAGCTGTATGTAGCTGCTGCTCTAATGCAAAATTGGATAGCATCAAAGCATCCCATTCCTGCAATTTGTGAAGTGGCGCAACATCAAAAGCAAAACACTAAACGCAATGAAACTTATTTGTAAGTTTTGCTTCGGTAATTCAATATAAAATATATAGTAATTTAAATGAAGAGCATTCACAACTAACTAAAATTAAAGCTTCAAAGTCAGACCCCTTGTAAAACCGACAGTAGAATTGTTCCAAATTTACACAGGCCAAGTGAAAATCTCCCCATCAAAACTTGAAGTTTGCAATAATTTATACTAATTCATACATAATAAGGGGATACATGAATCAAGAAAACATACATTCTGAAACATTCCAAGCATCCCAGGAATGCTAGCAGCTGTTAAGGATCTGGGCTTTACAATCTGCATCAAACAGCAAAGAAACAAACAAATCAGCTAAAAAGAAGCAATGGAAACAAGCACTGGCAAGGAAAACAAATCAAAGCAGTAAAATCACCTTGCCGGTTTTGACCGGGACAATATCGTCCATAGTAAGTGTATCTCCAGTAACCGGGCACTTCCCATAATCCTTATTAAAAACAGCAAAACAAATATTCTATCAAACACGCAGCTAATGCTAAACTTGCAATATAAATCTAAAAAAGAAAACTTTTTTTTCATTTTGCTAACTTCCAATTTTCTAAGTAAAATAAAAAAAAAACGAACTTTGAGACTAAATTTTTGTGGGGGAGAACCAAGCATAAAAACCTAAGACACGTTTTTTACAAAAGGGGTTAAAAATTAGAGAAGGCGAACCGCAATGTGTCGCTCGATTAAGCGTTTCTCGTAAAGCAAACCGGATTTCTTAGAGACGACGGGCTCTTCCGGCACTTCGCCGGAGACTGCGGGAACAATAAAAAAACTCTTAGATCACAAAAAAAACGACAATGTTTAACATAAAGATAAATAAAAGAAGAGAGAAAAAGGAGCATACTTGAACAGTTCATGGTGGAAAGAGAGGAATTTAGGGTTCCGAATTTCGTTTAAATGTCTGAAATTCGATAGCTAAGAAGGAAGCCGCCACCAGGCACCAGCAGCTAGAAGATAGTGAGAAAGAAAAAGGCGAAGATCGAGAGAGGGGACAAAAGAAAATATGAATTTAAAGGTCAAATTGTGACTTTAGTGCATATACTATTGCCTAATTCGAAATTTGATCTTTATACTTTAATTTTGATAGGAATAATGGCAAAGAAGCCCTCGGTGTTTGCTACTTCATTCAACTGTACCCTTGAAGTTTTTTCTTTGATAATTTAAACCCTAAATTTTTTTTTATTTTCAAATAAATCATTTTTCGATAAACAATATTTTTGTTCATGTCGCGTGACAATATTAAAACCGTAATTGAAAAAATAAGCAAACATTTGAGAGTTTTTCTTATATACTTTTTCAGTCTTGATTTATAATTTTATTTTAAATGTGAGATCTCATTTATAATACTATTTGTTTATATAAAATAATTACTTGAATGAATATACAATAAAATAAAATAAGTGTGAGATTATAAATAAGAAAAATGTAAATCATTTATCTTGATAATAGACGACTAAGCATGTGGTGTACTAGTAAAGGACGTCTCTTAAGTCTTAATTTCGAGTTCATCTTAGGAGACACGAATTTAATCGCTTTATCTACATCATTGAGTTTAAAATCAATGAGCATATAACACAAAATTAAGGGTAAACTATGCCAGGTACCACTGTGTTGTTAACTCCTTAACGTTGTGACTTGTGATGACGTGGTTACTAGACTAAGACGACGTCGTTTTGGTGCTGCTATTTTGATACTAAATTGCTCAAAGCGGTGTCGTTTTGCTGGAGAAAAATATAAAAAATTATACATTCAATGAGATTTGAACCTAAAAAAGCTCTGGAATAAAAAGCAACTTTCTAACCACTAAGACAACTTAACATCTTTATTTTATTTCCAACACAAATAATATATATTCCAAACTGCAGCTTATTATATAAATAACATTACTCTATATAAATAATATAAATATATTATAAATAATATGAAATGTATAAATAGATAAATATATTATTATAAAAACTAAAACTAATTTTCAAAACCCAAAATTAAAAAAAAACTCAAAATTAACAAAAACCTTAAATCCTATCCCTAAACTATAAACCTTAAACCCTAAAATTTTATTTATAAACAAATAATATTAAAATACATAAACAAATAATATATTATTATAAAAACTAAATATAAAAAATCTAAAAATTCAAAAATTTACACAAAAATTCAGAAGTTCACTAAAACCCAAATTTACATAAAATTTCAAAAGTTCACTAAAACCCTAAAGCTTAAACCCCAAATTCATCTATTTTGAGTGCTAAGGTTTTATGATTTTAGGGTTTAGCATTTATGATTTAAAGTTTTAGGGTGAATAGGTAAGAATTTAATGTTTTGGTGGGTTTGGGGTTTCTTGAAAATTTTGGGGGGTTTTGTGAAAATTATTTTCTAGTTTTTATAATAATATATTATTTATTTATATATTTAATATTATTGAGAATATAAATTTTTATGTAATATAAATATTTTTTATTAGTTATATATATTAATATTATTATGTGTATATTAATATTTTTTATAATATATTTATATTATTTATATAGAATAATATTATTTATATAATAAAATAAATTGAATTAATTACAACTGCAGTTTAGAATATATATTATTTGTGTTAAAATTAAATTAAGCATATTAAGTTGGCTTAATGGTTAGAAGATTGTCTTTAATTTTGAAGGTTCTAGTTTCAAATCCTATTGAATGTATAATTTTTTATATTTTCTTATAGCAAAACGACCTCATTTTGAGCAATATAGTATTAAAATAACGACACCAGAACAACGTCATTTTGGTCTAGCATCTAGTCATCGCAGCGTTAAGGAGTTAACATCGTGATGATATAAACGAGTCGAAAAATAAATTTAATAATAAATTTAGACCAATTAAAAAATTGGTGGTAAAAACGCATCACCCTCAATGATAAATTTTGTTGCACACGTAATGTGCGCGAACAAATATATTTCATATGAAAAATTATTCAGCAAATGATCACAAGTGAAGCGATGAAGGACTTGTATATAAATATATTAATTTTGTGTTCGATCATTAGTAATAATTTTTAGTTGTTTTATCTTAGAACGATATAAAATTATAAATTAAGAATGGAAGATGTATAATATAAAATGGAAAAAAAAAATTGATTTGACAAATCTTGTATTAAACCAGCAGCTTTACGAGACTGATTGAGCATGCATTGTCAAATGGTTAAGAGTATATTTAATACAGATATTATTTTGTAATCACGAAATATGCTAGAATTACATGAATCCAACGTCTTACAAATATTTATATACTCATATGATTCCAGATTTAGTTGATAATCATGCAAGGAATCCAAGCCTTTCTCCATTCTTTTTGGCCAAACGAATCAACCCTTGCCTTTGCTTAGCATCAGCCCCTATTGATTTGCAGAATTCCGTAATTATCTGAATTCAAAATCCAATCACTTCATAGTTCATACAAATCACTTTAAAGCCCAGAATTCGACGAGCTCAACGTAAACCGGAATCGGAACTCACCTGAGAGTGAAGAGCGATGGCTTTTCCCCTGAGCTGATTGAACCTTTTCTTGCCGACGATTTGGCGAGTAAGAATGACAAGAGGGGCGAACAAGCCTTTACCTTCGTTCACATTCTTCATCATGGGCTTTGCTCTAACGGGTTTCCCAACTCGGACATGGGTCGGAACTGAGTTAGCCAACGAGGCGTAGGCTTCGCCGGAAATGGCAGAAGAACCCCAGTTTCCGAAAAAGGGGGTTCCTAAACCTGATTTAAACCCAGTTGCGGAAAGCGAAGTCGCCATTGAAAACAATAGCAGTTTAGCTTGTCTCTTATGTTGGTTTAGAAGCTGTGATTGGGGTTTTTCTCTCTTTGTGAAATGGGGATCTTTTGGTGTAAATTCTAGAGCCTTCAAAGCATTAGGAACCACATATTTTGGTCGCTTGTATTATTTTTTTAGATGTTGAAAAGAATTTGTTTGATCATGAAATTAATATAATTTGGCTTCAAGCTGAGCTGAAAATTAACAATGCCAAATCTAAAAAAATTAATTTTAGTTTTTATTAAAATTTTTGGTTCTGAATCGTAAAATCAATGTGAAATTAAACTATGTTAATATTTTAGTAAAATAAACCTTTCCCACCGTTAGAATTAACCAATTATCATTCACTTATCAAAATTTGGGACTTCACTTCATTGTAGATTTGAAAAATTAGGGATTTTTGGAAATAAAACTTAACAATAGTTAACCATAATAATTGTAATAAAAGCGAATTAGAAATTTAGTGATGGTAATGATAAATTTTTCTATTTTGGTAACAAAAGTGAAAATACTTTTATTAAAAAGGGTAAATTACATAAATGAACACTTTACTATTGCAAAAATTGCGATTTGACCATATTACTTTTTTTTCGTCACAATTAAACCACCAAACTATTTAAATGGTATCAATGTGACCATCAACCGTTAAAAGGTTAGACGTTAAAGGTTAGCGGAAGGGTGACGTGGCAGTTAAAAAAATAAGGGTATAATTACACATTTAATTTGCACAAACATACCAATGGTGAGAATCAAACCCGCATATGGGTGATTTAGAAGTAATGACTTAGCCACTGCACCAAGCATGTATTTGTGTTAAAAATAACCCTTTTAAATATATGTTGTATTCAAGTTCTTTTCTTAACACTCAGCTTGTTTTTCTTAATGCTTCTATGATCCAACGAAGCTCCAACAACATCATGTTTTCCAGAAACAAGAGATGATGTCTGGTAATTGATGTGGAGTGAGTAACTAATATTCTATATTTTTTTATCAATATGATTGAAATATGACTATTTTTGCCAACATTAGTTGTGATATGTTTATGTTCATAATTATCCATGTATGCTTGCCACTCTGTTCATTTTGTTAGAAAAGAGGGATTGAGGGGAAATAGAATTAGCTATCTGCATTTTTTATTGAACATGCACCTTTGTTTCACTGTTGTGCTTTGAGATTAAAAATAATTCATTGGATTTCATCTTTCCTTTGCAGAAAATGCAGACACCATTTAAGAGCTATCTTCAAGATATGCTTGCTCTGGTAAGTTCTTGTACAATAAAAGTTCTTGATAAATTGACTTGAATTTTATTTTAACATTGGCATGTTAAAATAAATTATTAAATTAAATTAAAATTAGAATTAAATTGATAGAGTTTATAAATAATGAGGACTAAATGTGTAATTATAATTTTATTTTTTAACAGCCACGTCACCGGTCACCCTTCCGTTAACCTTTAACGACTGGTAGTCACATTAATACCATTTAAATATTTTGATAATTTAATTGTGACGAAAAAAATAATGTGATCAGGTTGCAACTTTTACAATAGTGTAGTTTATCCTTAGTTTTACAAAAAAAAAATCAATATATTTAAGTATTTTTTTTTTTACAATTATAAAAGGAAAAAGAAATTGAAAAAGTCAGCTCTGCTGATCCAGCCAAACCAAAAGGTCTTCCCCAATCGAAGATCAAAAATCATCACAGAGAAACAAAAACACCAAAACAGAGAAGAAGAAGAAGAAGAAGAAGAAACAATGGCTTCTCTAGAAACCCATTTCTTAGCAACTCTTTTCTTTGCCCCAATCGGCATCCGCCGTTTCCTCTGTTCCTCCTCCCTCTTCCTCAAAAACCCATCTTTATTCAAATCAAAACCATGGTATTTCTCCCACCCCAAATGGAAAAACTTGGATCTTTACATCCTCGCCGTCGCCTTACCCCTCGCTTCCTTCGCCCAGATCTTCATTTTCTCCTCCCTTTCCGGCCACCCCACCTACCGTTTCTCCTTCTTCCAGCATTTCTCCACCCTCTCCCTCTTCTGGCTCCTCATCGTTTTCTTTCTCATTTACGACTATCTCGACCATTCCCTTTTCAACGACACTTTCTTCTTCGTCTACGCCGCTATAGCCTTTCTCGTCGAGTATTCCTTCACCGGCGTCGGTGTCACCGGCCTGGGGACCGCCGTTTACGAACTCCTTGCTCAATTGACCCTCCTCTGCGCCGGCTGTTGCTTGGTTTTATCCGTCAAAAGAACAGCCTTTTTCGCCGAGTTCTTCCTGTCGTTCGGATTGGTTTTCAAAGGCACCTGGCTGTTACAAGCCGGTTTGTGTCTGTACACCGATGCGTTTGTTCCCAGAGGTTGTAAGAAACTGGAGCTTTTGCCCCGTAGCCCCGATGCCGATGTCCATTGCGAGCTCGAAGAAGATGGGATGAGAGGCGTGGCTCTGGTGAATCTGTTGTTTGCTCTGCACGCAATCTTGATCACCGTCTCCGGTTTCGCGATTTTCGGTGTTTTGTCGAGCATTAAGAAGCTGAAATGCGCGGAGGCGACCGGTCCATTGCTGGCTCAGGTCGAATCCGACGGTCTATTGATGCAGCCTGTGCATGAACTTGAGATGGAATGATGTGCATTTTTGTGTATGTTTGATTGTTTTCCCCTTAGTACACAATTCTTTACCATTTTGTTCCAAAAAAGGCATTGTTTTTAGAGTTCTCCATTTTGGTTAAACATATACATACATGTGTGTATGTGTATATATATATATATAATTGCTTGATCAAGCTGGTTGAATCCTTCTATGGTGATGATCATTTTGTATGCTTCTTTTGATCAATGTGCAACACGGATTTCAATCGGGAAACAACCGTACGGATCGCCGAGTGTACCGGGATTGCCAGCCAATGAAAACACAACCTGCAATCACATGCACAAGGAAATAATGTCTTAGCTTTTAACCTAAGACATCTTCCACCATATGCATACATTCAATCTACAAGGGTTCTGGTTTTGAAACCAGCAGCACAGGAATCCCGGAGCCAGAACTTGTCATTTTAACATTACCTGAAGAACGAAAAGTCCGTCTTCCTTCGATAATTGCTCGCAGTATCTGTAAAACTCGTCGATATATTCTTCACCAACATGTTCTACCATCTCTTTGAAGAACATAAAGATAAGTTAACTCAAGTCCAGCTTCCTTCACTTTTTCTTGAGCATATTTCAGTTGCTGCTCTGATAGAGTGAAGCCAGTGTATCTGCATCATGTTCTTATGACAGTTTCGATGGCTAAGCTTCCCCAAGCGCACCCGATGTCGAACTACTTCTCTGAATGTATCGGAAAACAACACAATCGAACAAACGAAGAACCGATTAAACTGGTTTTTATCGAGAATCAATGACGTAACCGATTCAATTATCTGTTCGATTTTTATAACATTCATACTTGATTTGTGTACTAAATGTGTTTCTGTACCAAATTTACAGTTTTCGTTTTTAAGAAATATGTATTCGATTTTCGGAAAAAAAAAAGTAGAGAATAAAATGTTATAACTAACAACTAGTCAGTTTAGTGAACGATTATTATAAAAGTTTTAAACAAAATCAGAAGTTCGAAACATGAACAAATTGTGGAAACATTATTGGTTCTTATAAAAATTTTGGACCTAATTGAAGCCCAAAATCTAACTGAGGGAGACAGCACAAAATATCAAGATAAATTGATGAGAACATTTCCTCACTCTCTGAATTCAGGATATCTCTCAACATGGCACAACCCCTACTAACACGCTCCGCCACCTCCACTCTCACGCGCCGCCTTGTTTCATCTTTCCTCCTCCCCAAACGCCTACTGTCCACCACCTCCATTACCCACCCTCCTCGCATTCCTTCTCTCCTCCTCTCTCGTCGCCCTCTTTCCCCTCTTTCCCAAGCTGTCCGATCTCTCCCTCTTGCCGCCGCGCGTTTCACCTCCATTCGATGCCGCGTCAACCGCTCCGGGAACTCGGCTTACTCCCCGCTTAACTCGGGGTCAAACTTCAGTGACCGGCCACCTACGGAAATGGCCCCGCTTTTTCCGGGGTGTGATTATGAGCATTGGCTTATTGTTATGGATAATCCGGGTGGAGAAGGGGCTACTAAGCAGGAAATGATTGATTGTTATATCAAAACCCTTGCTAAAGTCGTCGGCAGGTATGCTTGGATGCTGAGAAAGTGTGAGAAAATAGGAGGGAAACTGATGGTTTAAATTTGGAAAGGAAAACAATTTCTTGGTGTTTAAGTTAATTATTTTTCTGGGTTTGTCATTGTTTTTGTAAAGATTGATTCTTTAGCATGATTGATGATGCAATTTATTGAAGTTATTTGATATTGCTTGCATTATCTTGACAATTTCGTTTTCGAGATTATTGTGTTTGAGTTACTTGTTATTTGCTTCATGTTAGTGAGGAAGAAGCTAAGAAGAAGATATACAATGTTTCCTGTGAGAGATACTTTGGATTCGGATGCGAGATCGACGAAGAGACCTCGAATAAGTTAGAAGGTCTTCCCTTTAGTTTCCGTTTCGTTTCGGTTATTGCATTTGTTTCTTTATTTCCTTTTTCTGCTTGAAGTTCATGGTCTGTAGTGTATAAATTTTGTTCTTTTTTTCTTGTCAATACTCAATAGGATTGCCTGGTGTTCTCTTTGTGCTTCCGGATTCTTATGTTGATCCTGAATACAAGGACTATGGAGGTAAGCTTTATGTAATGTTAATTGTTTATGATATAATGGGAATGTTCTATTTGTTTTAGTTGACCTTAAGCGAGGTACCGATGCGTATACTTAGCTAGAGTATTATACTCTGGTTGGTTCTGTTTTAGACAGTACATGGTATGGTAGTTCATCTTTACAAATCGAAAAAGCCTTATTGGCAATAGCTAGTTTTGAATGCTAATGGACTTAAAAGCTCTCTCTAATGGTTTTGTGCTTATTTTTCCACTTGGACTTCGGATCGGTGTGGAAGAAATGTTAATATATAGTTTCCAACATTAATAGTGGACCAAATTCTTGTTTGAGTATTTTGCCTAGGTAGTGTTTAGTTTTGAATGCTAATGGACTTACATCAACTGCTTTTTTCACGGCTCTCTGTTGTCGTCCTACATTGAACACCGACCGGTGGAGATGAAACATTAGTTTGCGGCTTGCACAAATAGCTTAGGATGGTCTCCTTCTTTGATCGATAGGCAGGCATTTGTCTCAATTCTTGTATCCTTTAATTTATCTTTTCATCATTATGCTTTAGTGGTTCTTTAACGAGACCTCTTTGCTCTATAGCCACGGCTGCTCTCAGTGATGAACCGAACATTCTGCATTCGAACCTGGGGAATAAAAAATGAAATGCTTAAGAGCTTGTAAACCTTTATCTCAGTCCATCTTGGGTTATAGGAGAAGATGCTTTGAATTTGCTTTTGCATATTTTTATGGTTCTCAAGGTTACTTTTGTTATTCGATTGTTGTTTTTCTCGGAGAATAAATGGTACACAAACTTCTAATTTACTACCATTTAATCTCCTGATTACGAACACAAGGATCTAGGCTTCAGCATTTTCTATTTTCTCATTCGATATGGAATGTTTGTCTCATAACTATTGTATATGGATTGTATTTGATCTTTGCACCTCCCTTTGCAGCTGAGTTGTTTGTTAACGGCGAGATTGTTCAAAGGTCACCTGAACGACAGAGGAGGGTAGAACCGCAGCCCCAGAGAGCCCAAGACAGACCAAGGTACAACGACAGGACTCGCTATGTTCGTCGCAGAGAGAACACGCGCTGAAACGTATGATTACAAAAGAATAGGTGTATAGAGATATCGGAAGCAGTGAGCTTTCTGATGTCTTCCCGGACATATGTTTAATGTAGTTCTATTCTGAGCTCGATCGAATGCTTTGTATGAACTCCGATGATCTTATGTGAAATCACGCTCATTGAACTCAACGCATGTGACATGTCCCCTTTGATTACTCTCATCTATGAATTATGACAGAATTATTACACTCCAATTCCATCTGAATCTGCTCGAATCCAGGTTTCTTAAGGATAATAATATTTCATTTTTCACTGTGACCACTTTAATCGACATACAACTGTATCGGTGACAGATGTTGATTAACATAAATAAAGTTTTAAGTACTTAATTATACAGTTTTAAATTAAGATTTTATTTTCGGATTGTTTTCTAAAATTAATCAATTGGCAAAGGAAAACACAACCAAATATCTCTACTTATCCATTAATTTAGAAGAATTAAGAAATTCCAAGCCCTCCCCTTCCCAATTCCCATGGCTTCCCCACCTGAAAAAGCGGTCAACTCTAAATTTTCCCATTGACCAAACACCCTCCTCCTTTGCTGCCAATCAAAACTTCCCCCTTCCCTTCCACTTTCACTTTCATTCTTCAAGATTTTCCCACCTCTCCCCCTCTCTCTTTTCTTGATTGTGATAAGCCCCGATTCGAACTGCAATATCTTTGCTTCAACAATCAAGAATCGAAAGAGTTTTCGCCTTTTTTTTTCTTTTAATTCATTCTCTTCATCCCCACATCACCAGTTGGTATGACAAGCCAGAAAATTCTGATTCTTTCGGCTTCATTTACGATGTCTTAATCGTAAGGGGGAGATTCCGTATCGAAAATGGCTTCATTGTGAATGAGAACATCCACCATTCATCGTCTTCGCCTTCAGCTGATGCTGTTTTCCTTGTATATCTGTTTCTTGGAGGAGAAGATTTCATATTGATATAGCTAGAGGATCTTATATAACTTGCACCACCAAATATGAAGGGTATTCTTAAAGGTTTAAGATACATTCAAGATATGTTTGGTGAGTACCCGATTTGTCTTTTTTTGTTGTTGCCATATTCCAATTCGAATAACGATGTCTAATTGATTTTGGGTTCGAATCTCAACATTCGAGACTTGACAAATTTTGCATGCAGATGAAAAGGAACAAGAAATGCAAATAGGGAATCCGACAGACGTAAAGCATGTTGCTCATATTGGTATGGATGGTCCTTCTGCCAGTAAGCCTAGCTGGGTATGGTGATATTTGCTATCCATGTCATAGATAATGTTATCGTTTTATGTGTCACGTTCTTATTAACCGATATAATTCTGGGACCAAATCGTTAATTATGAAAAGAAGAGGAAAAAATGAACTTTTTTTTCTTTCAAATTCATGCAGATGGGTGAGTACAATTCAGCTCAAGAACTCTCATCCGATACTCTAGCCAATGATCTACAAAATGGGGATTTAGGTTTGTTTCTTCTTCATCAAGTAATCTCAAGTTATCTTGTTGAGGTATACTTCGTAGATTCCGATACGAAAGGCGATGATGGTACACATATATATGTACATTATATTTAACTTTTTTAGTGCTATTGTTTGGTCGAGTGATAAAGTGTTCAATGTCGGATTTTCATCGTGCTTCTGAAGGAGCCTCTAGCCCTAACAAAAACAATAGGAGATTAGTTTTGCCCCTCTTACAAGTAATGTTTATAAAGGTGATATTGGTGCAGGAAATCAAGAGTCATTGCCACCTACTGAGAAGCAGAAGAAACCAAGGCGCAAAGTATCAATAGAGAACGGGCACGGCACAGCTATAGAGTCTTCGAAAGACAGCGAGAACGGCGAGAAGCAAAGGCGCCCCCGTTCGTCAAACCAGGAGCCATCTTCCCAAGGGAGGCGCCACTCGATTCGCAAAACCGACGGCGAGTCTCCTTCGAACGACTTACCCGACATCCCAAAAAAATCCCGACGGAAGAAGTCGAAGGGATCAGCGGGCGGCTCGGAGGGGGAATCTTCATCAAGATCAAAACCAGGTTCCTTGCCTGATGTGGCTGAGCTTGAATCTTAAAAGAGGAAGACAAGGAGAGAGAGCTTTGGAAAGAAGGATAAAACAACAAAAACGACGACGACAACAACAACGTGGTAGGGCTGCCCCTGCATGGTTTTTCATGGCTTAACGTCACCAAAAAACATTAAAATTATAATAATATATATAATGGAAATTGAAAATCATGGGAATTTCTTGAAGAATTCATAATTATACATTCAGATTTTTTATTTAATTTTTTTATTATGGATAAAAAAAAGCCTATTCCATCGTTGTATTGGCGATTGTAAGAGTTGGACGATCACTTTGAAATTTGAAAGGAACAATTGTCAAAATGTCAACTTCAATATCAATTATGGTTTTTCATGGTTTTTTTCAAAATGATTTTTTTTTATAATGAAATTTCAAAAGTTTCGTTACAAAATGAGTATTGAGTCATCGGACGTTGATAATCTAATGGTGGGTTGACTATTTACTTAGATAAAGTAATATATTACTTGTTACAAAATGATCATTGAACTTAATATTCATGTGAGCGATACCTTGCTCGATAAGCCAATGTTCTACAGTTAAATTTACTAATGCCCTGCATAATAGGTTTCAGGGTCATGTCCTTGCAAAAGAGTCAGCAGCAAGCAAACTCCGAACAACGTTGATCGTCGATTAGACGGTTTTCGCGACGATTTCTCGAATCAACATGGCAACTACCAACTTTTATGTGTTTCTTTAGAGAGTCTATAATCTGGTTTGAGTGTTTGACATGAAAAATGGTGGGATCATAGGACTTGTTGGGTTGAACATGGTTGCCTTTGAATCATATATTTTTGTGCCTTCGGATGAAGTTCGATTCGAGCCATTGACGATATTCGTTCATTATAACGCTCGACACTTATGTCCGGTACATCAAAACAGTCCCGATCGAAGTATTGGTGAACGAAATGAGACCATCTGAACTGTTGGATGTAGGGGAATTCTCTGATTGCATGCACTATGGGATCGGCTGCGGTGCTCCGTCGCTTCATGTTTCCAATCCTGCCTTTGATTATGTTCCGCCGGAGCTCTTCAGCCTTTTCGTATCAGACATGTACAACTATGTATCAAATGACCGGAATTAACCGCTTTCCGACGTTGAGCTCGGACCGATGTCGTTTTTACTGATATGAACCTTTCATGTATTTACAGCCTCACAAGTGACCATTACTCAGCAGATGACTACAGCCTGGAACATAACACTGCTTCAACTAGCTGAATTGCATCAATATATATAGGATGAATTTCACTAGAAGTCCTCAAACTATGAGTTAAATTATATATTAATCCCCAAATTTCAAAAATATTCGGATTGTATCCTCAATCACATCACTGTCATATACTCATATATATGAATTAATATATGTTTTAGACACGTCATCAATGCAAATACAAGATCCAAAATAGGGTAATAAACATTAATTAATAATAAAAAGATACTATGATATAACCCTAATGCTAAAAAAATCAAAACTGATTTTTTTTCTCTTTAAATTGTACAATTTGGTCCCTCTACCCCAACCAACAAGATCTTGATATAACATTTTCAAAGTTAAACCAAATCAAATACAAGGAATATTCCCCTGAGAATTCCATAGTTTTTTTTTTAATACATTTACATCTATGAAAAATCAATGCTATAAAACCTCTCATATTCTTCATATATGCAAATATATATATACATTCAATTTGTTTTTTCCCTCTCCCAATCATTTTCTTTTTGCCAATTGAAATGATTTCTTCAAAAAGCTATTGGCTGCTCTATCATTCCTATAGCACAACACTCTTAGGATTGTGTTCGGATCCGACATGTTCCACCTTCCGGTCGTCGGCGGCATCGGTAGCTTTTGGCCGGAGCCGATGGAGCTTATGCCACTGGTTTCGCATGCCACAATGGCGAAATCCTCGATTAATTGCTCGGTCGTTTGAGCCATCAATGATATCACACCTTCAACTATCTCGGCTTCCCTTTGGACCGCATCTTCACTTAGCAACCCTTCTCCGCAAGTGCAAAAAACCCTTTTCAAGCCATCGAAATCCTCTTCGATCGTCTCGTGGTCCGACCGGTTGAAGGCCCGAGACGTTCCTCCGGCGAGCAAAACCATGAGGAATGCTTCGAACGACGCTTTCATCACATCTTTCATTGCCAACGCTTGTGCATGGTCCGTTAGTATGCTTGTGAGGAGGGTTAGGTTTTGTTTTAGGATAGGAATAGCTGGTCTGATTCTCGAGTTCGATACATTGCCGACGTAAAGGGTGTCATAGAACACAGGACTGGAGTCGAGGAAGATGAGGCGATAAGCGGCGACTTCCGATATGTGATCGCACGCTAGTTGAATCGACGTGTTAGCGTGTTCGAAGTAAGAATACAAGGTGTTGTCGCGGTGCCGGTTGAAACGGTTTCGTGTCGAGACTCTCGGTGAGAGGTTGAGAGTTTTTTCGAGCGAATGTAGGTGGGAGGTCAGGTAGTGCAAGGTGTTGAGACGAATGTAAAGGCGTTGCGTTCCGCGGCTTGTCGACGGGCGAGGAATTTCACCTCCCAACGCAGCCGCCGCCGCTCCAACGGTACACGGACTAGCCTTTCTCCAAAGCTTGAAGAACCTTGTGTCTCGGCTGCATCTTGTTAGTGGAGGAAGTGAAGGGAGATAACTTTGCTTTGACCCTAAAAACAAATGTGAAAAGCATGAGATTTTCACAAACCCTAAATGGCCTATACCATATGCCCTAAACATTTGCATGTTTGGTTTTGTGTTTAGGGTTCAAAAATCCTGATTCAACGGGAAAACATGTCTTAGTTATCGTGACAACATGTTTAGATCTAAATATGCAAACGTGATTTTAGACCCCAAATGTGATTTTGAGAAAAGCAGCTTTTACATTTCGTCGTGTTTTTTACACAATCGTGACTTACTTTAAAATCAGTTATACACAAATTCAATTCTATAAAATCATGATGACCCAAAATCAATTCTACCACCGCAAAATCAAACACACGTGCATAAAACCCTGAACGCCAAATGTTGAGATTGGTGAAGAAAAAGAGTTTCTCACTAAAACCCTAAACCTAATATTAAACAACTATAAATCCTAAATAGCCCTAGACCTTAAAAATGAAAGTTCTTACCACATGATGCTACAAAAGTAATGTATTCTTGGATGAGCTTCTCCAAGCCTTCAGCTAGGTCAAGAACCGAATCATCTGTGATTCCAATGGGAATTTTAAAGAAATCATTCACCATTTCCTTGGCTATATTCATTAGCTCCACGGCTGATTGTGCATGTTGCTCGGATTTGGATTTAGGGTTCCATGTCTGCAACAAATATCGAATCAAATCTAATTTTTTTTGCTCGGCAAAATATGATTTATTATTACTAGAATCACATGTAAATTTATGTAAACAAAACAAAACAAAAAGATGACTCACTTCGGTTTCTTTTGCTCTACAAAGCAACTCTTTGCCTTGTTTTAACCTTTCATCTATCCATTGTCTCAAAAGCTTCATTATGATCGAATCAACTTCGTACGGCATCATTTCCCTAACTATTTCTTTGCCTCCGTCTTCGCACTCCTCGGAATCTTCGACCACCATTTGCACCAACACCTTTTCGAGCTTCGCAGCTCTTTGTAGCACCCCGACGGCATCGCTGTTGAGTATACTCATCCCGGCTAGGTATTGCTTCAATACCTTTCCGTAGCATTGGTGTAGTGTTACGACCGCAACTCCGGTTGCGGTCGGATGCCATCTCTTCATTCTCGGGCTAAATAACTCCCTCTCTCTCGTGGCCAATTCCTCGGTTTCGTTAGCCAATTGAAGTAAAGCCTCGCTCGCTTCCGCCCCTTCTCCGTTCGTCGCATTTTTCACGTTTTCATTCGCGATTATCTGTTTCAATCAACGTAGGAAATGAGAAGTTGACAGTAAGATATAGTTTTTTTCTATACATGCATTATGCATATGTTTTTTTGCTCGGCAAGGCAAATTTTTTATTAATTAGAAATCAAAACCTGAAATGTGCGCCTCGTTAAAAACCTCACTAGTTCTAATTGGAGGAAAAGAACATTATGCATAACTGCATATGTGTGGAACTCACCTTTGCAAACGCGGTTTTTAGAGAAGATCGAATGTAGTGATCGACACGATCGCTCGTCGAATCGACTAGCATTGTGTCCCCTTTCTTGTTTCCTTCCCCTTCCATAATTGTAACATCTTCACCTAATATTTTCATTGATGATAAGGCCAAAGACAAAAGATTCTCAACTCCACCAATTGTTTGTTTGTTGAAGTATTCATGGTAATGAAGCAACCTCTTCTCCGCCCATTTTTGCATCGAGACCAACATCGACGACAATAGTTTCACGTACGACACCTCTCGGTCCGGCTTCTTAGCATCGGTTGCCACCTCCGTCAACATGTTATACGCCGCACGAAGAAGATCGGGCTCCATTTGGTTAGTCACAACATATTGCTGAAAAAGCACCCAAGTGAAACAAATGTTGTGGATTGGCCTATTGATCCCCAATGTAGACCATGTCTTTTTCATCAACTCGAGTAGCTCGTCGACCTCGTCGAGGACTAATGTCTCGTCCCTAACATCGAATATGGTCTGAATGAGGCAAATGTAGATGTGGATGTTTAGAGGAAACCCGTCGGCCCAATGGCATACGTCGCTTGACGCTCCGTTAGTACTTCGCCAGGCTAAAGACACGACGCAATTACACAACGTCCTCATCGTCTCGGAGCTCTTGCTGGTTTCGATAGGCTTGGTATCACTAGCTCGGATTATCTCGCGTAGGCGTATCGCTAACGAATTCGATTTCTCGATATGGACCGATGGATGATTGAGGAGGCCTGCTTCTAGGATTTTCAGCTGACGCCTTTGCCAAAAATGGTACTCCTGCATGTTGCCGAACTCCGATGGTTTTATGTGCCGGAGAAGCTCGAGTGGAAGGATGATAGTCTCCGATCTCCTTCCCATCTATTGCGAAATAATTCGAATCAATGAATTGAAAAATATAGAAAAATGGCATGCATTGTAGTAGCTAATAACATTGATATTATTATACGTACTTGGCCAACAAGGGTTCTCATGAGAGTTGTCCTAAGCCTATTATCACATTGCTCCGTAACCTTCATTTGTTGCCTCATAATCTCCGCCGACGTCAAAGGTCGCCTCGGTCTTGACGGTGGCGACCTTGACGGCGGTGACTTCGACGGTGGTGACTTCGTCGGCGGAGACTTCGATAATGGCATTGTCGAAAACCTTCTGGGGCTAAAACTCGAACCGGAACCGACATGTCCAGGATGAATGGGTGACCCCGGCGGTGTGGAACCGGTGGGAACATTGTTCAACCCTACCGTAGACATCGACATCCTCCGTGAAGGTGATCTTTTCAACATCTTCAACCCCAAGGCCGTTTTAATCCTACTCGTCGGGCCGGCGTTTACCCGCCCACCGGATGATCCTGGCAACCCCTTCCCACGCGGTGAAAACGACGATCCTCCGTCCCCTTTTCCGTGCTGATCCTGTGAAGAACTAAATGACAAGGCGTTCTTACCTCCGAACCCCGGTGACGAACGGCAAGCTGTGAAGAATATCTCGTACGCCGCTTCCCGAATGTCGTCGCGGTCGAGATTTTCGAGCTTTCCGAAGGGCCATACAAGGTCCATGTTGCTGTTGTCGTCGTCGTTAGAGGGGGAAGTACTAGTGGAGGTGGTGAGGGTGGTGGAGGCGCCATGGTGGAGAGGAGGGGAGAAATACTCCCGGTGAGATTGGTGGCGGACCATGGCGGAGAAAGGGGTGGAGGGAAAAGGAAGGAAGAAACGGGGGAAACTCAGGAACAAACGGGATCAATGTTGGCGCTATCCGACAGGATAGATAAGGCATGGACAAACGATGGCATATCTTGTTATAAAGAGAGAGGGAAGAAGAAGAAGAAAAGAAACAGAGATTTTGTTGGTTAAGATGACAGCATTTTGGTGTTATGAGAGACACAGAAAAGGGAGGGAAACCAAACAGAATAGAAGCAAAAAAAACAGAGACATTGCTGGTTTGATGGGTTTGCCAACGTTGTAGTGCCCCAAAAAACATGGGAAAATGCCATGTAATTCAATGGAATTGCTTTGCCCACGCTTACTTCCATCAACTATGTCGTGACACGTGTTATGGGGTCTGGTTTGATTAGTCAGCTGCATGCTTATATTGCTTCCTTGACGTGGCCATGTTGCATGTCTATCCGCGTGTAGGCAGAGTCAGAAAATTTAATTTAAAGTGTCTGAATTTAAAAATTTTATAAATAATTTCTTTTAACTAGGTGGAAATAAACAACGAGTATCAATTTTCATTAAAATTGTTATTTTGTAATTTATTATAATATATAAATTATAATATAAATATTAAAAAATGCTAAGTTGTTTATGTATAAAATAATAATAAAAAATAAGAAAATAAAATAAAATTATATAAAACTACTAAATATTGAATAAAAATAAAATAAATACTAAAGATTTATATCCAATACACTGGCGGTGAAAACTTTTAGTTTCCACAAGCGTCTTAGTTTTAGGGTTTAGGGATTTAGTTTAGGGTGTAGGATTTATAGGTTTGAGTTTAGAAGTTAGGGACAATGGTTAGAATTTAGGGGTTATGGTTAGGATTTAGGCTTTAAAGGTTAATATTTAGGTTTTAGTGTAATATGTTGAGGGTTTAGGTTTTAACGTATAAACCCTAAATTTTATTTACAATCCTTAAATTCTAAACTACTAAACCTAAACCCTACTCCCTAAATTGAGTCCCTAAACACTAAAGTTAAGGCGCTTGCGAAAACTTTTAGTTTCCACCGCCAATATATTAAATAATTATCAAATACTAATTGTTAACAAATAAAAAATAAAAAGGTTTGGGTAAGTCATTTACAAATATAGGTGACATATTTCACATTGGGCCGGACTTCGATAAACATAATATGTATTAATCTCATGTATATCCACATAATAATATTTAAAAATCCAATAGTCACACAGAACAACACTATCTGAAAGATGGTCGTTTTCGTTTATAAGTTAAAAGTGCTTACAGAATCTTGGATAGGGACAGGCTCGGTCTAGGGATGGGAATTTCACCCGACCTGGTCGGGTTTCGGCTCGATGGGGTCAGATTTTTTCATAGAAAATTCGGGTTCGGGTTAGATTTTCTAAAAGGGTGAAGTCGGATCGGACTTAGGGTAAAAAAAATCTGACCCGATCCGAGACTAATAGTGGAATTTTTCCTTAAATTTTTAGGGATATTCACAATAATGTTCAATCTTTATATTTTTTACAATTAGGTCTCTAAAATTTAATTTTTTTTACAATTAAGTTTCTAAAATTTATTATTTTTTAATAGCTCGGGTCGGTTCGAATCGGGTTTGAGTATATAATTTTTGGGTTAGGTCAGGTTTTTCAAGTATGAGGTTGGGCCGGGTCCGGATTTAAAGTATATATGTTCAGGCCGGGTTCTGGTGGGCCAAAAACCCGACCCAACCCGTGCCCATCTCTAGCTCGATCTTGGACCTCACAGTACGTTATGTATTTATGTTACCCGGAACCTTTTTTTATAAGATTTTTATATTTGATATTCGTAATTAATATTTAAATATAAATATATAATTTTTAATAATTTTTTAGCATATTAAAAATTGTAAACATATTTGTATCGAATAGATATTCATGTTCGAAATACATAGCCCGGCACATTTGGAATGCTCTTGTACCTAAGAAAGTTGTTACATTATTGTATAATTTTGATTAATTGTAGATTTGGCTGCCATGTCCTTGGTGGTTAGATGTTTTAGATTTTATGTTATTCTGATTAAGTATGGTACTACCCGCATACTCTTTCTTTTTCCAATTAAGTTTAAAAATATTTTTAACGAGATTTTGATAAGTATCGAATATGTAATATTTATTTCTTTCATTAAAATTTTTGAGAGGCTTGATAAGAAATTTTAAAAGCTATGGGGTAAATTTAATTTTAAATATAAATTTTTTATAAAAATTTAAAATATTGTTTTTAAAATTTTTCCAACAAACCAAATTAAATTTTTAAATTTTTCTAAAAATAACAAATTTAAATTTTCGAGTCATGACGCCTCTAATTCTCGTAACCTTTTGCCACGGACTAAACAGTAGGACCAATAACCTAATTTTAAACAAAATAAATATGTGGGGTGTCCCGTGTCCCTTTGTTGTTTCACTGTTCTCTTTATTTTTCATTTTTGTTTCCATTCCTTCTTCTTGTTTTTCCCGCCCGAAAATGACAAAAAAAGTGATTTTAGTAATCTTTCCGACTCTTTTAATCAAATTATTTTAGCTTAAGAGTCAATTTAATTTTAATTGAAAAAAAAAGAAAATAATTAAGTATTTATCTAATTTTTGTGAACATTAACCGTCCATAAGTGAAAAGCGGATGATGTTCATCTTAAAAAGTACAGACTTAAATTATTTTGTTTATAAAATAATTGTTAATATATTGACAAAAGTATCATGTCATTAAATAGTAACAAATTCAAAAAAATGTAAAAAAAATAGTTATAAAACCTATAAAAAATCTATTTTTAAATATAAAATATAAAAATTCAAAAAATATTAAAAAAATGTATAATAATAATAATGATGATGAAATTAAATAAAACTATTAAAAATGAAAAAATTCTATAAATTATAAAATATATATTTTTAAAATTAATATAATGATATAAAATTTTAATTTGAAATATATTTTTATAAGTTTTAAGTATATATATATATATATAATTTTTATAATTTCATGACGTATCACTTTCAAGTTGTGCCATGTGTCACCGTCATAATGGTTGTTTGTGAGTTAACAATTAAAAGTTGTGAACTTCGATGATCAGTATTATGAGAACATGGTTGATCGCAATTTGAATTAAGGACTAAATTAAGTTCAAAAAATTTATGAGGACATAATTGATCACAATTTGAATTATGAAAATATTATTGATTAAGATTTGAACTACGAGGACATGATTGATCGCAATTTGAATTATGAAGACATTATTGATCAAAATTTAAATTAGAAGGACGTTATTGATTGCAATTTAAATTAAGTGCAAAAAATTTATGAGATTGGAATTTTTTTAATTTTTTTGTTGAAGTCTAAATTGACCCTTAAGCCAATTATTTTATTTATATAATTAATTTAAGTCTTAATATATATTTTATCCCATGTATTATAGATAAATTATTTATTTGGCTTCTTGAGAATTTATTTATTTATTCTTAGAAAATCATATGCGGTCCATCGTAATATTACAAAAAATTAAAATTAAAATGATCTTAATATTCTTTTGAAATAATGTACACATGTAACTCCACCAATGCTAAAAGAAGTATTGGTACCACGTGTAAAATGACTAAAATCCAATCCTCTATTTTCAGACAAAAACATGCAAGTACGCATTTAAATCTGGTCATTTATAGAAAAAAAAACCGGAATATCGTGGAACACTTATTGTTTCAAATCTTACCACATGTGGCAATTTCCCTAACTCCACTTTCTTTCTTTTTTTCTCAATTATTTGTTTCATGTTTTTCGATATAATTATCGTCATTCAATTTATTAGTTAATTAATCTAAATCTGATATTATAGAAGACGTTATAGAAGCATTTTTTTCTGATCCAATTTACTTCATCTATAATATCAAAATTAAAACATCTAACTTTATACGAAGAGAATAAGATCAATACTCAATAATGGTAGGTGACATGATGTGGGGAAAAATCAAATTAAGATTTGTTTGTTTATGCATCATTTTCAAAATTCATTTTAGTACCTATAAATGTAGGGATATGATCTGTTTACACGGTGTAAGAGTTTTTAAATTTTACACGTTTTTTGGATCGTTGAATGAGTGAAATAAATGAATGAGATTAATAATAGTATATGTGAAAAATATCACTTGAGGAAAAAGTAAGAGATTAATCTCTGTCATATATTTTACCTAACTAACGATTCAGAAAAACGTGTAAAACTCATAATTTTATATTGTGTATAAGTGGATCACAATTATATTATATGTATGTAAATAGGGTTTAGATGGAGAGAATCAAGATGGATAAAGGGAGATGATGTGACAAGAAATATAAATATATTGAAATAATTTAATTTTGTCCGTTTATGTTATTTTAAAACAGATGGCCCAGATTATTTCCTTATCTTTTTTTCCCAAGTGATAATCTTCACATTTTTTACTGTTAGTCTCATCCATACATTTCACTCATCCAATGGTCCTAGATTGGTGTAAAACTAAATGAGTTTTACACCATGTAACTTGATCCCATCCCTATATATATATATATATATATATATATTGAATCAAGACAAACAAAATAATTATTTTGTCAGTGGCCTTTGTTAAATGCTTTTTTATAGTGGGGTTCCCCTATTTTATTTTAGGCTAAACTATACTTGTGGTCACTTAATTTTACATGTATTTGTATTTTGGACATTTAACTTTAAAAGTTTTCAATTTCATTACTTAACTTTCGAATTTCATCTTTTTTGCCACTCGATCGTTAAGTGTTTAATTTCGTTTAATTTTTTTGATACTTTTATGCAAAAAAAACCCTAAAAGTTCATCTCAAACTCATATTTTTATACTCTTTTTGATTCACCAGCACCAGGGTATTTTCTTCCATATTTTATTCTTATTATTGTTTTTCATATTTTATTCTTGGTTCGATAAGGAGAAGAAAGAAATACATATCGAACCAAGAAAAAGTTAAACCTTTAATTTTAATTTCATTAATTTTAAGGAAAACAATAATAAGAATAAAATATGAAGAAATAATAACGTTTTAATTCCAAATACGTCGCAAACGATAGACCACGACCGTGGACGATGGTTTACACATCTAATGAATAGGTGATTAAAAGTTAATATAAAAGTTGAGTGACTTGATACAGTACTTATTGTCACCAAACGAGGTTCAACTAACATATTGTTGTTAGTGTGGTTTTGTTCCTTTAGACTGTTAAAAGATGAGTTATTAATTCATGCAGTGACAGTGATTTTTTTTATATATAAATATGTTTTATTTTATTTTAAAAAATTAAAATTTAAACTTCTAATCTTAAAATTTTAACTTTAAAACTTAAATTATAATCCAATAATTGATCAATTAATTAAAGATGTATATATTGTTTTATTTTGTGTAGGTTCGAATCTTAATATCTCCTTTAAAATATAATATCTTTCTGCTTAAATTTAATAACTCGATTTTTAAAGTATCTTATAAGACTTATATCTCAGTATTGACACGATTCTAGAATATCTTATAAGATTCAAATCTCAATACTGATTTTAAAATATCTTATAAAATCCAAATCTCAACACTAACACCATTTTAAAATATCTTATAAGATTCAAATTTGTCAGCATTGTTCGTGTAAGAATACAACCTTAAGGAAGATTTTTAATGTCGATTTAAAGACAAGCAAGTTTTTTTTTCTTTTCATAATTTCCAGTTTCGAATGGAACGATATCTCAAGTTTCGTTATTTTAAAATTAATTTGCTGGCATTTTTTTGTGAGTACATTTTATTAAAATAATACATCACATATGATTGATATAAATTAAACCCATAGCAATATATAAATTAAGTAATTACGAACTACAATTTTTTTCTTTTCTTTTGATTATTAAATTTTTATTGGTTTTTTCTGACATATGCATACATGCATAGGTTAAGGCTTCGTTTATCGTTGAAGTCTCAAACCCATGTTTGAGGGCAAACAGGCGTTTTCCAAAAGTTAAAAAATCTGGATATCGTGAAACGGGCGTTTGAGCGCATAAATAGATTGATAAACAGGCGTTTTGAGCTAAATTTGTGGGTGTGCGGGATTGTTGTTGCTGGTGAACGGTCGTCAGCCACCGCAACTGCAACTAAAAACAGGCCCGCAGAATCATTTAAGAACTTGCAAATAATACAAGATTCTTTTAGGGTTCATGATTTAGGGTTATGATTTTAGGGTATAGTTTAGAGTTATAGTTTTAGTGTTTATGGTTAAGGTTTTAAGGATGTATGTGTTAGGAGTTATGGTTTTATTGTTTTAGGGTTTAATAATACATTAAATGAGTGTTTTCAATAGAATCTTTTAGGGTTTTCTAAGATATTGAATGATTGAATTTTTTCAAATAGAATCTTTTAGGGTTTATGCATGTATGTGTAGGTTAGACAAACTCTTCTATATTTTAACCCCTAGACCCGCCTATGCGTTAACACGGATCCCAGGAGGTTATATTAGGGTCACAAGAGCGACCCACTGCAAAAATCCACATAAAAATATTTTCTCTTAAAAACGCTTATTAAATTGTAACGGTAACCTCTGTTTAAAATACTCTTTCAAGAGACTATTTAAACGTATAACAAAATTTTCAGAAAAAAATATTTTACAGATATTGTCATGAAAGAATAATGACATGCATGCCCACTAACTATGTCGGTACCGTACTTCAAAAGCAACACCGAGAGAACTCCAAACACTGATGTCAGTCATTGAGCCATGTTAGATTTCTTTTAACCTGCGATGGTAAAAACAACGTGAGCTTCAGAAAGCCCAGTAATATAGAACTACCAATGGATGTTATAAGTAACGTGTAGGTATATGGTAGGCATAACACTATCATGATGTTTCAGGCAACAATAGGCTCCAAAAATACGGTCAAATATTTCAAAGAAGCGGTATACATGAAGATAATAGAATTGTTCTTTATTCAATCACTGAGTATCCTACTTGGAACATATAGACCGAAGAGTTAGACAAGATATGGATTATGATAGTTGAATCATGGGCTTAGTGTGTGTTCCAACAGTGCAAAGTTAACACATACAAAGTAACGGTGTGGTGAACGTTATTTCACGGTTATATAATGTTAGCGATAAGGTTCATTCTAGATTTTTTATTTACCCTCCAACCAAACTCTGGTATGCAATTTCCCAGAACTACAATTATAACTGGCATTAACTTAGGCCCATTGAGCGTAGGTGTCAGCCTAAGGGGATACCTTAGGTACGGTAAGGAATTACCCTAGCCGAAGCTTAGGAATCTGAAACAGTAAGGAATTACCAGCCTGATCAGGGCTGAACCTACGATAACTTCATACTCTATCCCAAGTATCCCAGTAACGGTCTAGACAGTGAAAATAGTAATCGATAACAACATTAATAGGTAATAACAATAATTAGTAGTAATCAATAATAATCGATTATAACATTAGATATGAAGCAATCTTTAGTTTCAATTCTGATACAAAGGTATATACCGGTTAATTAATAGTCATGATCTAGATCATGAGACAATCTACGGTTCAAGCAGAGAGGTTATTTATGTGCACTTGAAACACACTAGGTGGAACAATTTACTTCTCAAAGATACTTGGTATTTATAAGGAAAAAGAAACACTAAACTTTTGACAAATTTTGAGTTGATTTTAAAAACGTTGTCCCTACAAAAAAACTTGTAATCAATGTCTCTAATTAGGCCTTCGAAAATCGATACAATACGATAATTTAGGATATCAAATATATATCAGATTGTTTCAATCTTTTTGGCCAACAAGAGCATTTTGGTCATTTAACACTCTAGAGCAATTTAGGAACACTGAACTTTTGACAAATTTTGAGTTGATTTTAGAAACGTTGTCCCTACAAAAAAACTTGTAATCAATGTCTCTAACTAGGCCTTCGAAAATCGATACAATACGATAATTTAGGATATCAAATATATATCAGATTGTTTTAATCTTTTTGGTCAACAAGAGCATTTTAGTCATTTAACACTCTAGAGCAATTCCATAGTCTAAACCCGATGGGATACGTCAATAATTTGTTGCGCTGAACATTACTGACAGTTTATTAGGCTTCCAAGACCATTTCACTATACTCATCTCCAATACATTACTTCTCATGCATTCAAATTGGTACACTCCTTCTGTGTTCACTACTTAATTCTGGATCTATTATACATCTGTATAAATCGATGTCACATTAACTCAGAACAAGTCTTGAGGGGTTGAACATGGATTTGTGCAGTTTTCATCCATTAACGTACAATATTAAGAGATGAATGACACTCATAAACCAAGCTTCAAACTCATTTGAGTATTACAATCACTTGCATGCGATCAAGAGCTCATGATTTCAACAGTTTAACTTATTTTGGGTCAATAGGGTATCCTGATTATTTAAAGTGCGATCATTCATATTCTTTCGGTCCCCTTTCAAACCACCCAATCATGGGTAAACTACTGCAGGGGTCACTTACGTTTAGCGTCCGTACAGAGTTAGTCACCACTTTTGAAAAGTGCATATTAGTAGTCCTCTACGTTTTCAATGTGTAAATACTTGGTCACTCCGACGTTAACTCCGTTAGTCCCCTAACGGATTGCTGATGTGGCGAAAGTAAAATAAGGATAAATTACTGCAATAGCCATTAAAATTTATCTCATGTACATTTTTTTCTCCTCAATTTAAAAAAGTAAACATTATAGTCACTAATAAAAATGTTTCTTTATAATTTCACCCTTAAATTTTTAAAAATTCATTTTTCAATCCTAAAACTTTACAATCAATTAACACAATAATATTATAAATGCTTAGATGAAAAATAGGTGCCCAAAGTATACCCTTTGAAACTTAGGTGCCCAAATTGCTCCTATTTAATAACTCAAACTTAAAAATTTAGTCCACTAACTACTAAAAAATTCGAGTTATTGAAATTTCTATTTTATAATTCAAACTTTATTTTGAATTTTTGAGTCGAGTTTATGAAATTATGAGTCGAGTATTTTCACATCAAACCAAAAAAAATTTAATTTTTTCGAGTCAAGTCGAGTTATTAGAATTTCTATTTTATAATTCAAACTTTATTTTGAATTTTTGAGTCGAGTTTATGAAATTATGAGTCGAGTATTTTCACATCAAACCAAAAAATTTAATTTTTTCGAGTCAAGTCGAGTTATTGGAATTTCTATTTTATAATTCAAACTTTATTTTGAATTTTTAAGTCGAGTTTATGAAATTATGAGTCGAGTATTTTCACATCAAACCAAAAAATTTAATTTTTTCGAGTCAAGTCGAGTTATTGGAATTTATATTTTATAATTCAAACTTTATTTTTAATTTTTGAGTCGAGATTATGAAATTATGAGTCGAGTATTTTCACATCAAACCTAAAAATTTAATTTTTTCGAATCAAGTCGAGTGTTGCACTTCCCTACATATAATTTTTAATTTTAATCCGAAGTTTTTCTTGGGACAAACACAGATTAAAATTAAAAATTATATGTAGGGAAGTGCAACACTCGACTTGATTTGAAAAAAATTAAATTTTTAGGTTTGATGTGAAAATACTCGACTCATAATTTCATAATCTCGACTCAAAAATTCAAAATAAAGTTTGAATTATAAAATAGAAATTCCAATAACTCGACTTGACTCGAAAAAATTAGATTTTTTGGTTTGATGTGAAAATACTCGACTTATAATTTCATAAACTCGACTCAAAAATTCAAAATAAAGTTTGAATTATAAAATAGAAATTCCAATAACTCGACTTGACTCGAAAAAATTAAATTTTTTGGTTTGATGTGAAAATACTCGACTCATAATTTCATAAACTCGACTCAAAAATTCAAAATAAAGTTTGAATTATAAAATAGAAATTCCAATAACTCGACTTGACTCGAAAAAATTAAATTTTTTGGTTTGATGTGAAAATACTCGACTCATAATTTCATAAACTCGACTAAAAAATTCAAAATAAAGTTTGAATTATAAAATAGAAATTCCAATAACTCGAATTTTTTAGTAGTTTGTGGACTAAATTTTTAAGTTTGAGTTATTAAATAGGAGCAATTTGGGCACCTAAGTTTCAAAGGGTATACTTTGGGCACCTATTTTTCATCTAAGCATTTATAATATTATTGTGTTAATTGATTGTAAAGTTTTAGAATTGAAAAATGAATTTTTAAAAATTTAAGGGTGAAATTATAAAGAAACATTTTTATTAGTGACTATAATGTTTACTTTTTTAAATTGAGGAGAAAAAATGTACATGAGATAAATCTTAATGGCTATTGCAGTAATTTATCCTTATTTTACTTTCGCCACATCAGCAATCCGTTAGGGGACTAACGGAGTTAACGTCGGAGTGACCAAGTATTTACACATCGAAAACGTAGAGGACTACTAATATGCACTTTTCAAAAGTGGTGACTAACTCTGTACAGACGCTAAACGTAAGTGACCCCTGCAGTAGTTTACCCCCCAATCATTTTAATCTCTAGTTTATATCCCATCATGTAACACCCGTGTCTTGGGCCTAGGAGTTAGCCGGGTTGTTGTTTGAGTCAAATAAAATCTAATTAAAATAAACCAACTTTGAATAATGACCTATTTGAATCTTAATAAAGAGGGAGGGACCAAAGTTGTGATTTACCCGCATTTTAAATAAAGCAAGACAACTTTTATGGAAAAGTTGTCATCTTCCTCCTCACTTTCCCTTTCCCAATTTCAAAACCCTCTCCCCCATTTTCAAACTCTCCTAAAACCCTAGTTACTATTCCATTGACTTTGCTAATCGATTTCAACATCAAATTAAGAGGTAAACATATTTTCTTAACCTTCTCTCTATCCTCTACTTATCTATTGTTTTAGATTTCAAAAATATTGAGTTTTGGGAATTAGGGTTCATATGGAAATTTGGGGTTTTGATGGGGGTTTTCAATTTGTTTTGAGAAATTGTTTTGGGGTTATGTTTAATCATGATGAAATATACAACATATATTAATTTGGTTGATTTTGGATGAAATTTCGTAGTGGGTCCTTAGGGCAAATTCTAGAGTATGAAAATTTGGGTTTTTGAGAGGTTTAGTGTTGGAATTGGAGGGCTGATGGTCTACCTATGTTAGGAGGGTGATTTGGGATGTTTTAGAAGTCATTTGGGTGCTTGGAAATGGGTATTTCAGCCAATGGTTGTTGGAGTCTGAAAATTTGGGTTTTTGAGATGTTACGTGGTTTGGAAATTTGAGGAAATTGGGTTGTGATTTGCAAAGTAGATTGATGGTTGAATTAGCATTGAATTGAGAAGTAACGTAGGTGTTTTGTTTGACTAGAAGCAAGAGGAAACGTGGAAGAGGCTTTGGGACCGAATCCGGGAAGTTGAAGGTGATTGCTTGCTTGGTCGTTGAGCTTGGAAGCTTAGGTGAGTGGTTACTTGTTTTTAATGGTTTTAAAATAGTTGGTTCGAGTATATGGACTAGGTTGGGCTTGGTAGACCCACCTAGAGTTAGGATTAGGGTGGTAGCCTAATCCTAAGCTTGATCTAGAGCCTTTGGATGAACTCTTTTACGTGGTTGTGTATGTCTCGTATGATATGTGATATGAATGATAATGTATATTGTATTATACATGTGGGTTGAGATATGAATTGTGATGATTGAGACATGCACGATGATGGTTGTTGGTGAGTACGTGCTAAGCACGGAAATGGTTGAAATGAGTAATGTGAAATGAGTAAATGTTGGCACTAGTATACTTGAATACAAATGATCGATCATTAGGATGTTAGTGTGTACACATGAGTCAAAAGTCGCGCGTGACCTTGGTGGCGTTGAGTCACCAAGGAGGAGTACGGGTTCGCCCGGAAATTGTATTTAAATATAGTCGGTGATGAGTGGAATCCTATCGACGGGGCGTGAGGATGAGTGGAATCCCCTCCGCGAGGCCGGTGATGAGTGTAATCCCACCGTGAGGTAATGTGGTTGTTGGATGTGAGTTCCAACGTGTCTATCTGTGTATTCGGGTCATAGCTAGGTGCCAATATTGGTTGATAAATGTATCAATGTGTTGAGATTAATGATCTTTAATTTGGATGTATGATGTGACTACTTGTGTTGAGGATTTAGAGCTTGTTGACCATGACATTTACTTGTATATTGCTCATGCATCTTATCTTATGGCTCTTGTGGATCCTTGGTTTTTATGTGATTTGCCTTGGCTAGATCGTGCTCGGACCCTGCAATGTTGAGGTTTGTTTTTAGAGCTTACCCTCACTAAGCATCATTGCTTACGCTCTCTTTGTTCAACATTGCAGATCCTTAGTTCGTGGGTTGCTCGGGCAAGTGGAGGGCCTCCAAGTGTGGTTTTTGGCTTGAGTTCATCAAGTATGGAATTTTAACGTTAGACATGTAATAGTTTGAGCAATGGGACATGTATGGTTTTGTTGGATAGTTGTTGGTTGCTAGGAGCTTGTTTAGACTCCATGTTATGTTGCTTTGGTATGGTGTGTGATGCCATGTTTGAGTTGTAATCCATGCCTAAATTGCTCATCTTGAATGTTGGTTAAAGGTCTTTGAGTTTGCCTTATGTTGAATGTTGAAGTATGAGTTTTTGGATGTTTAAGTGTCATCTTGATTCAATTGCATGCTCCTTTGATGTATGTTCATGTTGGATGCTTGTATGGCTGTGAAGTGGTATGTAAATGATGTATGAATGCTTGTTGGGGTCTAGGAGAGTCCTAAATTGCATTTAGAATCGAGTCTTGACCGTTTTTGCTGAGTTTGGAGGTTTTTGCTGTGCAGGGGTATCGATACGGTTGGTATGGTATCGATACCATCTTCTTGTTCAAGCCTCGTGTATCGATACACTTGAGAGGTGTATCGATACTATTTTTGCTACTGGAGCTACTGTCCAGTTCCGTATCGGTACGAGCCTTCATGCGTATCGATACGGTCTCCTTAGCGTTGACCATGGGAAGTCAACAATTGGGGAGAGTATCGATACACTCCTAGGTGTATCGATACGGTCTCCATAAGTTGACTTGGACCAGTTGACTTGGTCAAGGGGTATCGATACACCCCTTAGGTGTATCGATACACCTGCAGTTAAGTTTTAAAATTGGGTTGTTTTATGATTGTTCGAGTTCGTTCGATTGATTCGTTCATGTTGTTCCGCTGTATGATCACTTAGGGTTTAACATCCATCTAGACAAGGTTTTTAAAATGGAAAAAAATAGGGTTGCTAACCGAGGGGGAATTCCTTAGGGAGTTTTCGCTCGGTTTTCCCCGTGTGGCCCACTCGGACCGATCATTCAGCCAGACCGGGACGAGGGGGTTACACTTGTTGGTATCAGAGCCTAAGGTTTCCGAGACCTTGGGCAGGTAAGTGAGGTAAGCTTAAGTTTTGAATTAAATTGCACGGTGTTTGCTTGTTTTGCAAGGATGATTGCTTGTTGGACAAGTATGTTGACTGTTTTATCTTAAAGCATGTGTGTGTGGGTCCCATTGCTACTATTACATTGGAAAAATGATTTTTGTGAGGGAACGTACTTGAACCACTTGGAAGCCTTGCCTTGCTAACCCAGCTTGTATGTTTCGTTGTTGTGGTTGTAGTTAATATCTGTGAGAGCGATGTCTAGACCGAGAGGTAGACCGAGGTTGGTTCGTCAGGAACCACGAGTCGCGGCTCCTGTTGAGCCGACAGTTGGTGCGGAGGCTCACCTTGAGGGGCCAGTGGCCGTGGGAGTTGGCGCTCCTCCACCACCACCACCTCCTCCACCTGGAGTTGGGGGCGAGGATGGAGTCGGAGGAAATGGACCACAAGTTGGCCAAGGTGGCCAAGGTCCAGCTGGAATTGACATGGCTCCGCTTGTGCAAGCAATAGCGGGAGCATTCCAGGCCGCAGTTGCGGGAGCTCAGGCTGCAGCTCAGCCTAGGTGTGATGATGCTAGTCTACCTTTGGAGAGGCTTCGTAGCTTGGGGGCCGAGGAGTTTAGGGGATCTACTCCGGAGAGGTCGGAGTTATGGTTGGAGAAGACAGTTCGTATTTTGGCTCAGATGGGTTGTGCGGGCGCACGTAGATTGGGTTGTGTGATCTCATTGCTTCAGGGTGATGCCTACACCTGGTGAGTCACCATCACTACCGGGGTTCCAGAGACATAGATTGATTGGGAGTTTTTTGAGTCTGCGTTCCGAAAGAGGTACTTGGGACCGAGGTACCTAGATGAGAAGAAGAAAGAGTTCATGGCTCTCACTCAGGGAGATGCTTCTGTGACTGATTATGAGATTCGTTTCGTTCGTCTGAGTCAGTATGCTCCGGAATTAGTACCTACTGAGAGGGCTCGATGTGATCGTTTCAGATACGGGCTCCATGAGGAAGTTAAGAGGTATACCTTAGCTTCTGATTATTCTGACTTTGATGTCTTGGTTGCTAGAGCCAAGGACATTGAGCATAGCTTGGGGCTGGCCAAGCGTTCTGGGGGATCTAATTCTGGTAATAGGCACAACAACTATGATGGTAGAGATGCCAAGAGGCACAAAGGTGGCGGACATCAGTTTGACCATAGACGTGGCGGTGGCCACCATGGTAGAGGCCATCAGGGCCATAGAGGAGGAGGACAGTTGCCCGAGTGTACCCGTTGTGGGAGGCAGCATGCTGGTGAGTGTTGGGGTAATTTCCATGCCTGCTGGAACTGTGGTTCGAGGGACCACTTTAGGAGGGATTGTCCGCATCAAGCGGCTCAGGCACCGAACATTGCTCAGGCTCCTGCGAGAGCTAATGATTTTCAGAGAGGCTGTGGGCGTGGTCGTGGCTACTTCCAGCCTAGGGCTGATGCACCTAGGGTAGATGCTCAGAGGAACCTTGCTCATGTTGTGGCTGTGCAGCCAGAGGCGGGAGGACCAACGAGAGTCTATGCTCAGAGAGAGGCCGGGAACGACACCGATGTGATAGCAGGTAATTTCGAGTTACAGTCTATGTCTTTGCTTTCTTTGGTTGATTCGGGTTCTACGCATTCCTACATTTTGAGTGAGCATGCACAGAAGTTAGACATTCCTGTTGAGATCTTAGATGTAGGTATGCATGTTACTAGTTCTTTTGGTGAGACAGTTGTGGTTAGACGTATGTATAGGAGGTGTCCACTGAAGATTCAGGGTCATGTGTTTTCAGTTGATATGATGGAACTTCCCTTCTATGGTTTTGATATTATTTTGGGTATGGATTGGTTGGTTGAGCATCGGGCTAGTGTGGATTTTGAGACAAAGAGAATTTCTCTAAAGCTTTCTGATGACTACGAGGTAGTGGTAGTGGGCGAGAACATTAAGTTCTTGTCTAATGTGGTGTCAGCTTTAGAGGCTCATAGGTTGATGGACTCTGGATGTGGGGCCTATTTAGCTTATGTTATGAATCCGGACATGAGTGAAGCTAGACTGAAAGATATCAGAACAGTGTGTGACTTTCCAGATGTGTTTCTTGAAGAGTTGCCGGGTTTGCCTCCTGATAGAGATGTTGAGTTTGTGATTGAGACAGTTTCAGGGTCTAATCTAGTTTCGATAGCTCCGTATCGTATGGCTCCGAAAGAGTTGAAAGAATTGAAGAGTCAGTTGCAAGAATTGTTAGACCGTGGTTTCATTAGGCCTAGTAGTTCTCTGTGGGGTGCTCCAGTGTTGTTTGTGAAAAAGAAAGATGGTAGCATGCGCATGTGTATTGACTACAGACAGTTGAATCAGTTGACTGTGAAGAACAAGTATCTGTTGCCTCGTATAGATGATTTGTTTGACCAGTTGAGAGGTGCTTCAGTGTTCTCGAAGATAGATTTGAGATCCGGGTATTATCAGTTGAAGGTGAAGGAGTGTGATGTTCCGAAGACAGCTTTTAGGACTAGGTATGGTCACTATGAGTTTCTTGTGATGCCGTTTGGGCTCACGAATGCACCTGCAGCATTCATGGACATGATGAATAGAATTTTTAGAGACTATTTGGACCGGTTTGTAGTTGTCTTCATTGATGATATACTTGTGTACTCGAAGACAGAAGAAGAACATGATGAGC
This sequence comes from Hibiscus tridactylites, assembly GCA_958450335.1. Lineage (NCBI taxonomy): Eukaryota > Viridiplantae > Streptophyta > Magnoliopsida > Malvales > Malvaceae > Hibiscus > Hibiscus tridactylites. The sequence continues at coordinate 1,628,515 of OY288268.1, read as the reverse complement.
ACTTGAGGTTTGTTTTACAAAGATTGTTGAGCAACCCGTTGTATGCGAAGCTTAGTAAATGTGAGTTCTGGATTCGAGAGGTGGTATTTCTTGGCCATATTGTTTCGGCCGAAGGTATCCAAGTTGATCCATCGAAGATTGAGGCTATTGTTGAGTGGAAACAACCTAAGTCAGTGACCGAGATTAGGAGTTTCCTAGGACTAGCCGGTTACTATAGGAGGTTTGTTGATGGCTTCTCTAGAGTAGCTGCTCCCTTGACTAAGTTGTTGCAAAAGGGAGTCAAGTTTGAATGGTCAGATGCGAGACAAAAGGCCTTTGAGAAATTGAAAGAAGCTTTGACGAATGCACCAGTGTTAGTGCAGCCTGTTTCAGGTAAGGAATTTGTGATTTACAGTGATGCTTCCTACGTAGGCTTAGGATGTGTCTTGATGCAAGATAGGAGAGTTGTTGCTTATGCTTCTAGACAGTTGAAGATTCATGAGAAGAACTATCCTACTCATGACATAGAGCTAGCCGCAGTTGTATTTGCATTGAAAATTTGGCGTCACTATTTGTATGGTGAGAAGTGTATAGTTTACACCGATCACAAGAGCTTGAAGTACTTGATGACACAGAAAGAGTTGAACTTGAGACAGAGGAGATGGCTAGAGTTGTTAAAAGATTATGATTTGACCATTGAGTACCATCCGGGTAAAGCAAACGTAGTAGCCGATGCTTTGAGTAGAAAAGTGGTCGTCGAGTTGAGAGCTATGTTTGCTAGATTGAGTGTGTCCGATGATGGTGGTTTGATCACCGAGTTGCAAGTGAAGCCTTCTTTGATTCAGTTGATTAGAGAGAAGCAGTTGCAAGATGCGAGCCTAGTTCCTCATGTTCAGGACATAGCCGAAGAAAGACCGACTGAGTATAGTTTCAGTGGTGAGAGTTTGTTGTGCTTTAGAGATAGAATTGTTGTACCGGAAGATGTTGAGTTGAGACGTCAGATTTTGAGTGAAGCACATTCGAGTCCCTTTTCTATGCATCCGGGTAGTACCAAGATGTACCGAGATTTAAAGAATGATTACTTCTGGGTTGGTTTGAAGAGAGATGTAGCCGAGTATGTGAGCCGTTGCATGGTTTGTCAGAGAGTGAAGGCAGAACATCAGGTTCCTTCAGGTTTGCTACAGCCTTTGAAGATTCCGGAATGGAAATGGGAGAGGATCACCATGGATTTTGTATCGGGGTTGCCTTTGTCTCCTTCGAAGAAGAATTTAGTTTGGGTGATTGTTGATAGGTTCACTAAGTGTGCTCACTTCTTAGCAGTGAACACTACGGATTCTTTAGACAAGTTGGCAAACTTGTACATCCGAGAGATTGTGAGACTTCATGGAGTTCCGAAGTCCATTGTTTCAGATAGGGATCCTAGATTTACTTCGAGGTTCTGGGTTGCTTACATAGTGCTTTGGGTAGCCGTTTGCATTTCAGCACATCTTATCATCCGCAGTCCGATGGGCCGTCAGAGCGAGTGATACAGATTCTTGAGGATATGCTTCGTTGTTGTGTGATTGATTTTCAGGGTTCTTGGGAGAAGCACTTACCGTTGGTTGAGTTTGCTTACAACAACAGTTATCAGTCTAGTATCCAGATGGCACCTTATGAGGCTTTGTATGGTAGACGGTGTAGGACTCCGATTTGTTGGGCTGAGACAGGTCAGAGATTGCTACCTATGCAAGACTTGCTTAAAGGAACTACATAAAAAGTGAAGTTGATTTGTGACCGTCTGAAAGCAGCTTCCGATCGTCAGAAGTCTTACGCAGATTTGAAGAGGAAAGAGATTGAGTACTCAGTGGGTGAGAAAGTGTTTCTGAAAGTATCTTCGTGGAAGAAGGTGATGAGATTTGGCCGGAAGGGCAAATTGAGTCCAAGGTTCATTGGTCCGTATGAGATTGTAGAGCGGATTGGGCCTGTAGCTTATCGCTTGAGGTTACCTTCGGAGTTAGAGAAGATCCATGATGTCTTTCATGTGTCTATGCTTAGGAGATATAGATCAGATCCTTCTCATGTGATGCCTGTTGAGGAGATAGAGTTAAATCCGAATTTGTCCTATAATGAAGAACCCGTTGAGATACTTGTTTCTGATAGCAAGGTACTGCGCGGCAAGACCATAGAGTTGGTCAAGGTGTTGTGGAGACATAGAGGCGTGGAAGAGGCCACGTGGGAGAGGAAAGTAGATATGGTTGAGCAGTTTCCGTATTTGTTTCCACCAGGTAATTTCGGGGACGAAATTCCTTAAGTGGGAGAGAGTTGTAACACCCGTGTCTTGGGCCTAGGAGTTAGCCGGGTTGTTGTTCGAGTCAAATAAAATCTAATTAAAATAAACCAACTTTGAATAATGACCTATTTGAATCTTAATAAAGAGGGAGGGACCAAAGTTGTGATTTACCCGCATTTTAAATAAAGCAAGACAACTTTTATGGAAAAGTTGTCATCTTCCTCCTCACTTTCCCTTTCCCAATTTCAACACCCTCTCCCCCATTTTCAAACTCTCCTAAAACCCTAGTTACTATTCCATTGACTTTGCTAATCGATTTCAACATCAAATTAAGAGGTAAACATATTTTCTTAACCTTCTCTCTATCCTCTACTTATCTATTGTTTTAGATTTCAAAAATATTGAGTTTTGGGAATTAGGGTTCATATGGAAATTTGGGGTTTTGATGGGGTTTTTCAATTTGTTTTGAGAAATTGTTTTGGGGTTATGTTTAATCATGATGAAATATACAACATATATTAATTTGGTTGATTTTGGATGAAATTTCGTAGTGGGTCCTTAGGGAAAATTCTAGAGTATGAAAAATTGGGTTTTTGAGAGGTTTAGTGTTGGAATTGGAGGGCTGATGGTCTACCTATGTTAGGAGGGTGATTTGGGATGTTTTAGAAGTCATTTGGGTGCTTGGAAATGGGTATTTCAGCCAATGGTTGTTGGAGTCCGAAAATTTGGGTTTTTGAGATGTTATGTGGTTTGGAAATTTGAGGAAATTGGGTTGTGGTTTGCAAAGTAGATTGATGGTTGAATTAGCATTGAATTGAGAAGTAACGTAGGTGTTTTGTTTGACTAGAAGCAAGAGGAAACGTGGAAGAGGCTTTGGGACCGAATCCGGGAAGTTGAAGGTGATTGCTTGCTTGGTCGTTGAGCTTGGAAGCTTAGGTGAGTGGTTACTTGTTTTTAAAGGTTTTAAAATAGTTGGTTCGAGTATATGGACTAGGTTGGGCTTGGTAGACCCACCTAGAGTTAGGATTAGGGTGGTAGCCTAATCCTAAGCTTGATCTAGAGCCTTTGGATGAACTCTTTTACGTGGTTGTGTATGTCTCGTATGATATGTGATATGAATGATAATGTATATTGTATTATACATGTGGGTTGAGATATGAATTGTGATGATTGAGACATGCACGATGATGGTTGTTGGTGAGTACATGCTAAGCACGGAAATGGTTGAAATGAGTAATGTGAAATGAGTAAATGTTGGCACTAGTATACTTGAATACAAATGATCGATCATTAGGATGTTAGTGTGTACACATGAGTCAAAAGTCGCGCGTGGCCTTGGTGGCGTTGAGTCACCAAGGAGGAGTACGGGTTCGCCCGGAAATTGTATTTAAATATAGTCGGTGATGAGTGGAATCCCATCGACGGGGCGTGAGGATGAGTGGAATCCCCTCCGCGAGGCCGGTGATGAGTGTAATCCCACCGTGAGGTAATGTGGTTGTTGGATGTGAGTTCCAACGTGTCTATCCGTGTATTCGGGTCATAGCTAGGTGCCAATATTGGTTGATAAATGTATCAATGTGTTGAGATTAATGATCTTTAATTTGGATGTATGATGTGACTACTTGTGTTGAGGATTTAGAGCTTGTTGACCATGACATTTACTTGTATATTGCTCATGCATCTTATCTTATGGCTCTTGTGGATCCTTGGTTTTTATGTGATTTGCCTTGGCTAGATCGTGCTCGGACCCTGCAATGTTGAGGTTTGTTTTTAGAGCTTACCCTCACTAAGCATCATTGCTTACGCTCTCTTTGTTCAACATTGCAGATCCTTAGTTCGTGGGTTGCTCGGGCAAGTGGAGGGCCTCCAAGTGTGGTTTTTGGCTTGAGTTCATCAAGTATGGAATTTTAACGTTAGACATGTAATAGTTTGAGCAATGGGACATGTATGGTTTTGTTGGATAGTTGTTGGTTGCTAGGAGCTTGTTTATACTCCATGTTATGTTGCTTTGGTATGGTGTGTGATGCCATGTTTGAGTTGTAATCCATGCCTAAATTTCTCATCTTGAATGTTGGTTAAGGGTCTTTAAGTTTGCCTTATGTTGAATGTTGAAGTATGAGTTTTTGGATGTTTAAGTGTCATCTTGATTCAATTGCATGCTCCTTTGATGTATGTTCATGTTGGATGCTTGTATGGCTGTGAAGTGGTATGTAAATGATGTATGAATGCTTGTTGGGGTCTAGGAGAGTCCTAAATTGCATTTAGAATCGAGTCTTGACCGTTTTTGTTGAGTTTGGAGGTTTTTGCTGTGCAGGGGTATCAATACGGTTGGTATGGTATCGATACCACCTTCTTGTTCAAGCCTCGTGTATCGATACACTTGAGAGGTGTATCGATACTATTTTTGCTACTGGAGCTACTGTCCAGTTTCGTATCGGTACGGGCCTTCATGCGTATCGATACGGTCTCCTTAGCGTTGACCATGGGAAGTCAACAATTGGGGAGAGTATCGATACACTCCTAGGTGTATCGATACGGTCTCCATAAGTTGACTTGGACTAGTTGACTTGGTCAAGGGGTATCGATACACCCCTTAGGTATATCGATACACCTGCAGTTAAGTTTTAAAATTGGGTTGTTTTATGATTGTTCGAGTTCGTTCGATTGATTCGTTCATGTTGTTCCGCTGTATGATCACTTAGGGTTTAACATCCATCTAGACAAGGTTTTTAAAATGGAAAAAAAAATAGGGTTGCTAACCGAAGGGGAATTCCTTAGGGAGTTTTCGCTCGGTTTTCCCCGTGTGGCCCACTCGGACCGGTCATTCAGCCAGAGCGGGACGAGGGGTTACACATCATGTGGTTAACTTTGTAATTCCGTGTGCCCGATGGCATCTTAGTCATTTTAGCCAATTCATACATATCGATATTTTTAATCCTTCCAGTTATTTCGGCCCCTTTTGACCTCTTTTTCAACCATCCAATATTTCAACATACGGGGTAGACCCGTCATTTCAATAAATTTAAAAATTCGAATGCCCAAGGACATTTTGGTCATTTGCTAATTCGGTCGCATCAATATTCCAAATTCTCACTCGCTTCAACCATTAGTATCAATTATGTATCTTCTGACAGTTTGATAGTTCCGAACATATAAAGAGTTTCCCCAACAAATTTATCTTCAGAGGTTTATTTGGGATTTACGCTAGATCCAAGTGCTTATTTTTCTTGAATGTTTAAGTCTTATTATCACATCTCTTTGAGTAATTCGAGACTTTTAGATGAATCAATTATTTTACCGGATCTAGTGTAGGTTTCAGCACCACTTTCAATATCAATGGTATTTGTGTCATTTTCACCTCGAGGGCATTCTTGTAATTATATACTCAACTATTTCTGTCGTTTGACAAATTAATATTATTAATCGGGTTTAGAGATTGACCGCCTCATTAATTATTTAATGAATTTCAGATTCTTTGATTTATCATCTTTCTCATTTTATTATTCTAATCTTATCTATATTGTCGTATATTTTCATATTCGGTTAGACTTAAGTAGAATTAACGGTACTCATCGTCATATTTGTGCATGCATTAACTGAATATTAATATGTTCATAAGGCATACAAGAGGTAGCAATGTATTACCTTGATTCCTTGCTATATAGGTCGACCGTGGTACTCCATTGATCAAACTCGAACCTAAATTCAACGTCCTTTACTTCTCGGATACGAAGATACATGGATACCTTTAATTAGATATAATCCATAATCAACCCTTAATTTGATCACATAACTCTTAAATTGAAAAACTAAACACATGCATTCTCGGGTTCAAAGTCCAATTAAGAGGCTTTCGGGTTAAAATTTCACGGAACATGCTTCAAAAACGAACTTAAGACGTCGAAAAACATAAAATAGGGCTATTCGGATTATTTTTTTTGACTTTTTGGTTAAAGTCAAAGTCAACGCTGACGTCAGTAGTCAACGGTCAGCGATCAAAGTCAACAGTCAAAGCCAACTGAGTTGACTCGATCAACGGGTCAGGTACGGGTCAACGGGCTGATTACGGGTCAACGGGTCGAGTCAGTCATTGGGCTTGGTTTACCACTAGGCCAGGTCGGTTTAGGCTGGACTGGTTCAGGTGGACCGACCAACGGGTGGGCCGACCGGTTCAATGGCCATCGTCTAGCGCGACCAGAAATCGCCTCGGATAGCACGTGAAGCCCACGCGCGGCTCTATACGGTCAGAAAATACTCCAAGACACGGAAAATGCTGCCGAAATTTCCTCTACATCCCTAAAATGCCCAGAAATAAGCTGATTCACTTACCAACTTAGCAAAGTCGCGATTAAGCCCTAGGATATCGGTGCTTCTCCGACGAGGCAAGAAGCGATGGCGGTTGGATGATCGGCAACCATGGTTGCGTTTGTCTCGACGCCGGGAGGATGGTGGCAGCGACCAAAATGACAAAAGTTACATGTGGTGGCCGGAATCGTTGAAGAGAAGCGACACAACATTTGAGTTTCACGTCGGGCCTTCAAGCGATTCTCCCCAAAAAATGGCCGCTTAACAGCGCAAGTGGGGCGGTGGCTAGAGGCGGGGTATAACGACACACGCGATAAGAGTGGCGGTGATTGCCACGGCGGCGCGAAGAGGGCAGATCGGGGTCCAATCGGAAGAAGGGGAATGTGGGTTAGGTGAGGTGGAGTTTGAGATCTGAGGAAGTTTTCAGATTCGAAATAGGTAGGTGGAAGTCATATGGGTAATTAAATCTGATTGAAATACTCCCCAAATAAATCTCTAGTATTATTTGAGGAAACACTTGACATGATTGAGCACTCGGCTCATATGGTTAAGCTCCAACATTCCATCACAAAGGTCTTGGGTTCAACCCCGTGTCATCAATTCATTTCATCATTTTTTCCACCTTTTTACTTATTTATACATATTTTTGGGTGTTACATGTATTTTCTTAAGGTTGGATTTGACATCATCACTTTTTTCAGTTTATATGTATTTGATTATCTTGTTGATTTATTTCTGCTTTGAGCACCCATATTAGATATTCGTAGGCGCTTATAACCACTGAAGATTGGTCACGGTAGAGCTGTGGTAATACTAATTTGTCAACGAGTCGTCATTGTTGTAAGCAATTTTATGTTAGTGTATGAATTTATCTTTCACCGCTGACAATGATATTTTTTGTATCTACAATATTAGTGTTTGTTTGATTCTATCATTTCTCTGCATGGGTGATTTCGAACATGTGCAATAAAAGCGAACACACAACTCAGAAAAAAAAGGACCTAAAATGAGTTAAGTAAAATGCTTACAAGAGTAAAACAAAAGATTAATTATCGATTTGTGGTTAAAGTAACATGCCAGATTTTTTGGCCAAAAAATAAGTTTAACATGACCAAAAAATCAAAATGTTATTGTACTGCATAGATTTTTAATCATTATAAACTTATTTTTATATAAAACTCAGTCGGCCATGCACATAATAAGTGAATAAACATTTATTTATTTTTAATTTAAGGACTCATTTTAATAAATTGCACATAATTCTTTCAATATTTGGGTCGTCTCTATTTGTCTGAGATGTTTGATTGAGTTTTTAACTTTTTTTAATTATCTTATTTTATTTTTAAGTACTTAATTTGTGTATTTTGATGGTTTTATAAAAAAAATTATTTGGATAATATAATTCACTCTTGTTTTTTTATACATTTTCTATTCAATAAAACCATAAGCTATTATTAGTTTTTAAAAAATAATTACAAACTACAAGAGATTTACCGATTAAATTAACATCTTATTTTATTATTGGATGGATAGAGTACACGATAAGTATACTTACATTATATATTAATTAAACTAATTAAGTACGATTAAGTGACTTTTCCCAACAATTATTTTAGAAAATGACTTTCCCCCCAACAAATATCATATTCCTTAATCATTCGACCGTTACATTAGTATTTTTTATTTTATGAATGGGGGACTGTTTAAATATAATTGTAAGTTTTAAAATCCATTAATCCAGAATATTTTAAAAAAATTGTAAGTTTTAAGAAAGTTAAAGTACATTAGATGGAAATATCAACTTTAATGAATATTTTTTTCTTTCTTAAATTAAATTATGACATATCTTACATTAGTGGGTGAGAAATTGATAGTGGGTAATTTTTTTTAATATAATAGTGGGTAATTTTTTAACATTAGTGGGTGAAAATTATTATATAAATTATAACCATCGGACGAGGGGTGTTCACGAATAGATATGAATATTGTTGAGTAATTTTTTTAAGTTAGTTGTGTTGACGAATCATATTTTATTAAAATATTATTTAAAAAAATTAATCGAGTTGTTCAAGTTTCTGTTTAAATTTAATTGTAAATATTTATAATGCTATAGTAGTGAATGATTCCAGTTTAAACGACTTTCTATAGCCATATACGACATACATATATTTCTTTTTTTCATTAAGTGTAAGTAAGATTTGTAATTTCATCTAGTAAATCAAATATCATCAAAATTATATAATATGTTTTAATATTATTTATAAAGAATAGATTTTGAAGGAACAATTTGATGAAAGTATAAAAGAATCGACAAATTGATGGAAAGAAAGAATTTGTAAAGAATCACAGTCAAATGACTAAATTTAATAAAAATACAAAATTGCAAAAAAATTGAAATTGTTTTCAAAAATAAAATTGAAGTTACATAGATATTCGAGTTATTCGAGTCGTATTTTATAACTCGAACCTTATTTAAAATTTTATTGAGTCGAATTGAATTAAATTTATAAGCTTCGAGTCAATTCAAGTTTATAAAATACAAGTTGAATCGAAAAAAGTGATCTTTTTCGAGTAAAATTTTGTTCACGTAAGATGTTAAATGGCATTCAATTAAAATTTCGGGTTCGAGTTTTTAATTTTTCATAAAAAACAATGTCAAAAGAACTTTGTCTCCGATAATATATAGTTGGTAGTTGGACTCAATCTCAAATATAATCGATTTTTTTTTTATAACAATTGGACATATTCAGACAAAAAATATCACTCCCAAATAATACATAAAATGTGTGGGGACCATTTGCTCGCTTGTAGGTGTTGTAGCTTTACTAATAATATATGAGTTAATTATTTTTCACCCAATTTGAAGAAAAAATTATTTGTACAGGATTAAAGAAAACTATCTCCATTGTAAAAACCCTAATGGTGACGAACTCTCCTGGAAACCCTAGTTTGGATACTTTCTCACCGGCGAACCCTGGTTTGATCTCGCCGGCTGTCCCACCCGATAAGGATGCTGTTGGGAGGATGGGTGGGGGTGCGTTCGAATTTCCTCTGCCTCTGGAACGACCGGGTTCGCCGCCTTCTTTGGATGACAATCGGATGAGCAAGAAAGGTCGACATCAACACGTCAATCCTTTATTTGAAATTGAGAATGTGGATAGCGGGGATGCCATGGTTGGCGTTGTGTTTGCTGGCGACGCTGTGCATGAGGATGGTCAGGTGTCGACCCCGTCGAGGAAGACGTATGCAAGGGCGGTGCGAGGAGTGGAGAAGCAGACCTCGGAGCCTGACCCTTTGCCCGGTTTGGATGACATCGTGGTTGGGGATGCTGATGTGGTTGTCGATCAGAGTGGCCCTTTTTCGTCTGTTTCATTTTCTGAGTTGATTCATGAGCGCATTGATCATAGTATGCGTCGGTCTATCATTGTTCGTATATTGGGTCGTCCAATTGGCTATCGCACGTTGTTGGGCAAGATTCGAACGATGTGGCAGTTACAAGGACAATTTCAGGTTGTTGACCTTGAGAACAATTACTATTTGGTTATCTTCGCTAAGGAGGCGGATTATGTGCATGTTTTGACGAAAGGTCCATGGACGATTTTTGGTAGTTATCTTACAATTCAACCGTGGAGTCGGCAATTCTCTACGTCTAAAAGCCATCCGTCCAAGGTGGTAGTGTGGGTACGTTTTCCAGGACTACCTTACCGCTATTACTCCAAAGCACTCTTCCGTTATATTGCTAATTTGATTGGCAAAGTTGTTAGAATTGATTACAGCACTTATGCGGGCGACAGAGGGCGTTTCGCGAGGCTTGCGGTGATTAGAGATGGGCACGGGTCGGGTCGGGCCGGGTTTTTGGCCCACCCGAACCCGACCCGAAAATATTAACCCTAAACCCGAACCCGACCCGACCCGACCATATCTTTTAAAAAACCCGACCCGACCCGACCCGAAAATAAATATCTTAAACCCGACTCCGACCCGACCCGATCCGACCTATATAAAAAAAATCAATTTTAGGGACTAAATTGTAAAAAAATAATTTTAAGAGACTTAATTGTAAAAAATAATAATTTTAAGGACTAAATTGTAAATAAAAAAATCAATTTTGAGGACCTAATTATAAAAATATATATATATAAGGGGTATTATTGCAAATATCCCTAAAAAATTTAGGGGAAAATTATACTATTAGTCTCGGGTCGGGTCGAGTAGGATTTTTTCACCCTAAAACCCGAACCCGACCCGACCCGACCTCACCCTACACAAAAACCCGACCCAACCTGAACCCGATTTTTTCATAAAAATACCCGACCCGATCGGGCCGGGTCGGGTCGGAACCCGTCGGGTCCGGGCTCCGTGCCCATCCCTAGCGGTGATGGTGGATTTAGGCAAGCCATTGATTCCTTGTATTAGAATTGATGGAGTTATGCAACACCTGGAATATGAGGGCCTCCAAAACATTTGTTTCCAGTGTGGTACTTACGGCCATGTGAAGGAAATGTGTGAGATTTACTCTGGGAAGTCTACTAGGTCTCCAACGGTTGTTTCTTTCGAGGCTTCGGGTGTGGTTCAACAGGAGGCTCAGGAACGTGAGTCGGTCTATGGTCCATGGATGATCGTAGAGAAACGACGGGGTCGTTCGCGTCGTGAACCTGTTGTCCGTCAAGGGGATAAGGATTCGAGTGTGAAGGGAGGGGATGGTTCGCAGTTCTCCGTTTTGGAAAGGCTCGAGCATGAGGCTGGGGTTGTTCCTCCGGTGGTTTCTTTAGAGTCAGTTATTCGTGTTGAGGGTGAGGTAATTCCTGGTCGTAGTTCTGGTGAGTTGAATACGGGTACTGCATCACAGGGTTTACGAGTTGCAGCGGATGCTGGTGGTAAAGGTTTGTTGGTACGCAATTCTCAAGGGTTGCCCTTAGATGGGTCAGACAAAAGCATGTCATCGAGTGATCCCTCACTTGTTTCGGTTGAGGTTGCGGCTTCGGACTCTCAGGTGAGTCCATAGGTTGTTGCGCACAAGGTTGCTCATGTGCCTGGGAACCACTCAGCTTTGACAATCTTGGAGGCGGCAAATAAGAAGCATCAGTTGAGGTAATCGCAACAGGGTAATAAAGCATCGAAGAAAACCTCTTCGGACGGTGTTCGACGTGGGCTTACAATTCCTAGAGGCAAGGAAAACCGTGCACCTCCGCCTCGTAAGCTCTCGGATTGGATGCCAATCTTCCCTCACGGTGTTCGTTTCTAAGGGTTTGAACGCTATCGGGTCTGTCAACGGCACATCTGATGCACTTGGGCATGGCTCAGAGGCAAGTGGAGCCGGCGGTTCGGGGTGTTGGTTGAGCACATCGATCGGGAAGTGGCTGCTACTTCCCCGAATTAGTAGAGGTTTTATTTCTACGCTCAATGATCAATTTTCTTTTTTGGAATTGTCAAGGGGCTGCTAGTCCTTGTTTTCGTGGTTATTTTAAGGATTTTTACAGGAAGAGCTCTCCGCATGTTGTTGCTATTTTTGAACCGAGAATAAGCGGTGTCACGGCAGACAAAGTTGTGTCACGGTTGGGTTTTCCTAACTCTTTTCGTGTTGAAGCGAGAGGTCTAAGTGGGGGTGTGGCTCATTTGGCAGGACTTAGTTCAGGTTGTAGTTCTTAGAATTTCGAATCAGTTCATTCATGGGCGTGCCCGTCAGGTTGGTTCTTCGTGATGGTTTTTCTTTATAGCAGTTTACGCAAGTCCTAATGTATCTGTTCGTGAGCTTCTTTGGAATCAGCTGGCGGATTTAAACCCCGTTGCTGGTGAGCCTTGGTTGTTGGGAGGTGATTTCAATATTATTCTGCGACGAGAGGAACACGTCGGTGGTTCTACTAGGGGTAATGGTGTTTGTACGTTGTTTAGTGAGTTCATTTTTGATACAGGCTTGATCGAGATTGAATACCGGGGTGCTGATTTTACGTGGAAGAGAGGTGATCTAAGGAAACAGTTAGATCGTTGTCTTTATAATGAATCTTGGGCCAATTTGTTTCCGACGGCTATTGTGTCTCATCTTGATAGAGTGGGTTCGGACCATTGTCCCCCCTGGTTTCACTCCCCGCATCAAGAGGGTGTTAATGTTGAGCGCCCGTTTCGTTTCTTAGCGGCATGGCAAGATCATCCAGCTTTTGAAGGTTTTCTGAGTGATGTGTGGAGCAATGATCTGGATGTTTCGGCCAATGTGAATCAGTTTGTTACCAAGGTGCAGGATTGGAATGTCAACATCTTTGGGCATATAGGTAAGAGGAAAAGAGAGTGTTTAGCTCGCCTGAGGGGGATTGATAAAGCCCTTCGAGTCGCGCATTCGGATTTTTTAGTCCAATTCGATGTTTCTTTACGCGCGGAATTAGATACCATCCTGCTCCAAGAGGAGAGTTTTTGGCTCCAGAAATCAAGAGAGCAATGGGTGCGATTTGGTGACAAAAATACAAAGTATTTTCACAATTGTACAATGAAGCGTCGTAGACAAAATTTTATTCACGCACTTAAATTACCCGATGGGAGTTGGTGCTCGGATCAAGGAGTCTTACAACAATTAGCGGTAGACTTTTACAAGGACTTATTTTCGTCATCAGGAGTTGTTGATCTTAGTCATGCGAGCAGGGGTTGCTTTCCTGTTGTGGACGCTGCTTTGTTGACGGGCCTCTTGCGTCCGGTAACAGATGATGAAGTAAAAAAGGTAGTGTTTGAGATGGCGCCTTTAAAGGCTCCAGGGGCTTATGGTCTTCATGCTTTGTTCTATCAGTGCAATTGGGATATTGTTGGTCGCTCAGTTTGTCGTTTTGTGCGTGATACATTTGTCGGTAATCCTTTTGATCCATCCTTGAACTGTACTCTACTTGTTTTGCTGCCTAAAGTGAGTAGTCCTGAGTTGATTAGCCAATTTCGCCCAATTGGTCTTTGTTTAGTATTGTATAAGATTGTGACGAAGACTATTGTAAATCGTCTCAAGCCTTTATTGCCTTGTTGGATTTCTGATAGCCAGACGGCTTTTGTCCCCGGTCGCTCCATTACGGATATCATAGTTGCTCAGGAGATCATCCACTCCATGCGTGTGAAGAAGGGAAATGTGGGTTGGATGGCAACAAAGATCGATCTTGAAAAGGCCTACGATAGGCTTGAGTGAGAGTTTATTAGTGATACAATATGTGACATTGGTTCGTCTGCAGCGTTTCGGGATTTAATTATGTGTTGTGTGTCATCTGTTTCTACTAAGGTGCTTTGGAATGGTTCCGCTTCGGATCCGTTTTATCCAACTAGGGGGATCCGGCAAGGGGATCCATTGTCACCATATTTGTTTGTACTTTGTATGGAACACTTAGCACAATCTATTCACGCCAAGGTGGCGTGTAAATCCTGGAAGCCGGTTCGTTTAGTCCGTCGAGGTCCGGAGATATCACATATTTTCTTTGCTGACGACATGATCCTTTTTTGCGAAGCTTCTTTGTCTCAGGTTCCGGTGTTGGAGGAGGTTTTACGCCAGTTTAGTAGAGCATCCGGTTAATAGGTAAGCCTTGCTAAGACTAGTATATGTTTTTCTAGGAATGTGGATCAAGTTCTTCGGGACTTTATTAGCTTCTCTTTTGGTTTTCGCCAAGTCACGGATTTGGGCAAATATCTTGGTGTCCCCTTGTTACATAAGCGAGTTACTAGAGCCTCATATCAATACGTAGTGCAACGGGTCCGCGATAAGCTTTCGGGTTGGTCAGCCAAATCGCTTTCCCTTGCAGGTAGAATTACCCTTGCAAAGTCAGTTCTCTCGTCGATACCATTTTATGTGATGCAATTCACTATGTTGCCTAAAGGCACTTGTCATGAAATTGAACAGTTAATTCGTAGCTTTATTTGGGGGCGTTCTGTGGGTCGTGGTGGAGTTAGCCTTGTTAATTGAAAGTTGGTTTGTTCACCGAAGTCTGTGGAAGGCCTTAGTTTTAAATCACTTGTAGTTTAGAACGAAGCTTTTTTAATGAAAATTGCGTTCAATTTAGCTCGCCACTCCAATCAGTTCTGGGTGCAGGTTTTGCGTTCGAAAAATGGTCTACGTCGGTTCCATCTAATATATCTTGACCGCGTTGCTCTCATCTCTGGAAGGGCATTAGCTTGGTTTGGGAGGAGGTACGAAATAGTCTTATTTGGACTATCGGTGATGGTCGATCCGTGGATTTTTGGCGTGATGTTTGGTTAGGCGAGGTTGGGGCATTGCGCGACCATGTTTCAGATGCTAATATACGTTCAAGTTTGTCGCACGTCAGTGTAGCTGATATGGCTGCGGATCATGGCGATTGGAAATGGCACGTATTCCAACAACTGCTGCCGCAAGAGATCTTGTTGCGTCTTGCGGCCACTTTTTCGCCACAACGGGTGGTCGCGATCAATGGTGTGTGCCGGAAATGGTCGGCGCGGAGGGAGTTTACCGTGCGTTCGGCCTATCAGATTCGTTCAGGTATTGTTGATGGACTGTCCGATAAGGTTTGGAACGATATTGCCCAGTTTCGAGGTCTTCAACGGATCAATGTTTTCTTATGGCTTCTCGGTTGTGGGAAGTTACTCACCAACGCCAAAAGAGCAAGGCGGCACATGGCGATTAGCTCGCGGTGTGGTGTTTGTGGGGCGTCGGAGGAGTCGATTGACCATTTGTTTCGTCACTGCCCATCAGCGATCTGTTTGTGGATACGCCTAGTTCATCCTGCAAAGTTTAACGAGTTTGTTTCTATGAGTATTCTTGAGTGGTTGCATATCAATCTAACGAAACCAGATTATTTCGCGCGTAAGCCGAAGGATTGGGATTTACTTTTCGGTGTTGTTTTGTGGTCTATTTGGAAGCATCGTAATGCTTGCATTTTTTACTCGGCTGTTGTTGGTTCGTTTAATGTGCTTGAGCATAGTAAGTGGTTTGTTGATGAGAGTGTGAGGGCTCTATCACTGTCGGATGTGGTATCGGCACCTTCAGCCGTTGTTTCGAGCGTGAATGAGAGCTGGGTTAAGCCTCCGATTGGGTGGTTAAAGCTCAACACTGATGGCGCGAGGGAGTTATCGAGTGTTTCGCCTCTTGCGGTGGTGTTGGTCGCAACAGCCATGGTGTTTGGCTCTTTGGTTTTGCGAAGTTTGTTGGGATTTGTTCTTCGCTGGAGGCGGAGTTGTGGGGTGTGTATGTCGGGTTACTTCAGGCTTGGTTCCATGGTTGCCGTAAGATCGTTTTGGAGGTCGATTGTATGTAAGTTTTCTTACTGCTTTCGAGGGATACGTCGGCGAAGGTTCACATTGCGTTAGTGCAGCAAATTTGGAGGTTAGTGCAGCGGGATTGGGTTGTTATTTTCCAGCATATACGCAGGGGTGCCAATAAGGTGGCTGACTCGATGGCTAAGCTTGCTCGTGGAGGCTCCTTGGATTGTCGTTCATTCGACTCCCCGCCTGGTGAAGTGCAGCGTCTGGTGCTTGCTGACCGGCTACCAGTAGTGTAGCTTTGTGTTCTTTCTTCGTGTTATCAAAAAAATAATAATATATGAGTTAATATTAAAGCATTGTTAGATGTTCAAATTTTAATTTTAATGTTATTAACGAAAAAAATAGATTAAGAAAGTTGTCGTATAATAAACTTTTGTAAAACACGATTTGAATTTGTTGACCAATAAATTGAATACTAATAATTATATAAAAAAATTGCATACTAAAATATAAAAAAAAGGCAAATTTGATATCGACAACAAGAGCTACAATGGATTCAAGATGCATAGAGAGGTATAGAAGTGTGGTCGTATATTTTAAAAATTTTAAATTTTTATATGCCGTGATTTACTCAATAATTAGGGAAGTTTTAGGGAACGGTCGCTTAAAAAGCGACTAAAAAAAGGCGCGTATATAAATTCTTACAAAAAATCCTAAGGATTTATGTACATGTACCGAAATTTGTACAAAAGTGATAAGGGTGTACACAAATCCTTATCATTTTTGTGTACTTACATAAATCCTTACAAATTGGTAAATAAATCCTTACATTATACGATTTTTGTAAGGAATTGTGTATATCCACTTTTTAAGCGGCGGTTTTTTAAAATTTTCCCAATAATTAATATGGGCTAGTCGTGTAATTAGTATATTTTGTAGCGACTGAAGTATTCGCTATTGGTTTTAATTGTACTGTCAGTACATGTTACTTGCCAGTTGCCATAAAGGTTAAGTATCACATGCTTGAAAACAAAAACAAAAATTTCAACCATTATTTTATTTTATTATTTATTATATGTAATATTTTTTCCGATATGTTGGCCAGTAGCACTCGAAATATAAAATAATCATATATTTTTAATTGTACGTAAAAGAAACAAAATTGAAAATTTGCTACGAAACACGAAATAGATTTTTTGTCTTTTTCAATGATTTATTTAATTATGAATAGATTTTTTTGGGATACCACATAAATACAACAACAACAGTAACAATGGAGTTAATAGTTGATGCATAGTGCATTTTTTTTAACAAAGTATGCATATTAAAATTTTACAATATAAAATATAAATCTTAAACTATAGGTTTCGTAATTCTAAATCTTAAATTTAAAACTATAAACCATAATATTAAAATGAGTTTTTAAACTCTAAATTAGACCGACTTATAAAAAATAAAATTTTCATCGTTAATATATTTTATCTAATAATAATATTTAGTCTCGGTGCTCCTCGATAGTCGTCATCTTTGACATTTTCTTATATATATATATATATATATATATATATATATATATATATATATATATCGGAAAGCAATCCGGGAAATTATGGACAGTTTTTTTTTTTCGTTTTGGGAATTCACTTCATTTAAACAAAAGGTTTTTTAAACTTCTTTCAAGCATTTCACCAAACAGCTCTGCTGCATCTCAGTTTTTCAGTATTTTATTTTCTTCTCGATGAAAATGCAGGTCAAGCAGTACGTTAGAGTGAGTGCCGGTGGCAGTGATGGGTGAATCTTATCTTATTTATTTAATATACTAATTGATGATTCATGACGATAGATTAAAATAATTGATTTTTTTACAGTGTATCGTATAATTATTCTCTATAATAAAATAATAATATAACATAAATATTATATATAGAGAGAGACATGATTCATTTACACAGTGTAAAACTCTTTAAATTTTACACGTTTTTTGGACGGTTGGATGAGTGAAACGTATGGATGAGATTAACAGTAAATATGTGAAGATTATCACTTGAAAAAAAAGAGTAATGAGTTAATCCGAGCCATCCATTCTCCCCATCTAATAATCCAGAAAACTTGTAAAACTTAAAGAGTTTTAGGGTTTGTGGATGGATTATAGCATTTGAGGAGTAAATTGTAAGATTTTGGAATTTTATGATTAAATTAGAAGAAACTGAAATTTAAGAGTTATATTTGAAAAGGGACAAAAGCATAGTGATGCGGGTGGTAATTTTTCCGATTGTTATGAGACTGATCATTTCAATTTCTTTCTGCCGTTTATAGCATGAGTTAATGGCGGAGATTAATTGGTGTTAATGGAGAATTAAATTAGCATTTAATACAATAACTTATTTTAATAGGTTTAATGGATTAAATTAGTAGAATGTGTAAATAATGATAATTAAATTTATTATTTTTTTAAAATTATCATCAAACTGACTGAATTAATAAATATGAAAGACTCAATATATTGTAAAATTTATAACAAAAATTTATTCATGGGTAAAGTTTATAAATGCTCATTAAACTAAACTGACATGTGGCCTGACAATTTTATAATAAAAAATAAAATATATTTATTATTTTATAACATTTTAAAATTGAACAATCAAAATAAATATTTTGAAATAGTTTAGTTTAATGAGCATTATAAACTATACTCATAAATTATTTAGATTTATATTCAAGACAATGATAATAAAAATTAAATTTTTTTACAAGTGTAATGGTTTTAAGGATCTAATTTAAGGTTCAGAGTTTATTAATTTAGGTTTGGAGTTTAAAATTTAGGGATTAGCGATTAATATTTAGAGTTTAGGGTAATATGATGAGCGATTTAAGTTTTAACTTATATACCCTGAATTTTAATCTCATAATCCTAAGCACATAAGTTTTAAAACTAGTGTACTTATAATTTTTTTTAACTTTTACCGATAGTATATAAATTAATTACCGAAATTAATTAATTTTGGAATATATTCTGATATAACCTAAACTTGAATTTAATGCACGTGGCACAATAAAAATCTATCGGGTGTCACCTAACAACATTTAATATTTTGATTCATGGCACTAATTTCAGCGTCGATGTCATCTTTTTGTTTTGGTTTACATTTTTATAATATAAAGTTTTGTGCATATTATCGAAATTGTCATTTGGTCACGTGACCACTGAGGATTTTGTCCCACAATATGTTTCACCTAACCCCTCAAATAATAATAATTTTAGTGCCGGATCTCGATGGAATGATTCACCTAACTCTATGCTTTCGTTTTTAATATATATTATTGAATATTCTAATCATTGAGTTATAAATAATGATAGATCGGGTGTTAAATGGTAGTCGCAATTTTAAATTTTTAAATTCTCATATAATTTTATCAGGTATAATAATTTATATATAAAATATAAAATTTTACGTTTGTCTTTGAATATATTATAAAATAATGGATGAGTCTATCACGTGCGACGAACATTGATAAACACCATTAACGATGAATATCAATGAACACCATTAATTTTTTTAAAAAATTAAAAATTTAAATGACTAAAATTATAATTAAAATTATAAAAAATGAAAAAGAACAACTGAAAAAAAGAAAAAAGATTTATAATGATCAACTTGTAATAACATTTACTTTTTATTATTCTAACATATTATATTTAGAATGATTGTTATAGAGTGAAAAATACTTTTTAAATGTTATTTCTTTCACATGTTCGATATAGATTTTAAATTGATTAATGAATCATCGTTCTAACAATTATTTTTAAATACATCACATAAAATGATTTTAAATACAACCCCAGGGTTAGGACTCGGGTTCGAGCACCAGTAATACATGTTGTGTGTATCGTCTTTAAAAAGACTAAAAAAATTAAACATATGTTACCCTTGCATCACACCAACATATTAAAAAAAATACAAACCCTAGGATTTAATAAATATTTGAGTGAACTCTTTAGAACGTAATATACAAACCAATAAATCATTTTTAACAATAATTTTATGTGGAATTTTAAATAAACCATTTTAAAAATAAATAACTAATAACTAATTCTAACCAATCAAGTATGAATTTAAATTAATTGAGCTATCATGTAAATTAATATGTTTACATCATTTAGTTTCTATAAGCGTCTTGTTTTAGGGACTTGGTTTAAGGTGTAGGGTTTAGGGGTTTAAGTGTAAGGTTTAAAATTTAGGGATAATAGTTAGAATTTAAGTGTTAGGGTTAGAATTTAAGGCGTAGATGTTAGGTTTAGGTTTTAGGGTGATATGTTAAGGAATTAGGTTTTGAACTTATAAACCCTAAATTTTAACCCTAATCACTAAATTATATTCACAATCCCTAAATTCCAAATTACTAAACCTAAACCCTTAGATTTTACACCCTAAACTAAGTCTATAAACCATAAAACTAAATCGCTTATAGAAATTTTTAGTTTTCACCGCCAGTGGATCAAATAATTATCTTATATACAAATTTAAGTTAAAAAAGGCCAAAACTTTGAAATGACCACATAACCAAAATTGTTTAAAATGGTGCATCTCTATTACATATACATTTAAGTTAAAAAAGGCTAAAACTTGAAATAATAAAAAAGGCATATGTAGTGGAGTCATATCAAGTGTCCAAATAATCACATAATTATAGTGGAGTCCTATATATGAGAAATTATTATATGTATTGGTAATATAAATTTTTTCTACAAATAAATTTTTAATGTTATATTGTATTTTATTGAGGGGTAAGATTTTGATTTAAGATCTAGAGTTATGAATTAGGGTTACGAGTTAACAATATTATCGATTCATATGTGGAAAAAAATCACTCTCAACTCATAGAATAATATATATAATTAGCACTTATAATTTGATCTTACAAAATAAAAAACTAAATTAATGTCATGCCAAATAATACACGTTAATTGTTAACACTTCAAATATATATATATATATAAAATTCAAATTAAATCACTTGGTATAATTTTTTTCTGCAATCTCTTGATATAAGGTTAGTGGCTTCCTTCCAAGCAGTATCTTTAATTTTTTTATATTGATTGCAACACAATCGAAAAGGACCACATGACCTCATACATCAAACAAAAGATTAAAACTTAAAATATGACCAGTTTAATTAATAAGAATCTTTTCAATTAATGCAACGAGTTCATGATATATATATATATATATATATATATATAGGTTATATCAATTTGCACTGTGTAAAATTCTTTAAGTTTTACACGTTTTTTGGATCTTTGGATGGGGGAAATTGATGACTGGGATTAACTCCCTACTTTTTTTTCCCAAGTGATAATCTTCACATATTTTACTGTTAATCTTATACATCCGTTTCACTCATTTAACGATCCAAAAAATGTGTAAAATATAAAAGAGTTTTATACTGTGTAACTGGATCATATCCCTATATATATGCTAATAATAGAATCCAATGAGTGGTTCTAGTAGAAAAGAAGATGACGATCATCTTAGAAGACTCGAGTTCAATCAATTTTGTCCGCAAGGTGTGTTCCTTATCAAATGGTTAATAAAAAGTATGAACAAATACTAATTTATAATCACCTTAAGACTGTTAAAAAATACTCACGTTGTCTCATTTTAGGTAGGTTCAAACTTTTACAATTACTTTTGAAATGTAAAATTTCTCTACTTAATAAACAATACTAATATAAAATGAATAAATAAATTATTGTCACGAGTTGATGAAACAAGAATTTAATCAATTAAATTACTTAAACATCTTAAAAAGTAATCAAAACCAAATAAATTCAGATGAAAATAAAAATTTCAAAAAATATATATATTTTTTAAAAAAACTAACACGAACTCACAATCAATTCTTTTCGGCTAGTCATGCTGAAATTTCATAATATTAACATTTAACGTTGTAAATGAAGTATATTAGAGTAAGAGAATCTTTGTAATATTATTTGGTCGGGTTCAGATTTTAATAATATTTAAATAAAATAATTAAAAATCATTTAGGTCTAAATCAATGTTCAATAAGATTATATAATTTTTTAACCTAATAAGAACAACATAATCGAACTCATATTTAATATAATTCATATTTTTTTTTATCACTATTAATATTTATTATATAAAATAATGTAATAATAATATAGAAGTCTTGGTCCTCCTCCATAGTTCTGACATTTTCTTATATATATGACCATCGGGAAAGCAATCTGCAAATCAATCGTCTGTTTTTAGTTCGCGTTTTGGGATTTCACTTCATCCAAGCGTAGGTTTCTAAGTTTTTTTTTCTTCAAGCATTTGATTTCAAACGTTTGTTTTATTTTTTTTCTGGGATGAAAATTACGAGGGTTTTTTTTTTTTTAATGCAGGTAAAGCTGTACGTGAGAGAGTGAGTTCCGGTGGCAGCGATGGCTACTGTGGCGGTGATCGGAGGTGGGATCAAAGGGCTGGTTTCGGCCTACGTTCTGGCCAACGCCGGCGTTCCCGTGGCGGTTTACGACAAGGAAGACCGATTAGGAGGCCATGCAAAGACTGTCAACTTCGACGCCGTCGATTTGGACCTTGGCTTCTTGTTCCTCAATCCAGTAAGACTAATTTTCCCTTTTAATTTCTAGTTATTATTATTATTATTTATTTATTTTTCTTAGGTTAATAATTCGGTTCGATAGGGTCGTTTTTTTTTTTACTTAGAGAAACGTATGTTTTCAACTATAATCATACATTTAATTTAAGATTTACTGTCCGTTATTTCTTCACCTTCGTAAAGAGAAATGGATTTTATTTCTAAGAGAAAGTAATTGTTTTTTAATATATAAATTTGTATGGATTTATATGAAATTATATTTATTTTTAAGAAAAATAATAACACGAGCTCTAATAATTTTCTTTTTCTATTTTGGAAAAGCAATAAAGAACATATTGGAATTATATTGACAAAACAATTTGATTGGTCCGTCACATTCAGTCAATCTCCCAGCCGTGGAATATTTCCCCATCTTCAGACAATAAACGTACCAAATTTAGAATATATATTTAAAATTAATGAAAATCCTTAAAATTATTATATTTTCTTCAATAATAAAAAGCAAAGTGCAATTATTTCGCTTACATGCATGAAGGGGAGAAAAAAAATACCAAATAAAAAATCGAATCAAACTAAAGTGTTTCGACAGTTAGATATAAGTTTAAAGACTGATTGTTTGAATCAAATTTTATTTTTATAATGGAAAAAATGTTTTATATTTCAAATAATGAAAATAACTTACAAATGCCATATAAATTTCATTTATTGAATACATACATATATATTAGAAATATTTATGTATAAGACTTTGAAAAAATATTTAAAGTAAAAAAATTAAAATAAAAGATTAAAAAATTAAAAAAAATTAACGAACCAAATCTTATTTTCTTTCTCTACGTACACTTATTTTTTTTGTTTGCAAAGTAAAATTATTTTTTCTTAATAAAAATATATTTAGATTCCAATTAAATCTTATCCAAAGTACCCTTCATGCCGGAGGTTACTAGGAGTCTAGGACATCATTTAAGTGACATTGTACTGGTCTGACTATTCAGCTATTCAAGTGGACACAATAATTTACCTTTAATCATTGAAATAAAACAAATATTATTTTAAATAAATCTTTACTAATCTTTATTAATCCTAAAATCAAATTAGGTGAAATCTTCAGTATATATTTTTATATGCAAGTATGATCTCATTTATGTAAAAAAAATTATATAAAATTATTGTCACGTGCATCGTTAATTTTTTTTAATTATACCATGCACATCACCCACACATAAATATATTTTAATATTATATTTATCTATGTGACTTGATCCTATACACGACAATGAAATTTTTAGCATTTGTTTCTTATAAAACTCAACATTATTTATTTATTTGATTTTTGTTTTTATTTTATTATATTATAGATAGTGGTTGAGAGAGTGACATAAATTATAAATATAAATATATTTGAATTTATTTCATTTTAACTTTTTATAAATAAATATAATCAACTCGTGGATGTACACATGGGCCTAAGTGCGATAATTGGTGTCCTTTCAAGCTTGACTATATTTTATTTTCCAAAATATAATATTCATACACCCATGAGGACGACCGTTGAATAAATAAATAATGTTTAATTTATTTTCTGCTTACTCAACAAATTCTTATTTAATTACCTATATATATTAGAATTAAATTTCATTTTTTTAATATTTTCATACACAATCTGTCAAAAAAAAATTTACACAACCTTTTATATTTAAGCTATAAAATCTAAAACCTAAATTCTTGCCGTAATACCTAAAACCTAAATACAACTTGCATTTCTAAAGTATAAAATTGAAAGTCTTGTGTATCAAAATATTTTTTTACTGTTACAAAATATTATTCACTATTATAATTTTTAAAAATATTTTTTATAGAAACTGTAGTTTGTCAGTAGATTAGTAATTTAAAATTTTTAAGTATTTAATTTATAATTTTGATAAATTAAAATATTAACACGACGTTATACTTATGGCCTGCTGTGGACCAGCTTTATCAAACTAGTCAAATTGACCATTTGTTTATTTATCAAGCCTGCGAGCCTAGTCAAATTTTTAAATTTTAATTTTGGATATATTTAAATAATATTAATATTAAATAATTAGAGTTTTAAGATGTTAATTTTATTTTCACTTAATCTTATCGGATCTACAAAATTATTATTATATCTTTATAGATTAAAATATTATTATTATTATTATTAGATAACTAGATGCTCCTAATTAAATATTTGGCACGCAGTTTCATTTTACCATAGTATTAGTATACTTAGATATCTAGATGATAAAAAAATCTAGACAATCGAACATGAACAATAAAACGAATATAAAAATAAAATTTTAAATATTAATGAAAATTACAATTAATATACGAAGTTGGTATACATATTGGTCTTAAAAATCATTAGGGTTTAAGGAAAGCAGAGGACAGTTATTACAGAAAAGTTTAAGAAGATGGAAACAAATGCATGGACCCTATTATGTGAACTCTAAGATTTTCTATGTTTTGTATGTGTATATACATATATATGTATGTATGTATGTATGTATGTATGGAAAAGTTTATGTCAGATAATGACACATATGTATGTATGTATGTATGTATGGGAAACTTGACAGGCAAGATATGCAACACTGTTGGAGATGTTTGATACCCTTGGAGTTGATGTGGAGACATCTGATGTGTCCTTCTCCATTAGCCATGACAAAGGCAATGGCTATGAATGGTGCAGCCAATATGGTTTTTCGAACTACTTTGCTCAGAAGAAGAAGTTGTTGAACCCTTTCAACTGGCAGAACCTCAGAGAGATGATCAAATTCGGGAACGACGTCGAGAGGTTCGCCATTTCTTATCTCGTGTCATACGTGTTTACACGATGTTTCATCTGTTCTTACCCTATGTTTTCGACATTTTCGACTTGTGTTCTACAGTTATCTTGGATCGGTCGAGAATAGCCCCGACATCGATCGTAATGAAACCTTGGGACAGTTTATTAAGTCCAAGGGTTACTCTGAAAACTTTCAGAACACTTATCTGGTGAGCTGCTGAAGGGCTTATACATATATTTCATTCAATTATATATTGAGCTTTCCTTTGTACTAATTAAAACATTGAAATTTGACAGGCTCCCATATGTGGTTCAATGTGGTCCAGCTCCAAGGAAGATGTTATGAACTTCTCAGCCTTCTCCATTCTTTCGTTTTGTCGCACTCACCATCTCTACCAGGTGTTTGATTAATTTCCTAAATGAATACTACTTGGTCATTAAATAATTCATGCAAGCTCTACCTATGCCGGTTTCGTTTGTTGATCTTTTTGTTTTCCATTTCAATCTTCAGCAATTTGGGCAGCCTCAGTGGTTGACTATCAAAGGGCACTCACATTTTGTTGAAAGGGTGAGCACTTTTACTAGTTTCCTAAACTCTCCAACTCCCATATATGTTCATCTTATTCGTGAAATAGGTTGTTTGGAAGTATAAAAATTCGAGGTTCTATTGATGTAAACTAATTAAAACTGTTCCGATTCTATAAAATCAGGTCAGAGATGTGCTGGAGACTAAAGGGTGTCAATTTAAACTTGGTTGTGAAGTACAATCTGTTTTGCCAGCCGATAACGGTGTGTGATTGCTCCCCTGGTCATATTTCTGTGTTAAGCTTTATATCAGGAAATATGGCATCTTCATTTCTTTGAGCATCGCTTTCTTGTGAATTCGCATATTTCGTACCACCGATTTACAGACCACCAAGGATAATTGTATAAATGGATTAGCAGGTACCACCGTGGTGTGTGGAGATGGTTCCGAAGAAACTTACAGTGGATGCATAATGGCTGTTGATGCTCCCACATCCCTAAGAATATTAGGAAAACAAGCAACATTCGAAGAAACGAGAGTATTGGGTGCACTCCAGTATGCTTCCAGGTACAAGAACAGTAGAACTTACACTCCCTCTTTGATCTATGTACTTAATGTTGTGCCTACATGCATCTCGAAATTAATATGCATACAAGGAAATTGATATCGGTAAACGATGATTTGATCTAGTTTAGGATGTCAAAATTCATTAGAAGACACTAAAATTCATGAAATCTGATCAATTGTTCTGTTGGCAGTGATATGTACCTTCACCAGGACAGCAGTTTAATGCCACAAAACAAATCAGCTTGGGGTGCACTGAATTTTCTCCATACTAGAGAAAACAAAGCATGCTTAACATACTGGCTCGACGCACTGCAGGTATGCTGCAAGTTCTTCAAGTAAACAAGACGTTAAACTTGTCATATACCATTTATCTCATCAGAATTACTAAAATAATTGGTTGTTTATCAAGTTATAACTTTGAGTAATGCTGACTGGTTCATGTTACTTATTTCAGAAAATTGAGAAAACAAGTCAGCCATTTTTTGTGACAGTCAATCCAGACCATACCCCAAAGAAAACCTTACTTAAGTGGTCGACTGGCCATGCAATTCCCTCTGTTGCTGCCTCAAAAGCTTCACTTGAGCTCGGTCAGATTCAAGGGAAGAGAGGAATCTGGTTCAGTGGTGAGATATTTCCTCCATGATATTACTTAACATTTTCGGCAATAGTATTATGAGATTCATCCATTTCGGGAAAGGTCATTGCTCTTTCAGTACTCTTGTAATAGATGTCGGTTATCAGCGAAGTATTCTCGCTACTGGCAGTGTGTTGTGCTTATTAGCTAGGCAATTAATTTTATTAGTATAGTTATTATACGAAAGCAATGCATCATGTCAACTGCCTCTCATCCGAGTATCTGTTTACGATTCTTCCAGGTTATGGCTTCCATGAGGATGAATTAAAGGTACAAATCTTATAATTCCAGCTTATTTCTAACTCGAACAATGATTCAATTTTATTTCAGCAAGATAAAATGCCTTTAATTTAGGCTGCAATGAAATTACAAGAATTTACAAAGCAGTCTTATAAGGAGCTCTTTTTTTCTCAGGCTGGCATGGATGCTGCACATGGTTTCTTGGGAAAGAAGTCTTCTGTTCTGCGCAGTCCAAAGCATATGGCACCTTCTTTCATGGAAACAACGGCACGCCTCTTTGTTACCAAATTCTTTCAACAATATATATCCGTGGGCTGCGTAATGTGAGTTCTTAAAGATAATCACTCAAGTCTTTTTAGAATTTTGTTATTTCAGTGCATTTTTCTTCTTCTCGAATTTGACACATTTTACCGTGCCACATTCGCCAGTTTCTTAGAGGAAGGAGGCAAAATTTTCACTTTCAAGGGGAACATGGAAAAATGTACTCTGAAAACAGTCCTGAAAGTGCACAATCCTCAGTTTTACTGGAGGGTACACACCTGACATTACTTAATCCGTATTCATGTTTTCTATTTATTTAGAACATAGTGCTGATGAACACATTGGATGTGTTTTTCTCCAGATTATGAAAGAAGCTGATATAGGCCTTGCAGATGCATATATAAACGGAGAATTTTCTTTTGTCGATGAAACTGAAGGTCTTCTGAATCTTTTCCGGGTAAGAAAATGTTCTCGAGACCTGTTCCGATAAATACATTACGGTCTATGACTCTATGTTACTTATAAGTTATCATAATCTTCATTGACAACTTTGCAGATACTCGTTGCCAATAAAGAGAACTCAGCTACGTCAAATAAAAGAAGGTTTGTTATAGCTTGAAGAAGAATCTCGATTGCGATACTAGTAGAATCCATAAACCAAATCGGTTTATTAAGCATGGACATTTAATTGGTTGCAGGACTTGGTGGTCACCTGCACTGTTAACAGCTAGTATATCATCGGCAAAGTACTTCGTGAAGCATCTCATGAGACAAAATACCATTACTCAGGCTCGTAGGAACATCGCTCGTCATTATGATCTGGTAAGTGATCATGACTTTGATTACAAGGCATTATAACAACATATGCAGTATTCACCCTCCAACAAGTTATTTGTATTACAAGTTACAAACTTTGTCAGGATAACTCTTTGTTAAGGAACTATCTTAGTAACTCGGTGTTACCACGTACTAGCCACAGATAAGGCTATTTCCGAATGGATTTATCGAATCAAAGCTAACTAGTTCCCCGTTTGCAGAGCAACGAGCTTTTCACTCTATACTTGGGTAAAATGATGCAATACTCTTCTGGAGTTTTTAGGGTCAGTACCTAAACTTATGTGACTTATTCTTTAAAAGTTCATGTCATGTTGGGATTTTATCTTATTTCTAGCATTGTGGAACTGACATTAAGTTACTTTACAGACGGGAGAAGAGCATTTGGACGTCGCACAGCGAAGAAAAATCAGTTCCCTAATCGAGAAAGTGAGCATTCATGATGGTCTCACCCTCATCCTCATTCTTCATTTTCTTTTGCTATGATCATTTATTTGATTGTGTTGTTCTCTGATACATGCAGACAAGGATCGAGAAGTCGCATGAAGTTCTCGACATCGGGTGCGGTTGGGGAAGCTTAGCTATCGAAACTGTCAAAAAAACAGGATGCAAATACACTGGCATCACCCTATCAGAGCAGCAACTGAAATATGCTCAAGAAAAAGTGAAGGAAGCTGGACTTGAGGTATCTATGTCTGAAAAAAAGTCGGCTTCTGTCCGAAAAAAAATCGGATTTTCAACTTGTTTCCCCATAGCTAACAAGTTTTTCATCATCAGGATAACATCAAAATACTTCTCTGCGACTACCGCCAGTTACCTAAGGAACATCAATTTGACAGAATCATATCTGTGTAAGCTACAAATTCCCCTAAGTTAACTTATATTTAGTAATTACATGACAAACAGTTCCAATATTTTGCAATTATGTTCTTCAGAGAGATGGTAGAACATGTTGGCGAAGAATATATCGAGGAGTTTTACAGATGCTGTGACCAATTACTGAAGGAAGACGGACTGTTCGTTCTTCAGGTAATGTTAAAACGATGAAAAACGGAACTTTCGCCTCCGTATTAGGCCAAAACAATTCATTGATGTCCAAGAGTGGTCTTTTGTTTTGTTTTTCCTCAGTTCATATCAATTCCAGAGGAGCTTTCCAAGGAAATTCAGCAAACTGCAGGTTTCCTAAAGGAATATATCTTCCCTGGTGGAACCCTGCTTTCTTTGGATAGGAATTTGACAGCCATGGCTAATGCAACAAGATTCAGGTAACACCCTTTTTCGAATAGACATTCAATCACACTCTATGGTACGAACCGATTAACGATTATTGCACGAATGCAGTGTGGAGCATGTCGAAAATATCGGAATCAGTTATTACCACACACTGAGATGGTGGCGCAAACTTTTCCTGGAAAACACAAGGTACTACTTACACAACTCTCTCTTTACACACCGTGCCGGTTTTTATCACCGCGATATGTTGGACCGAAACATGATGATGAACATATTATTGTTTCCCTCCTCAGCAAAGTTCTTGCTCTGGGATTCGATGACAAGTTCATGCGGACATGGGAATACTATTTCGATTACTGCGCTGCCGGTTTCAAGACCGGAACTCTTATAGATTACCAGGTAAAGTCCATACATACAAACATACTATATTATGTAGTGTTACACTCCTTAAACATGTATATGGTGGAAGGTTTTAATCCTTAGGCTTGCTGCTACATTCGAATGCAGGTTGTATTCTCGCGGGCAGGCAATTTCGGTACACTCGGAGATCCGTACAAAGGTTTCCCGTCGGCATATTCCTTCGATGATGAATGAAGTTCGTGTTGAATATCGATCCAAAGAGAAGCAGACTTTAGTGACGATCACCGTATACCGATTCAACCGGCCGGATCAAATGCTGCTGCTGGTGGTGGTACCAGTGTTTAGAACAACCTGTCTGTCTTAGTCCCTCTACTTATGTTTAGTTAATGATTATGCTGCAATGCGAGAATAAGCAAATAAATATATATGAATAATGTTTGAATCTGGTAGACTGGTTGGATGTTATGTATGGAGATTTTAAGTGTTAATGTTGCCTGATTTCACTACTTTTAATGTTGCCTAGTCCTACTATTACACGATATGAAAATAACATAAAAAAAAACATTACGTGATGCTAAAAAGAATCCGGGCTTAAATTTTGAAAACGACATTATTAGAAGAAGAGTTATAAATCTTGAACATAAATTATATAAATGGACATATACTATAAAAAAACATTTGCTAAAAAGATTTTAAATTTTTGTATTCAAATGAAAATATTCGTAAAATTTGTGTATGCTTTTTTTGAGTATTCAATAAGATCTCTCATAATATTTATGAGATTAAAATAAATTTTGAAAGGATTTATATAATGTAACATTCAAATTAAAATACAATCTAAAGATAAGAAGAAAAATTCTTTGCTCCTTAAATATTTCCTTTTCTATTCTCATACTAAAAAATATTTTAAAAAATAAATTTTAAACCACAACCTTAAATTTTACATCCTAAACCTTAAAAATACACTATACCCCTAATTTTCTAAACTCTAACATTAGACCTTAAACCATAAACTCACATTTTTAAAGTGGGGCACTAAAAAAAAACATAATTAGGGGACAAGCAATTTAATTCACATGAACTTAAATATTAGAAAATCTAAGACTTTAATCTTTATTAATTATGCCAAAGTCTTAAATTTTTAACCGACACTAAATTCTATATCCTACAATGTAAATTGTTAATATCTAAACCCTAAACACCTAAACTAACATGCTTATGAAAGATTAAAGTTTCCACAAACATGTTTATGGAATAATAATCCATAAAATTAAAAGTATCCATCATATTCATTTTAAATAATAATTAAAATACCTAAATTAATTAAAATTTATAGATTTAATTGCATCACACGTCCTTAAATTATTATCCTCATTCAAAATTAGTCTTTAAAATTTATGAATATTCAAATTTTATTATCAAACTATGACTATTATTCTAAATCGGTCTCCCGATTTTTGAATGTTAAAAAATCCCCCCGACCCTCATAATTAGTCCCAAACTTTTGAACGTTCCAATATTATTTTCAAATCATCGTTTATAACACATCATATTATTACATAATACACATAAATGTTTACATGATAATTAAAAATTTTTATAATAATTTTATTAACACGAAATATTATTAACATATACTGATAATTTGATGATGAAATTAAAATGTTCAAAAGTTTGAGAATTAATTTAGAATGAGATTCATAGTTTAGGGATTTAATTGAAGAGGTAAAAAGTTTTGGGGCTAATTTAGAATAAGATCATAGCTTGAGGATGAAATTAGGACATTTAAAATTTTAAATACTAATTTAGAATGAGAGTCATAGTTTGAGGATGTATGGTGTAATAACTCTAAATATTGATCCAACGGTTATGAACACTCTATAAAAACCAGCATATAATATAAACCCTATTTTCCCACTCTTTTTTCTAGTTCCCTCTCAGCCTGTCTTTCAGCTCAAACACCAAAAATGGTGAGCACTATCTATTGGGACTATGCTTCTTTTTTTTTTCACGTTTCAAGATCTTTTATTTGGATTTTAATTTGATTTTTTTTGTGATTCTTTTTAGCCGTTCAAGAGGTACGTTGAGATCGGGAGAGTGGCTCTCGTTAACTACGGCAAAGACTACGGCAAGTTGGTTGTCATCGTCGATGTTGTCGACCAGAACAGAGTATGTTCTTCCCACCCCAGATTTAATAAAGTATTGATTTTCCTTTAAAGTTTTCATTTTTAGGTGTTTTGTGGATTTGTATGATGAAATGGCATTTGGGTTTTCATTTAAAGTTTTCATTTTTAGGTGTTTTGTGGATTTGTCATGATGAAATGGCATTTGGGTTTTTAGCTATTGAAGTCAAGATCTTTTATTATGGGTTTTAATGCATTTTTCTTTACTATACTAATTTAATTGGATTTTCAATCTGGGTTTATGTTTCTACAGAGTTGGGATAAAAATGGGGTTCTCTGTATTTATCTTGTTTAGTGTAATTTAGTCTGAAATATTTATTTCATCTGCAAATCGTTGCAGAAATGAATCTGCCTTATTTTAAGACTTGTTCCAACTCAATGTTTGCTTAACACTTGGACCGAGTGTCGGATATTAGTATGATTTAAGCCAATGTGCTGAGTTTTACTGTTTGTTTTGAGTATCGGGACTTCATTATGCATCTCGGTTTCGAGGGGTTTGGTGTGTCATACAATGTTAGCTTAGAGAAAGGATAAAATGTGGAGCATTAGCAGCCATTGAAAGATAGAAACATTGAGTGTAATTGAAGTTGTGTATGTGATATTTGCCAATGTGGAGCTTTAGCGGTCGTGTTTTTGATGTGGCAGGCACTTGTTGATGCCCCAGATATGGTGAGAGGCCAAATGAACTTCAAGAGGCTTACATTGACAGATATCACAATCGACATTCCCCGTGTTCCAAAGAAGAAGACATTGATTGAAGCTCTGGAGAAGGCTGGTAAGGATGATAGTTTTTACCGGCATTGCAGTGTCGTTTCTTTCTAATCACTTCTATGTTGACTTGCAGATGTTAAGACCAAATGGGAAAATAGCTCATGGGGTAGAAAGCTGATCGTCCAGAAGAGAAGGGCATCTCTCAATGACTTCGATAGGTTCAAGCTCATGTTGGCTAAGATCAAGGTCAATTTGTGATACTATCTATGTTGTCTACTCGTTTTCTGCTCGATTTCTTTGCACAAAATGCTTTCTTGAAACTACAATCGAATCTGACAAAGCTGTAACATGGTTTTGCAGAGGGCCGGTGTCGTCAGGCAAGAGCTTGCTAAGCTGAAAAAGGAGAATGCATCTTGAATAGATATGAATCATGGATTTTGCTATTTCTGTCATCCACATTCTGCAGGTTCTTTTCGTAGTTTTCGTTTTAGTTATATTGCAGATGTAGCGAGTTAAATTGCGAGATTGTGCTTGTCAATGTGATTGCTTGATGCAATTTTTCGTATTGAACGTCTGTGTTTTATTTTCTTTAGTACTCTGATCATAGATTATTTGGCAATTATCAATGAAAATGAGCAAGCAGCCACAATTTCTTAATTTACTTTGTTTATATTCTAAAAACTAACTTAAATTAGAGTTTGATAATATTATATTTAAGCCATTCATTCAATCTATTTCCCAACATAAATATTTATCTGTATATATAAGCACACATTAATAAAGTAATAAAACAATGTTCAGTACATTTGAATATTTGGTGCAATTGCTAATCGAGATAGGTGCTTGATATTTCGATCTGTGATGTTTTCTGCAATCGTGAATTGAGATAGCCACTTGATATTTCTCTACTCTACATTGCTGAGTTTTATGAAACTAAGCTTAAGAAGGGGGTGCTGCGTCAGTGGTTTCACTAGCATCTGCCGGCGGCGGCGACGGTGGTGGTTGAAGAGGGGACGGTGCAAGTGCAACTGATTGTTTTATAGCATTCGGACTGTACCTCATTAGCACCCTATCTTTATTTTTGCTCCACCATTCTTCAGCCTGTTGCCCATCAAACTTCCGCTTGCTGCAAAAATATCGAGTCAATACAAGGCTAGTAGAAGGGACCGGCAAAATAATTTGGTTCTCCAGGTTTGTATTTATGTCGATGGTGTGTTCGGATATGTGATCGAGTGTGTGAGGCAGAGTTAACAGTTAAGTCAGGTACCTGAATCTAACTCGTCTGAAGATCTTCCCTCCATTTTGGTGATTAACATAAGTGATGTAGACTCCGGGTTCGAATTGCTCGGTCATTTCTCCACCTCTAGCTGCTGAACCCTGTCTGGAACTTCCACTATCATTAGATGGGACACCAGTATCTTCTGTCATCTGGTTTTCCATGGTTGCTGGCAGAGAAGCATCAGGTTTTCCATAAGTGCTCAAGAATGCTTCAGCTTGAGTATTCATAGCTTTAAAGGTTTCATTTTCAGAAACCTCGGACGGCAACTTCTCGATTATTTCCTTCAACTGTAGAACAATATCGAATTGTATTTATCAGTAGGCGTGTCATCGTAGATGGCATGGTTTACCTCTGGTGGTAAACTGAAAAGTTAAGCTAGTTAAATTATATGTACCTGATCTGTCAGGGATTTCACCACTTCCTTGGCCTCTTTAAACTTGGATGATTCTCTTACAGCATATGAAGCAGATTCTTGGGCGTTTTTCCGTAGTTTCTGAATATCCCCGTCTTGTGTATCGCATTTCTGCTTCAAATTTTTGACCTGTAATCGCTCGAACGTAGAGAAGAACAAATTAGTTTCGATGCTATGCTGCATGGGTAACACAAGCAGTGTAATGAGCATGTCAACAGCAAATAGGTGTATCACTAGTACTTGATTTTGCAGTTTCGACATTTCTTGGTTCAGATGATCATGTGACCTCCTGAGGCTTTCGATAACATTCTTCGAGAATGTATTTGTGCCGCGTGGCGGACTTGGTCGCCTTGAGTACGGTGAGCTAGATCTCGAGTTCATAGGGGAATAAGAAGGTGACGTTGCTGGAGGTGTAGCCGGTCTAAAAGCAGTTTGAAAAGGAGCTAATGAACTTGGCATTGCAGCCTCACCAGGCGGTAAAAGTGATGGAACTTGGGAAGGTCGCATTTGAGAAGCATCGATTCTAGACCCAGGTTTTCCTGACATCATCTCCAGGTATTTGACGAGTTCTGTATTGGGAGAAAGCAAAAGCCTGGAAGACCGTATCTCTCCTCCTCTATCAACTAATCTTTCCTTGCCGTCAATCGAGGACCGCGGAGCAGCAAACTTTCTGCTCAAAAGTGAAGTATTACCAGCTTCGGCAGATTTAAGTTTTGCGTAGCAAGCATCGCAAACTCGGTGAGGTTTTCCCGGAGTGGGAGCCAATGCTGCCTTCAATGCTTTCTTGGAACTGCAAGCATGGCAGTGCACCAGTCCACAATTGTAACAATTGTGCCTCTTTCTAGTAAAGCCAAACGCCTGCCGGCACCCGGTGCAAACCGACTGGTCAACACCAGAGATCCATTTATGGATGCATATACAGGAAGTGAAATTCGAACCACATGATATATTTTTGACATGCCTATCCTTCAATGATTCAACCAATGTTGGAGTTCTTCTATCTTCTATATCACCATGTCCCAGTCTTCCATTGGCACCTCTTCCCCATGTGAATACTTCACTTCTTGATGTCAACACAGCAACATGATATGCCCCACAAGAGATTTCTTCGACAAATTCACCTACCAGATTATCTTGTACCAGGCATGGTAATTTTCCATCAGAACTTGGGTTGCCTAGTTGACCATAGGCAGTTCCACCCATGGTAAAGACATGACCCGATGTAGTAAGTGCAACCGTAATCGTATGTCCACAAGCTAGTTGGTGGAAGTTGTAGTCAATTAGCGAAGAGACACAGGTCGGAAGTAGATAAGTTTCCTTACTTCCGTGACCTAGCCGGTGTTTATCGCCATCACCCCAGGTGAACAACTTCCTTGATGTAATGTTAGCATTGGACTGGCTTGAAACCTCGACAATAGCTGCAGTGTGCCACACCCCACATGCAACTTTTATAGTCTTTAGTCCATTCAACATTTGAACTTCTTTTGGATAGGCAGCGTTTTCCCTATCTCCATGGCCCAAAACACCAAATCTCCCATCCCCAAATGTAAATAGCCTGCCATTAGAAGTTGCCAGAGCTGAATGCCAAGTGCCGCATGCGATGGATAAGACTTGCAGTCCTTCTAATGCACCACAAACTCTCTTTGGGAGCCAGTGGCTGACGTCGGTACCGTGACCAAGGAGGCCAGCATTATGAGTACCATCACCCCAGGTGAATAAATCACCAGCCGAGGATACAACGCATGTATGGTATTCTCCGGATGCAACGAATTCCACATTAGTTACTGCCAGGAACTCGACTAATCGGGGACGGTTAAAGTCTTTTTGGGTTCCATGGCCAAGTCTTCCACCTGATTCCTCTCCCCAGGTGAAAACTTCACCCTGCTTTGTTACAAGAGCAATATGTCTCACGCCGCAATCTATCTGATGAACATCGAGCACTACATTCGATTCCAAGGGCCTAGGAGTTAGCACATCGATTTTTGAAGAAACCGAGGTTACGATCCCATCTGATCCGTCAGGCCATATTTCTCC
This sequence comes from Hibiscus tridactylites, assembly GCA_958450335.1. Classification (NCBI taxonomy): domain Eukaryota; kingdom Viridiplantae; phylum Streptophyta; class Magnoliopsida; order Malvales; family Malvaceae; genus Hibiscus; species Hibiscus tridactylites. The sequence continues at coordinate 1,592,063 of OY288268.1, read as the reverse complement.
CCACATGTAAACATCACCTAACGATTCTATGTCATCTGGACCCCCGGATCCACCACTTGAACAGCTAGGAGTGCTTGAAACACTAATTCGGAAACCATCTGCATTACTAGCTCTCATCTGCATACTTGCACGTTCGGACCCCGCATCTGAGCTTCCAATATCAAAAGATGAAACACTACTGGAAAGACTATTGCTGGACTCTAGAGCACCAAATGGGCGACCATTTTGAAACAAATGACCTTCTGGTGTCTGTCACAAAAGACATGGAAGTCAGTCAGTAAAGATTCATTATACTGTAAGTGTATTCTCCGACAAATACGGGTTCGGTCTGCTAACTCGATACATGCAACAAGTGACTTATCATATGCATATGCATGTAGAAAGCAGAACTCACATCACTTGAATCACTTTTGGCTCGTCTTTGATTCTGTCCAATCAATGCCTTAAGGCCTGATAACCACACTTCAACCTCAGTTTTGTCCTTGCAGATCTATGGAGGTAGACAACAGCAATCACCGGATTCAAATTTACCATTCAGTAAAACATAAACAAATAGCAGATCACCTAATAACTGGTACTAACCAAGTCGAGAGATCTGTCGCCGTTATTATATAGAAGCGAAAATGATAAGTAATCCTTTTCCGGGCGCAAAAATCTTCTAAAAACAGCCTGTAGAAGTTGGCAAGCACTGGTTTTAACCTTTGCAACATTCACCAGTAACTGGAAAAATGAAAGGCTGGTATTGAACTTACAGTTCGCTGTCCGGGAACGATACGAGAGACGGAGCTTAATTTCAGATTCTTCTCTTTTCCATGCGATAACCATAATAATGCTGTTTCATCCTGTTAATAAAGCTAAAACTGAAATCATATATGCACTTAAGATTACCGAGAGAGATAACTGCATATGCTTTCTAGTAATGGCTGCTTCCTAGTAGAAAACAACATATATTTGTAAATAGAAGAGAATTCACATGGAGACATGTCTATGTGAAAAAATTATACAAATAAACAGTGACGAAGCCAAGATGAAATTTTAGTTGAACCGAATAATAAAAAAATAGGAGTTAGAGTCTAATTGCTAACTCATTAATTTAAAATTAAATAATTTGCTTAATTTTAGAATTGAGTAGGACCTGAGAAGTGTTTAAACTAAAAAAAACTTGTAAAACAACACCTAATTTTTATAGCTTCAAAACTAAGTGGGACCTAAAAATAATTTAACCCAACATTGAGGAGTTAAGGCTTAACTTATAAAACTAAGATGATCTAAAAAGTAATTAAACCCCCAAAAAACTGAAAAGAACCCAAGACTTAATTTATCTAGTTTTAAAACTAAGAAGAATTTAAAAATAATTAGGTTTAAAACACGGATTATTATCCGATACACATGCAGTGGAAATTTTTTGTTTTCACAAGTGCCTTAGTTTTAAAAATTTATACTCGGCTCCTCTATCATATAAATTGATTCAAATTAGTCTCTTTACTCTTAATTGGACCGATTTAGTTTCGATACTAATAAAAAAATCGAATAAAACTAATTTTAATACATCTGAGTCTTAGTAACATAGATGATGATGCAACTCACCCGGGAAAGTCTAAACGCTCGAAACTTGGGTTTTCCTTTACGGCTATATTTGATCAGCCGAGTGCCCTTCTTCAAAGCAATAATCGCCTTCAAAACAAAAACAGCACATCAAAATCTTTAGACATATAGGTGAAACACAGATAACGAGGTATTTTTATTCGAATATACACATGGAATTTGATTATATTTAGGGGTGTAAACTGTAAAGTAACCGAGGTTGAACAAATAACGCTGTGTTCGTTTATTATTTTTTAAAACGTTCATGTTTGTTTGTTTAGTGTTCGCAAACATGTTCGTTTAATGTGCGTGAATAGCTTCGTTTAACATTGACGAACACTCTCCTTTTACCCTTTCATGTGGAAGCCAAAGAAAAATGGTAAAATTATGCCACTACTCCTTAAGCTCTTTAGACTTCACAGTTTGAACTCTAAAATTTATTATATGTTCAACTTAGTCATTACCTTCATCAATATTTAAAATGTAAAAATAAAAAAATGAGAACCGAGTAAATAAACCAATAAACGAGCTTGTTCGTGAATATAAACGAACCGAACACACCCCTGTTCATGTTTGTTTATTAAATGAACATAAAACCTTTTACTCATACTCGTTAATTTAACTTAATAAATGAACATTATACGAATGGCTCACAAACAGTTCACCGATCGCTCAATTCGTTACGCACTAATTATATTATTAAATCCATATAATCGTAGTTGTCATTCATGTAATCGAGTTCAGATTAAGCTTAAACCAAACATAAAAAGAGAAAGGGGGAATGGAAAAATACTTGCTCAATGTCGCGTTCAGAATTGCCATAACGAACAAGATCTGCCATTCCATTTAAAAGAACCGAAAGGAAACCGCCAAAAACGAAGACGCTCAATCATCAGGTACTGAAATGGCGACTCCCTCGACCGCGTTGTCTTCATAGATGCATGTGGCCGGCCTCTCTTCAACAAATCCGATCCCTCCAAAATTGGAAACGCCCGCTACTGTTCGATCATCGGAAAATAAGAACCCAAAGTTGCGAACTCGGAAAACATGATCCCGAAGGCTTGTTGATTTGAATTTTTGTTTGTTTGTTGGATTCCGTGTGGTTGATTTGGTCTCTGCAAATGCAATGGAGAAACGAGAAAAACAAAGAGTGAGCGAAATGAGAGGAGAGTAAGCGGTGAAAAATGTTGAGACATTTCCGCTCTTTCTTTTCCTACTTCCATGTTTTCTTCGTTTTCTTAACTAATTTTAACCTCCTTCGATTTTCTCTTTTTCTTTCTCTTTTCTCCACTTGGCCAAACACAAAATTCTACCGATCCATGATTATAATAAATGAAGAGATAGATGATCAAATTTCGACCAGAAAACATTAAATTTTTCGACTCAGATGTGAAAAATCTCGACTCTGATTAAAAAATTTAAATAAAATTTGAGTTATAAAACAATAATTCAAAAAATTTGAATACTTCAGAATTTTTAGTAATTATTTGATCGATTTTCGTGTTTAACTCGAGTACTTTACTTCTACATAGGATTCTGTTACACAGTGTAAAACTCTCAAAGAAAGTTGTTTAAATGGAAACAAATTAGTACCATAACATTATAAATGTTTACAATTAAATTTGAACAGAATCTTAAACAACTCGACTAGACTCAAATTTTATAAATTCGACTTTAAAAAATTTCAAAAAAAATTTGTGTAACTCAAAATTTTTATATCAAACTCGATTCAACTCGATCGAATGATCACCTCTGCTGAAGATAAGATGTAGCCTATAGCACAAAGTCCTTAAATGCCTACCATCACATTGATGCACTTGGGAGAACTAAATCTTACAGACAAATTTATAATATTTGTGTCGAATACACTCGAATGCGAGTAACATATATCAAATAAAATTCCGTTCTTCTTAGAGTTTAATTTTGTCCTTTTAAGTGTTTACCTTTACTAATTTTGAAGTTAAGTGCCTTTGTTCCTTTCATTGTCTAAATATGAAGTTTAAATTGTTTAATCTGAAATAGTGTATATTTACGCACGCACATACACTCGCGCGCATATATATATATATATATTAGTTGATGTGACTTTTTAATATGTAATATTGATATACATAAGCAAGACAATTTATTTTAAAAATATCATATAATCTAATTCAACAAAGGTCATTTGATGACGATATTATCTGCTACATTTCAAATACAAAATTCATGGATCAAAACTAAAGGACTAGATTTTAAATATATGAATGGTACAAATACTGAGAGCGTAATTAAACCAAATATTAAACACTGATGAAATCATGAAATCCAGATCTGATTGTGAACAACAACAACAACAACAAAAAGAAGATCCGGATCTGATTTCACGTCTTTCGTAATTAAACCCATTGTAGCAGCAAAGAAGAGAAAAAGGAAACCCAGAAATTTGCTCTTTCAACGCTTCTCTTTGGCTCGAAACCAAGTGGGGAGGACGAGAAAAGGAGGGGAAAAATGGGTTTCGCTTCATTTGTTGGACGAGTTTTCTTTGCTTCGATTTTCCTTCTATCAGCTTGGCAAATGTAATCATTCTTTCACTCTCTTTTTTTAAAAGAATCATTAAATTTACTTGTTGGGTTGTTTTTGAATTGGGTTTATTTGTTAGATTTAGGGTTCTTTTGGTTACTGTTGCATTATTGTCCTTGGTTTGTAAGCCTGGTTAATGGGGATTTCTCTAGGGTGAACTTAGGGTTTTTCTGTTCTTTTCAATTTTTAATGTTTATGTTTATGTTTGTTTAGTTCAGATGCTGTAATTTGCTGGATAGGATAATGGGTTTTTCTGTTCTTCTTAATTTTGGTTGAATTAGCCAAAAATTTGCAAGTTCAGAGCTGGATGGTTAGTTCTAATGAAAATGATTGTATTGTTGTAAGTACTTTCTGGAGATCCTGGCATTCTGAGAAGTTAATTGCTTTCACTCTTCATTTTCTCGAAATATTCGGAGGGTTTCGGATAGCCCGATAGGTGTTTGACAATATGCCTCTCCAAATTGTATGAGTTCTTGTTGTCTAATCTGGTAGTTGCTTCACTGCCTGAAATCCTATCATCACAGTTCTTGTTTCGACAGGGTAGTTCCCGCGATCGGCCGTGTAGTGAGTTTTACTTCACTGTTGCTATGTAGTTGCAAGTTATTGCACCTATACGGATAAGAGTCGGAAGAGCTTGACTAGCTGTGCTCGTTAAACATTTGTGATTTCTTGTAGTTATGGTGGCATGGTCGATATGTTTGCAGGTTCAATGAATTTGGAGTCGATGGCGGACCTGCGGCGAAGGAGTTGATACCAAAGCTTGATCTTGCTAAGAAACATATATCTTCGCAACTCAATGTGAATTTGCCGGATATCGAAGTAAGATATTCCTTTTCTCTCTTAATTGCTTGTGGAATATAGAGTTCGTCTTAATATGATATATGATTTTCATACTATGGAGATCGTTTTTCAACACAGGTTAAACATTTAGTTTCAGCCGCTCTCGCTTTGAAAGGACTCGGTGCTATTCTATTTGTGTTTGGCCATGGGTTCGGAGCCTTCCTCCTGGTTAGAATTCCTTTTCTTTCGGGCGATTGTCTCGGTTCTCGGTTACATTTGAACTGTGAAGGAAGTTATACGATAATTTCACGTAGTTTAATCGTTTTTCCTTTTGCCGTAGATCGTGTATTTGCTGGTTAGCACTCCTCTTCTCTACGACTTTTACAACTATGGCCCCGAAGATCCCCAGTACTTTGTTCTGCTCAGTGATTTTCTGCAGGTATTTACATACGCATATCTAAAGTGTTCCGCTCACATTATGACGTGCAAACTTAATCGATTCTTTCGTTAATGGCAGAGTGTCGCACAATGCGGTGCGTTATTCTTCTTCTGGGGGATGAAGAACTCGATAACAAAGAGGCAACCGAGGAAGAAAGCCCCGAGGCCGAAAACCGCTTAAGAATATATCAATGTGGTAGCCGGCGAAGATAGTTGCTTCACAGTGCCAGAATTTTTTTTGCATATCTAAACTGTCACTGCTTAATTTAGTTATTTATTCACCAAAACATTCGAAAAACACGGTTGACAATTCGGTTTCGAGCTTAAAAGTAGTGTTTTATTGAATACTCCAAGTTATTCATCAGACATTTTAGTGCTGAGATCATGGTTGCTCTGTAAGACAGTTTTTCAATTGCTTATCGATGTTATGTGCAGCCATTCATGTGTCTGATATGATCAATTGTTCTAGTTTCGGTTCGTTTCGGGTTTCGGATTCAAATCGTTTCGGATACACAGGATCTTAGTTAAGCTGCCAAGTTAAACCAGTTTGTTGTTTTCTGGAAAGAATTTGATAAAGAGATTAATGAAGATTATTTGTTTAATTTAATGGCAAGATTTTGTTGTTTTCCACTAATTTATTATTGATATAATCTTATTGCAGAACACAGTAATTTAACAACATTGTTCTTCAAACAACAACATTCGATTTATTCAAAGCTGAAACCCAAATCAAACATATAACCATACCTTAAATATTCTTTGTTCTTTATTTCAATCAAAGCTTCGGGGTGGCGACTATTTTGTGGCTTAATCCCACAATAGCAGAGAGCTGAGGGAACAGCCCTTTCCTTATCTCGGCGTAAACCTCGCCGTTCCACTTCCTCTTACCCAATTCCTCCGCCATACGCACGCTCGCTGCCAGCACTTCACCCTCTCCGTCGTACGCCGCCTCCGCCACCCCTCTCTTCACCGCCTCGTCCCCCTTCATCTTCAACCCCCGCAGCAACAAATCGCGGCGGGCCGAGGCGTCGCCGATCTTCTCTCTAAACAACGCGTTGAAGTAATCGGGCATCGTTAACCCTATGTCCACCTCGGACATGTAAAGCACTCCTCGATCTCGCCTCATGATCGTGTAATCGTGGGACAACGCGAGGATGAAACCGCAGGCGGCAGCGTGGCCGGTCAAGGCGGCGATGGTCGGCATCGGGAGGCTGAGAAGAGCGGCGACGACGGGCTTGAAAGATTCCACCATGTGGAGTAACCGTTCCGAGGCGCCTTGTTCGGATCCGGCGGCTTGAGCCCAGTCGAGGTCGAAACCATTGGAGAAGAATTTGCCTTGGGCTTGAGTGATGAGAGCCGAGCCGCGAGTGGCTTGAGCCTTGACCTGGGACAGAAGGGAGAGAAGGTCGCCGATGAGTTTGGGGTTAATCCGGTGCTGATCGTCGCCGGTCAACGTTAAAATGAAGAGGTTGCCGCGTTTCTCTAATGTACACATCGTGAGATTCTACTTTGCTACGCTATCGCAAAAAGCTTTGGAAGGTACGCCCTCCTTTTTTTTTTCTGTGTTTTCTATCTTAAAAAAAGATTTCATAAAATTATAATATTAATTTAATTAACTATGATGATGTAAGAAGTAGATAAGGTAAAGGACCATATCAGTTTTAATATTTTTTAATGCACCGAATCTCATACAACTAACACATTAACATAGTTAATAATATTTCGTAAATTGAAAAAACAGATAATTTTATCTTAAGAGATATGAGTATGGGATAAAAAATTTAGTCAGTTAAATCTTTGATTTTTAATTTAATCAACTGAATTATGGTTTAATATGAATTAGAATGTAAGAATGAAGTTTCTACTTATATATTCTTTTTGAATAGATTTAATTAATTATAAATTAGTATTTGTTTATACATAATTTTAACTTTTTGACAAAGCATACCCATCTTGCAGAAATAGAGGAAAAATCAAATGTAAAAGCTGTGTTTGCATATTAAATAAATGTTTTAGAAATGAATTGATGTATTGTAGTCTGGTAGGGATAAAAGTATTTTTTTCGGTGCTCCTACTTATACTCTAATAATAAAAATTGAATCTCAAACATTAACTCTAAATTTTAAATCCTAAATCTTATACCCTAAAATATACACCATGCCCTAACTTAAAATTCTAAACCCTAACTTAAAACCATAAACTTAATTTTAAGCGTGGGACATAAATAGAGACACCGAAAAGTACAAATTATTTTCATCCGTTCGTTAGAATCTAGAAATTGGTGGGATGAACTTATTAATATCTAGAAAACAATCTCTTAGAAAATGGTACAATGATATTTTTGGCCCACCAGTTTACCATTTTAGTCATTTTTGCCCTTAAATTGTATTGCACATTTTTTGTCCCTTTAACTTCAATTTTTTTTTAAAAAAAGGACCCAAATATGATGAAACAATAATTAGAGATAACAAGTCAAGGTTGGTGGTGGTGATCCTTGCAGAGAGTTGATTCAAAGACAAAATGGAATTGAATTCATTTTAAAAACTTCCATTGAAGTTCTCTCTTGGGTTTAAGGTTTGATATTAATTGGTATTAGTTGATATTCATGGTTTATAGTGTGATTATGCTTTGTAATCTTTTAATTTGTTTAATAAAATTCATTTTCGATTTTTCAAAGAACAATACAATATAAAATTTAAATCTCAAAATCTTAATCTCTTATTCCGAATTTTAACCTTAAATCACAAAATCTAAACCTCTAAACCTTATTCGGGCATGAATTTTCCTTACTCAAACCACTTTCCATTGCAATTATTTTTGTTTAATTGAAGGACTCAAACCACTTTCCACTTTCCTTACTCGGGCCTGAATTTTCCTTTTGCTTCTGCATTATTCTCATAAGCTTTCTTCTCGTAATTGAAATCATTTACATAGCAAATTAAAATCTAAAATTTCAAGTTCTTGCTTCCAAACAGAGCTATATTTTTAAATCAATTAACAACATAATGATAATCAACATTAAACCCCGATTTAGCATTATGTTGTTAATTGAACCAGAAGTGCAATAGGTTGATTTAGCATTCATGATATGAGAAATAATATATTGTTTATTAATTTTATACATGGCCGGCCACAAGTAATTGCAGGCAGACAAAAGAATATGAATTTTCAATGAGCTGGACTAATTGCCTCATTGACTTCAACCACTACTGCATAATCCATCTCCACTTCTTCCGTTTTGCTTGTTCTTCATTTCTGTCTAAACCTTGTTTCTCCTAATCCCACCATGGCTTTCATTGGGGAGGCTGCTCTTTCTAAGCTTTTCGATCTGTTGCTTGACAAGTCCATCGATGCTGCTCTCAACTTTGTTGCTGATCACAAACAAGTCTACGACCAGCTCATGGAGTGGAAATCCATACTGCCCGGCATCAAAGCTGTGCTGAACCATGCGGAGGAGAAGCAGATCAAGGACGAGGCCGTGAAGAGTTGGTTGGAAGATCTCCAAGACTTGGCCTACGATGCGGATGACATCTTGGACGAGTTCGCTTATCAAGAGTTACGTCTCAAGCTCCAGAGTACCGAAGCTCAAGCCAGACCTAGCAAGATACGGAAACTCCTTTCTTCCTGGTTTACTGGCAGTAGTTCCTCTCAATCTTCTTTTCTGTTTAACAATTCCATGATTCCCAAGATACAAGACATCACTGCTAGACTCAACAGTCTGGCTACTCGAAGAAGTAGTTTGGGGTTGAATGAGATCTTGCCTCAAGCTGCAAGCTCAAAGGGAAAGAAACCGGCCAGGCTGCAACCTACTTCCGTGATGGATGGAGCTGTGGAGTATGTTGGTAGAGACAATGAGAAGCGAGAGATGCTTGATTTGCTCAAAACCAATAACTCCGATGAAGTTTGTGTCCTTTCCATCGTTGGCATGGGAGGGATGGGGAAAACAACTCTTGCTCAGCTTGTTTATAATGATGCCAGCTTAGAAGAGGCTTTTGATCACAGGGCCTGGGTATGTGTTTCCGAAGACTTTGATGCTGTTAAAATAAACAAGACTATTTTGCAATCCATCGATCCTTCCTGTCAATTACATTTTTGAATCCGACACTCATATCCTAGTCCGAATATGAATGGTACAAGTACAACTCCATTATTTATACCCTTTACTAGACAAATTATTCTTGCAGATGGATTCTAGCATGAACAGTGCAACATTCACAGAAAGAGTAGCCAAAGGAAGCAAAACTCAGTCTTTCAAAGCACAACTCTGCATCAGCCATTGTTGCAGGAAATGAACAATCTCAGCTCTCAGCCTTCACCCATTGTTGCAATGAGATTAAGGAAGCTATTCACTGTAAATTTATGGGGTTTTGTTATTTTCAGTGTATATTAGTTATTCATGTTTGAAATGTCGTCTGCCATTTACAAGAGTTGGGATTTCACTGAGCAGGCTCTCCCTGCTGATCTGCTTAAGAGGTAAGCCACTGACCTGAATTCGGAGATGTTTTGTGTCATGAAAAATTAACCGAATTTTTAATCATCCATTGCAGAGGAATGGCTGTTAAGGATTCAAGGTCTCCCAATGGCATTAGCCTCGTGATAAAGGATTACCCTTTTGCGTCGATGGGTTAGAAATCTGGTCAGCCATTGAAACATGGGTCACCCAGTACTGCACCATCTACTACCCATCAGATGAAGCAGTGCAAAAGGACACTGAACTCCAATCATGGTGGGAAGAGATATGAAATGAAGGCCACGGTGACTTGAAAGACAAACCGTGGTGGCCCGAGATGAGCACAAAACACGATCTCATCCAAGCATGCACGACCCTCATATGGATGGCTTCAGCTCTCCATGCATCAGTCAATTTCGGCCAATACCCTTATGCCGGTTACATCCCCAACAGGCCGACAGTAAGCCGTCGGTTCATGCCAGAATCGGGCACCAAAGAGTATGCCGTGCTTGAGAATAACCCTGACTTGGCCTTCCTTAAAACGATCGCACCACAGGACCAAACGATGATCGGTGTGTCCCTCATCGAGATTTTGTCTCGGCATTCAGCCGATGAGATATACCTTGGGCAACGGGATGCACCTGAGTGGACGTCGGATGAAAAAGCATTGGCTGCATTTGAGAGATTTAGGGACAGGCTGAAAAGAACATTGTGACCAGAAACAATGATGGTAGCTTGAAGAACCGAACCGGACCTGTGAAGGTGCCATACACGTTACTGTATCCTAATACCTCGGATTATAGTAGAGAGGGTGGACTCACTGGCTTGGGTGTCCCTAACAGTATCTCAATCTAGGTTCTTTGTTGCTTTATGAGAAAATGTAGGTTGCTTGTGCGACAAGCGAGTCTGTCTCTTTGATTGCTTTATGAAGAACATTGTTTTGATCATTAAACTAAAAAAAAATCATTTTAGTGAAAATTACAACAAAAGACGGGCTACAAAGAAAGGAATAGACATTTTTGCTGCCATAAAATTCAGAGCATGAGCATGCATTCAGCAATCAGTTTCAAAACCCGAAGAATATCTTGTCCGCTTTCAGAATAATTATATTAATTCTTCGATTCATTACCGAGGATGCGAGAAAAAAAATCCGATGCTTCAACGTATTTGAGAGTCTCGAGTTATGCTTCAAAGTTTAGTGTTGCAGCAGAGAGGATAAGGTTGAGGTTTTCAAACTCTAAAGATTTTGAAACTCGTGATTTCAACATACTACCAAAAGTATTGCATGTTTTCACATTCCTTACAAGAATGAAACTAGCAAACTGTGAAGGCTTGGTTTGTTTTGCGGAGAGTAACTTCCCCCCTGCTCTAAAAGAACTGGATATTTTGGGTTGTCAGAGTTTGCAATATCTGTTTGATGAGAGTATGAGTAGTAATACTTGTCTTCTTCAGCACTTGGAGATTACTTGCTGTTCATCTCTAATATGGTTATCGTCAAGGGGTGATATGTGCAATCGACTTCAACATCTCGGAATTAAGTGGTGTCCAAAGTTGAGGAACTTATTTTTAAATTCCAAGTTGCCCGTAATGCTTAAAAAGCTAGATATTTGGCAGTGTAATGCATTGGAATGCATAGCTCAAGACTTCAATGAAACCAATAATCTTCAAATTATTCGAGTTGGAGATGTTGAAAATATGAAATGTTTACCGCGAGGATTAGACAAGCTCAGCCATCTCCAGGAGATTTCTCTACAGTTTTGTTCAAATCTAGTGGTTTGTTTCGAAGAAATTGGGTTGCCCACCACAGATCTCAGAGTTTTTTCAATTGAATTTTGTGAAAATTTTGGAGCCCTTTCAAAGTGCATCAGCAACTTCACCTCCCTTAGGGAGTTAAAGGTGTGCAACTGTGGGGATAACATATCCTTTCCAGAAGAGGGTTTCCCCACCAACCTCACATCACTTAAAATCATAGGCGCGCCCAGAATTTATAGCTCACTTGTTGAATGGGGATTCCATAGACTCACCTCTATTCAACAACTTCATATCAGCGGGGTAGAATGCTCAAATGTTGTGTCTTTTCCGGAAGAAACGAGAGGAATGACGCTGCCTACTTCTCTCACCTATATCCGCATTGTTAATTTCAAGAATCTGGAATTTATGTGCTCCAAGGCCTTTCAACACCTCACCTCTCTCCAGGAATTGAATATCCTTGATTGTCCAAAGCTCGCATCTCTTCCGGAAAAAGACATGCTTCTCTCGCTTGGGTATCTATATATCAACCGTTGTCCGTTGCTAGAAGAAAAGTGCAGAAGAGTAAAAGGACGAGAATATGGTCCAAGATTTCCCACATACCTCTAGTAAAACTTGATGGAAAACATTTCATCCCGAGGGAAGTAGATTGAAAGTAAAGCTGCAAAAATTCGGTTTTGATATATCTCCACACTCAAAACCGCAGGTATGAAATCAAAACCGTTCTAGACATTGAACAATTTCATAGCCTTTTTTGTTTATGCAACAAGATGATACATAATAGCTTATGTTATGGGACATCTGCAGCCTGCAGGTGTTGAAGAAAGCATGGGAATTTCTCGGTTAAATCGGCTTACACTAATTTGTTAGAGGCGTCATGGGAACCTAAGGACAACAAATGGTATGCTATCTGCTATCTGGAAATTAAAAGTTCCGGAAAGAATTTGCTACTTTCTTTGGCTCTCATTGCGAAACAAACTCCTCACCAATCTACAACGTTGGCGTTGTAATCACGAAGACGACTCCGGCATCTGCCTGTCCGCCGGAAGAAAGCCAGCAACCAAAACGGAGTTGGCTCCGGACTCGCTTGGCATAGAGGGTAAGGTGACAGGGACAAGGGTGTCTTTTCCCATGATGGAAACCTTGTTTCTTTTTTTAGTAAAGATTGACCCAAGCTTTTGGGAAAGTTGTCAACCCTCTTATATCATTAAGGCACGTCATCAATCAATCGGATTTGGTGGGATTCGGAGTCCTTTGGCTCAGCTTAACGTCGGATTTTACGGGATCCTTACCACCTTTTTTAAACTCTCGATAGATACTCGAATTTTAAGTTTTGGTTGGGATCCGGGCGGGTCTTTCTACACCGAAGAGATCCGATTTAGGTGGTCTTTCATCTCCGTGGATCAAGTTTTCAGTTTGTTATGTTGTTTATCTCCATCAGCTATGGTCCTTCCTAAGTCTGTTTTATGTTGTTTCTTTAGTTTTGCTATGTGTGTTGCTCGGTTTAGTGTAGTTGGGTCTGTGCTCGTTGAAGGTTTTAAGGAGCTGCTAATGTCTTGGTTTTTCGATCGGTGTTGGGTGGATAATCACTGTGCCGCTTGCCTTGATAAGGGCCGTTTTCTCTGTAACGGAAGCCTGCCTCTGGATAGAGCTCTCAGGCGAAGGTATGGTGGTGTTGTTCTTCTTAGCTCCGTGGAAGGCGTGTTTTGTCATCAGCTTAAGTCTCTCAAGCCTTTATGGTTTTGCCGATCGCTCCCCACTGATGATGGAGGAGACGACTGTTTTCACCTCACCTCACCAAAGTTTTTATTTCGTTGTTGTTCGAACCCTGTTTTTTGTTTTGTTGAGCACCCTATGCAGGAGAAAGTTCTTGTTTTCTCACAGTCCCCTCACCGACAGTGCGTTGCTATCGATGCCTTGATAAGGACCGATCATCTATCGGAAGCCTGTCTCTGAAAAGAGCTCTCAGGCGCAATGACGGCAAAGTACCATCGATCGAGGTTGGCGAGGAATCGTTTTGTTCATCCTCCGATACGTATTAGGGGTCTCTGCTTTGGTTCTTCTCCCACTCCCCCGAGGATGGAGAAGCTTTCTGCGTCACCTATGTGTGGGACGTCTTGTTGGTTTAGGTTGATGGCTTCGGTTTCTTGTGTTCCCCAAGATCGGTTTACCTATCCTTTTATGTGTTTACTGTTTCTCTTGGCTGGTGTTTCTTATTTTTCTTTTGTTCTTCGGTTGTTGTTGGGCGCCTGCTGGTGCCCTTGTTTTTCTCGTATGTGCATGGCCCCTGCATGGTTGTGGGGCCTGTTTCAGTTTTTATTTAATGAAAGTATCTTTGGTAAAAAAAAAAGCATTTGAACAAAAAAAAAGTTTATTTGCATCTTTACAGACTTTGTCATTGAAGAGTCTATAATCTTGTATATTTACTCCTTAAAAAATAAATTTTAATATCTAATCAAAATCTCTAAATTCTAACATGCACCCTAAATTATAAATCCTATAAACTAAATTTATAAATTCTTAACCTTATTTTTTTATCACTTGAGCATTAAATCATGAATGGAATGATGACATGGTAGCCACATGTGTTGACATGGAAACCACGTATCATCCACGTCATTTTTTTATTTTATCTTCTTCTCACAAAAATGAAAGTTTTATCTATGTTTAACACCGGCGCTATAATCATAGTTTTTTTTTTTTTTTTACTACCCAAGACACCAGAAAATTCACCTCGTCGTCCCTTACCACTCTATCAGTTTAGATGTTCCCAAAATCACTCTGAATCTTGCAAAATCTAATCCAAAAACCTCAAACTACTCTATCTACAATATCCATCACCCGATCAGCATGAAAGCGTGATATATAGCTCGTTTCCTTAATCTATGTGTATCTTGCTATTGTTGGGATTTGGAAGAAGATGATTCATCGTCAAGAAATTAAAAAGAATATCAAAACATGAGTTTCTTTCACACAAAAAATAAGAAAACTTAGGACCATTTCATATTTTTTTTAAAAACATGCTTTGTCATAACACCGTTAAATATTTAATGATGTAGTATTCAAAATAGAAATGATGAAAAAGTCGAATGATAAAATAAAAATTCTAAACACAAATGATAATCCAAGTTTGAAATTTAAATGTAGTTGATCTGTTTATCCGTCTGCGTCCACTAAACTTTTTGAAAGTCGTTGATTGTACCTTCTAGAAGATGCTGACTGGATGTCACGTCAGACTTCATGCTCAGAGTTATGCCCACTAGCATAACCTTGATTCTAGAACAAAAAAACTAAAGAACTTCGCCTTTTAGTGCGATTTTCAAAATTATAATCCTGCACATAAAACACACAGTAAACATCCAAATCAGCCACATAAACTAATCATTTAAGACTTAATCAATGATAAAATAGTACCCAATATAATCACATATCAACCCCAATCCACTATTTTAATCTGTTCTTTACCAAACATTTAAATTAACGGATTTGATCGGTCAAACTTCTAATTTTAACTCAAACTTTTAATTTTGACTTAAACTTTTTTTACCAAATATAGCTATAGTTTACCCTTTGTGGTTGAATGTACAACTTTAATTCAACGCATTTTTTTCCTTATAATTGAGTGAGGATCGTCCAAGAAATTTACTAATTGCTCGGTCTTCAGAAAAAGGGACATGAATGGCTAGTACTCAATGTTGACTACTCAATCAGAACCAACCAATTGGTATAAACTACTTCACTATAATTGACGAAGGGTTGGGGAGAAACTACCACCAAACTTCCCCTTGGAATTACTTTTGTTTAATCCAAAACATTCATTTAACTCTCTTTTTCCTCTCAAAATTGAGTTAATTCTCAGAAATAATAGAGGTTATTGCTATTTTATTTGTCCATTAATCATGATATTTAATGGTAATATTAAATTAAATAAAATTACAATACATTGTGTTGATGTACCACACTGCCAAGAGTCTTACGACTTCATAGAGTCGCATAGCACATGTACACATCCAATATTATTTCGAATTTATTATGATTTTTGGTTTGTTCACAGAGTTTCTTTCAAAAAAAATTGGTCTGACATTTTAAGTCTATGTAAGTTTAAACTTAAATTAAATTAGATCATTGTTTTTTCAGGTTTTTTAAATTAAATACTCAATTTGACTTTTTTAATATTTAATTTTAATTCCGTCTATGACTACCATTCCTAATAATATCATCACTAAAGTTCAAGTAGAGTTATCTTCTTAATAGTGCAATTTACTTATTAATGCACCAAACACTTTGATTATATCTAGGATTAATATTCTATACACAGACAGTTGAAATTAAAAGTTTCTACAAGCGCCTTAGTTTTATGGTATAAAGAGTTAGTTTAGGGTATACGATTTAGGGGTTTAGGTGTAGGGGTTTAAAATTTAGGGATAATTGTTTCAATTTAAGGTTTATGGTTATAGGTTAGGGTTTAGTTTTTAGGGTAATATGATAAGGATTTAGGTTTTAACCTATGAACCCTAAATCTTAAATTGAAACAACTATCCCTAAATTCTAACCCCTACACCTAAACCCCTAAACTAACTCTTTGTACCCTAAAACTAAAGCGCTTGTGGAAACTTTCAGTTTCTACCGCCTGTGTATAAAATATTTATCCTTATATCTATATCTTATTACAAATAAAATATTTTTTAATATTAGAAATAAAAGTATTCATTTATTTTAAAAATAATAATAATTTGAAGGAGTGGGTAGGAGGGGACCACCTCTCCACTTTCCTTGGACTTTTCCTATCAATGCTACCGTCCCACTCCATTGACTTCAACGCATTTGTCTATGAATAATAATAATTTACAAAATCCATCTCCATTTCCTCTGCTTTCTTCATCATTTCTCTCTACGTCTAAACCTTGTTCCCACCATGGCTTTCATTGGAGAGGCTGCTCTTTCTAAGCTTTTCGATCTGTTGCTTGACAAGTCCATCGATGCTGCTCTCAACTTTGTTGCTGATCACAAGCAAGTCTACGACCAGCTCAAGGAGTGGAAATCCATACTGCCCGGTATCAAAGCTGTGCTCAACCATGCAGAGGAGAAGCAGATCAAGGACGAGGCCCTGAAGAGTTGGTTGGAAGATCTCCAAGACTTGGCCTACGATGCGGATGACATCCTGGACGAGTTTGCTTATGAAGAGTTACGTCTCAAGCTCCACAAAACTCAGGCTCAAGCCAGCACTAGTAAGATACGGGAAAAGATTCTTGCTTGTTTTAGATGATATTTGGAATGAGAGTTACGATGACTGGACCATCTTACGGTCTCCCTTTGGAGCAATGACCAAGATTATTGTGACTACTCGTCTTCAAAATGTTTCATCTATTGTGGATCCACTGAAAGCTTTTCACTTGGACAAACTATCACAGGAGGATTGTTTGTCCATATTTACTCAGCATGCATTAAGAGCAAGAAATTTCGAAGAACATCTCCAATTTAAACAAGTTGGAGAGAGCATAGTGAGAAGGTGCAACGGCTTACCTTTAGTAGCCAAAGCCATGGGAAACTTGTTACGCAGAACTAAGAATCTTGATGATTGGGAAAGAATAAATGAGAGCGAGATATGGGACTTACCAAAAAATCAATGTGGCATAATTCCTGCACTGCGATTAAGCTACAACTATCTTCCTTCTCATTTGAAACGTTGCTTTGCGTACTGCGCCATATTTCCAAAAGATTACGAGTTCGAAGAAGAAGAGTTGATCTTGTTATGGAGTGCAGAAGGTTTCTTGCAACAAAAAGCTAAACATCAAATTAGAGATCTTGGAAGTCAATATTTTCAAGACCTAGTGTCAAGGTCATTTTTTCAGATATCTAGTAAAGATGAATCTCGATATGTCATGCATGACCTTATCAATGATCTGGCTCAATCAGTTGCAGGAGATATATGTTGCAGACTGGAGGACAATAAGCAACAAATGTTCTCACATCGTTCTCGTCATTCGTCTTATATTACCTGCCGGTATGGCACAGTGAAGATGTTTGGAGCATTTGATCAAGCAAAATCTTTGCGTACTTTTCTACCATTAAAGCAAAATTATCTGTGGAAGTGTTGTTTGAGTAATGTTGTCTTGGTTGAATTATTGCCGAGGCTTAGCTACTTAAGGGTGCTTTCTTTATGTGGATATTGGATCACTGAGTTGCCTGAATTTTTCGAAGATTTGAAACATCTACGCTACTTAAATCTTTCTCGTACTCCAATCAAATCTTTACCTGATTCTTTATGTACTTTTTACCATTTAGAAACTTTATTACTAAAATATTGTTGCGGACTTAAAAAATTCCCCTCGAAAATGGAAAATCTTGTAAACTTGCATTACCTTGATATTAGAGGTGCGAGCTCAATACAAAGAATGACTTTGGGAATTGGTAATCTAACCAATCTTCAAAGGTTATCTGATTTTGTTATAGGCAAAGGCGATGGACATCGTATTGGAGAATTGAAGTTTTTGTCAAACATCAGAGGTGATTTTTGTCTTTCAGGATTAGAGAATGTTAATGGTCATGATGCAGGGGAAGCCAGGTTGAATGAGAAATCGGGGATAAATACTTTGATACTACAATGGAGTGGAGACTTGGAGAAGCCTACAAGGAAGAAAGAAGTTGAAGAACGAGTGCTGGACTCTCTTCATCCTCCGAGAAAGCTTGAGCAACTCGTCATTGAAAATTTCGGTGGTGCAAAATTCTCCACTTGGATAGCAGATTCTTCCTTGAGGAACTTGTCATATTTGAAGCTACATGGCTGTAAAAACTGCAAATCAGTACCACCGATCGGAAGGTTGCCATTGTTAAAAGGTCTTTCAATTAGTGGTATGGATGAGGTGCACAAGATTGGTATCGAGTTCTTTGGAGAAAATCAATCAATTGCATTTGCATCTTTACAGACTTTGTCATTTGAGAGTCTACCAAAGTGGGAGGAGTGGGACACTTGTGAAGGTGATGAGCAAGTTTCAAAGTTTCCCAGCCTTCATGAGCTTTCCATCGGAGGATGTCCTAAATTGTTGGGAAGGTTGCCAACCCGTCTTCACTCCCTGCAGAGACTTGACATCTATGAGTGCAGGAGACTGGTGGTTTCGATTTCGAGTTATCCATCACTGCGTGAATTAAGCGTGGAAGGGTGTGAAGAATTAGTGGATGAATGCTCATCTTCACCGGTGGAGGAGGTTGCCTCTTTGCAAATTGCGTGTGTTTCAAGCATTTCAAAGTTTAGTATTGCAGCAAAGAGGAGACTGTTGAGGTTTGCAAACTCCAACAATTTTGGAACTCGTGATTTCAATAAACTACCAGAAGCGTTGCATGCTTTCACATTCCTTACAAGAATGGAACTAGTAGGTTGTGAAGGTTTGGTTTGTTTTGCAGAGAGTAACTTCCCCCCTGCTCTAAAAGAACTGGTGATTTATGAGTGTGATGAATTGCAGTATTTGTTTGATGAGAGTATGAGTAGTAAAACCTGTCTTCTTGAGCACTTGGAGATTAAAAGCTGTTCATCTCTAATACGGTTATCATCAAGGGGTGATATATGCAATCGGCTTCAACATCTCCGAATTGACGATTGCCCAATGTTGAGGAGCTTGTTCTTAAATTCCAAGTTGCCCGTAATGCTTAAACAGCTACATATTTACGGGTGTTGGGCGTTGGAAGGCATAGTCCAAGACTTCCATGAAACCACTCATCTCCAAATTATTAAAATTGTGAGTGCTCCAAATATTAAAGCTTTACCGCGAGGATTAGACAAGCTCAGCCATCTGCAGGAGATCAATTTACAGTTTTGTTCAAATCTGGTGGTTTGTTTCGAAGAAATCGGGTTGCCCACCACAAATCTCAGAGCTTTTGAAATTTGTAATTGTAAAAAAATTGTAGCCCTTCCAAGGTGCATCAACAGCTTCACCTCCCTCCGGGAGTTAAAGGTGAACAACTGTGGGGCAGATATATCCTTTCCAGAAGAGGGTTTTCCTACCAGCCTTGTATCACTTCAAATCTTAGGCGCACCCAAAATGTATAGCTCACTTGTTGAATGGGGATTCCATACACTCACCTCTCTTAAATATCTTTATGTGAACGGTGAAGGATGCTTAAATGTGGTGTCGTTTCTAGAGGAAAGGATAGGAATGACGCTGCCTCCTTCTCTCACCTCCATCCGAATAGTTAATTTCAGTAATCTGGAATTCATGTGCTCCAAGGCCTTTCAACATCTAACCTCTCTTCAATGCTTGACGATCAGCAGCTGTCCTAAGCTCACATCTCTTCCGGAAAAAGACATGCTTCTCTCGCTTGGGCATTTAGATATTAGACATTGTCCGTTGCTAGAAGAAGAGTGCAGAAGAGTTAAAGGACGAGAATGGTCCAAGATTTCCCACATACCTCATGTTCAAATTGGTGGTAAAGATTTAATCCCGAGGGAAGTAGATTGAAATTAAAGCTGCTATATCTGATTTTGATTTCTCCACACGCAGTCTCAAACCACAGGTATGAAACCATTCTAGACATTGAACAAATTTATATCAAGGTTTCCACTGCTCGTCCCTGCTTTTTGCACTTACAGTGATGGTAGGATGTTCAATGTTCATGACCGGTAATCCTTTCATTTCTGATTCTGTTTTAATTTTCCAAATACAGGGGAGTCCTTTTTAGCAGAGCATCAACACTGATTCCATAGGATTGCAGAGGCTAGCATTTCATGGTCTAATTCCTGCATTAAACCAAGTGCAATCCCCACTCAAAAAATTAGCCAATCCATGCACAAACCTCTCTCAAGTCTCCTTTGATGATTGATGGATGCAGATGCAGTCTTGTATTGTGTCCAGATATTTCCCAGAACGTGTATAGCTGAACATCATTCAAAACCTTTGCTCTTGAGTTAGCAATTAAAGATGACAAGTCAAGGTTGTTGGTTGTTAATGTTCGTGCAAGGTTGTTCCTCCTAACAATGTCGTCTCTAAAGTTTAAACTCGTGTGTGATGTGTCTTACCAATGCACCTAACAATGGTCGGTTGGATTTAGGGTTTTGATTTTGTTCTAGCATTAGGTATTTTATCATGCGAGTTTGTCCATACTCCATTGTAACCTTCATTACTTGATAGTGAGTTCTTCTTTTGTTATGCCCGTGGAAGTAGGGAATGTCCCGAACCAAGTATATCCTTGTCTTCTCTTTTTATTCCTTCTTTTCTTATTCTAATCAATTAATGTATAGGTTAAATTTTAATACACAAGCTGAATAAAAAAATTATACAACATTTTATATTTAAGCTATAAAATTTAAAACATAAATCTCTAGCTCTAATATACTACAACTTAAACCTTAAACCATAAACCCTAAACTTAAACTCTAAATTCTAACCATGAACCTTATATTCTACATCATACAATCTAAACCTCTAACTCCTAAATCAAAACCTGAATCTCGAAATCCTAAAATTGAAAGGCTTGTGTAAACTTACACAAACTTGTGTATCAAAATATAAACCTTGATGTAATATAAAGATGGGTAATGTTCATAAATTGTCACTAAACTTTGATCAATTATTCAATTTGGTAATTATACTTTCAATTGCATCAATGTTACCATTAAACTTTTTGTTTTGCTCCAATTTTACTACTAAACCGTTAAATACCGTTAAAAAGGTGACGTGACTGTTAAAATATTTTGTATAATAATACATTCAGTCCTCCACTTAATTGATTCAATTTATTGGTTTAAGAATTTTATTGGTTGCAAAAAATTCTTAAAAATTTATCGGTTAGTAGCTTAACTAAGTGGGAAAAAATGTTAAGAAGTTAATTGATTTTTGTTATTCAAAAGTTTAAAAACTTCTTACTCTATTAAGCCGATACTGTTTAATGTGTTTGTGATGAGTACGTCTGTTTTGCTTGTTTAGGAGGTCAAGTATTTTTTTTCTAGGTGCTGATGATGTTAGGTGTTTTGCTCTTTGGGTGTCTAATTGTTAGGTAAACAACAGTAGAGGTAGGGGTGTGTAAAAAAATTTGATCCGATTTATTCGATTTGAAATTTTGTATATTCGATTCGTTTTTTATTTTTTTGGATAATTTAGATTGGATAACTGAAAGTTTCGGATCGGATACGGATATTGATTTTACATTCAGATCGGATATCCGATTATCTGATATCCGAAAATTTTATTTTTTTATAGATATGAATCATGTTATATTTGATACTTTTACTTGTTATATATGAAAAATTAAATTTTTTATGGATACAAATCTTGTTATACTTAATAATTTGTTAATTTTTATATTCGAAAACCTAAAATGATCATAGATAAAACCACCAAATTTAAAAAATAATTAAATTAACTCATAATTTTGAATATTCAGATATCCGAAATTTGATCTGAAATTTCGGATATCAAAAAATCGAGTATCCGATTTTTTTTTATCAAATACGAATCACTAAAATACCTACCCAAAATTTCAGATATCCAAAATTTCAGATCGAATCGAATCGGATATCTAAAATACACACCCCTAAGTAGAGGACCAAACCCAAGCCCAACACTATACTTTCCATGAGATTTTGTATATCACACGCACGTTTGTGTGTGTATATATATATATACTGTATTTTATGTTTTTTTAATAATTCTTTTCGAGACTTGTAATCATTCTTTCTAATAATATTATTTTTTATATGTTAGATTTTTATCATATAATTTACTCAAAATTATTCTCTCTGGCCCCATGCTAATTGGTCCATGTGATAAATTTAAAAAATTAAGGTATATATATATATATATATATCATATATGTATATTTAAGATTTGTATATTTATTTGTTTCATTGTTAATGTAAAATTTTATGCATTATCCGTAAATTGTATGATGATACCCAAAAAAAAATTAAAATATTTTATTTTTAGCTACATGTCATCGTCTAATCAATTAATAACGTATGCAATCATACGTTTATTTAAAAAAAAAAACATTAAACTTTATTAAGATAATGAGAAGAAGTACAAGATAAGAATACGTAGAAGAGCAAAGAGTATACAAACATGAATAGTAAAATTAAATCTTCTCATAAGATTTTCATCAGTGTTCTTTAAATCTATCGTCATAACGAAATCTTGGAGTGCTCACTGGTAGAGCGCAAATCCTTAAATTACTCCAATTAACAAAAGAGGGACAACGTCTTGGTTAACTCCATAAACAACCAATCCATGCAAGATCGTGCAGTAAGATTCAACTGTAGCATTCACCAAGTTGAAGACGTCTTCAAAATCAACATGCCATAGGGGCAGTCAAAGAACGTGGCAAGCGGCAGACGAAGAGCAAGCCAAACAGTCGACAAAGGTAAAAAAAAAAGAACAAAAGAAGAAAACAAAGAAACAAAAAAGAACAAAACAACAATAAAATAAATTACAGGCGGTAGACGGCCAAAGCCGCCACCATTGGCTTGAAAAAAACTTAAAAACTCTCAAATGAAAATAATCGTTGCAGAGAAAATGTGAGTGTATAACTAATGTTTTAATATAATAATTGAAAAATGTTTTGGACAAAGTTAAAAAGAATTCAAAACCATTTCTAAAGTCCAAACAATTTGAAATTAGGTTTATGAGATGTTTTAAAAGGTTTTTACATGTTTTTAAAGCCAAATTCAACAAAACCATCCAAGTGTTTCGAAACACCCATAGGTGTTTCGATACGGGTATTTACAGTGTCAAAGTGTTTCAAAACGTGTTTTTATCTGGGTGAGATTTTGCATAGCGTTTCGATACGCCTATGTGGCTTGACCTCAACGGTCATAAAACCCCCAACGGCTATTTCTCAACTACCTTTTAAATGCAGGGCGTTTCGATACGGTGTCTAGCGTTTCGATACGAGCATTTCGATACGGCCAAGGACGTTTCGATACGGGTACTGTAACAACTCTTTCTATTTCAAGAGTGTTTCGAAACGGCCGAGCTGCAGAACTGCATTTATGGTGGGAAATTAAGTCTCCAACGGCTCCAATTCAACCCCAACGGCTAGTAACGACTACAAACTCATTAAAGAGTATAAAAGGGACCTCCAAGTATCTAATAATGGTTAATGCTTCAATTGTAACACAACATATGATCAAGAAATTGTCTTAGTGCTTAAGTGTCAATTTATTGTATAGACAAACACTAGTGAGCTAAAATTGTTAGATTTGCTCAAGTGTTTTATGATTGAGTGAGAGTTTTATTGTGCAAACAAAAACCTATTACAGAGTTTTGAGTTTGCTTATCTTTGTCTCTTTGTAAAGAGAGTTTGATCAAAGCTTTGGGTAGAAAGTTTGATCGATTTGTAAGGGATTCCTCCTAAGCCTAGAAAAGGGGACGAATCAATAGTAGATTAATTGGAAATCCTTAGTGGGAAGCTAAGGTAGTGGATGTAGACCTTAATTAGAATGTTGAACCACTATAAATCATCGTGTTCTTAATCTTTTTAGCTTTCACACCTCTTACACCCAAAATTTCACTTCTCTATCACTTAGCGAGCAAGAACGGTTGAAGGAATCGAACACTGAACAACCCAACAGTGAGAGCGGAGAAAATGTGAATTCAATCAATCATACGCTTTTGATACATCAAATATTTAATAATTTAATTATCTATTAATTATATATGTAATTCATATACTACTATATATAGAGTCATCCATGGGTCAAGCAAGATCACTGTGGATTACAAAAATATTTCTCCCAAACCCAAATTTCAACCCGAGCAAAAACTTTTTTCAATGTTTATGTAATAAAAATATTAAAACATATTTTATATTATTTATATATATTTATAATTAAATTTAAAAAAAACACTTATTTTTAATTTAAATTCAGGTCGACCCAATATTAAGAGAAATCATTTGTTTTACTTTGAGTCGAGTTCGATCGAACTTACAAACTTATTCATAGACAAATTCCTTTCTATATGTTAGGGCCAAAGATGGTCCGAGAGGGGATTAAGGGAGCGATCGCCCCTTGAAAATATAAAATCTTTATAACCTCTAAAATTTTATAAGTTTGTCCTATAGCATAAAATTTTGCGTCCGCTTGTCACGGGACCATTACTCTCTTCCTAAAAGACATGTCTAACATGATGTGCAACGCCACTATTTTATATAACCCAATACTTTTTTTTCTTTTTCGATACGGAGTTAATGACCCCGCCTCTTTTCATACGTGATATTCTCTCTCACTCAACCTCGTGACGCTCTCGTCATGAGCTTTTGTTTTTATAATTGGCCAATTGTCACGGTTGTCCACCCTACCTATTCTACTCATGGGACTTGGCGTGAAACCGAACAATCAAAAGATTATTTTGATATTACTTGTCACGAAATTATTATACTCTCCCGAAAAAACATGGCTATATATACACAAGAGTGGTCTATGAGTTATCTGAAATGCTTTAAACTCACCTAAGCCTTTCATTCCTTTAAAGGAAAGCCCATCATACCATTCCTCCCCCTGACATTGTCGGGAACATGCAAACTATCATATTTTAGGAAAACCATAATCACTCACAAACCCTACTTACATTCATCATTTATTCGTATATTCGTATCGTGTTTTATATATATTAAAATTTAAGATCTCGATACCTAAACAAACATATCAACATAAGTTAATTCAGTTGCTTGAGTACTCATTAGCATCGGTCCTCAATGAAGTATCGGTACACGAGTAGAAGCTCGGAACCGTGCAATTATATCGTCGCAGAAAATTATCGAATAAAAACTCGAACCCTTTTTTGTGTGGAAGTATATGAATGATGGGGATTGCCCAGATTTTTTTAATGCAGAATCCTTCATTCACTCACTTTCTCATATTATTATGTAACTTCTCCTTTCATTTACTCATTTCATCACCTTTGTACTCACTGTCCCAAGGGGTACCAAAAGCTTGCAAGTTCTGTCTGAGGGAAATCTTTCTTTGGTTTCTTCTAAGATATTTTGTGGAAGAGGAATCATTGTAATTATTTTCAAAACCCTCAACTTCATTATCATTTCTTTTCACCAACATTGTTGCATGCATGGAGTAACTTTCATCATTCAATATATATATGAAAATAATGTAATAAATGTAATATTTAGGGTTTTGATATACAGGCAAGCAAAACTCGACTCGACGCGAAAAAACTTGGCTTGACTAAAAAAATTCCAGTTATAAAATGAGACTTCGAATAACTCAAAATGGAGAAATTATATTGTAGGCTCGGCTCGCCACGTCATCTATGGTCACAACCAATAAATGAAAAAAAGATGATATGAAAAAAATTAATGAAATGAATGCTTTTATTGGTTTGGACCATAGATGACGTGACGAGCCGGACATATGATATAATTTCTCATCAAAATGATTATTAATTAATCGATCGTTTTTCAAGTTCAAGTCAAGTCCTTCAAAATTTGCTTGATATATGTATATCATATATGAAAAAATATAAAGAAGTATATGTATATCATATGTAGTTATAGAAAGTCGTTAAATAGGAACTAATTAATACCATAACATTATAAATATTTACAATAAAATATGAATATTAACTCAAACTACTTACTCAATTTTATAAACTCGATCCGGCTCGAAAAAATTTCAAATAAAGTTTGAGTTAAAAAACAGGACTCGTTAACTCTACTAGCTCAATTTTTTTACTTAAGTCGACTCCATCTAATGTTAACTCCTATAGCTCTATACTTAATAATCTATGTTAGCAGCATAAGGGAGTTGTGGTTAAGGTAATCTTGAATAAAATTGTGGGGATTATGGGTTGTGACATTGTAAGTATATATACACTCATGTGGTGTTGGAACTTGGTTCCAATAATAATAATAATATCTGCAAATAATGCAGAGTATAAGTGAATGTATGGAAAATGACTTGCTCAAAAAGTTGCTGCAAGTCAAATTTTCCCTATTTTACTCTTTGCAACTCTTTTATTCTTGGTTTTCAATGTTACATTTTGTCCACCATCGGTCCAAACAAATTAATAGAAAAAACAAGTGCCATGCTTTTCCTTTCAACAACATGCTCTAATTGTGGTTCCAATCATGCAGTTTCATATTCTAGCAAATGCCAGTTTTTCATCGAGTATTCGTTCTTGACACTGCTTGTCACGCCATAAAATTTGTTAAATCAAAATTAAGATTTATTGTTTTGTTTTGTCTGCTCATTTCTTTGTGTCCTGGTAGTAAAGATATATGTTTATCATTCTTTGGGATCCGGATTCGAGCACCAGTAATGCATGTTGTGTGGGATGGAAATCATCTGTCCCCTAAGTATGCCCTCATTTGTGCCTCCACTTTAAAATAATGGATTTAAGGTTTAGGGTTTGGGGTTTAAGTTTAGGGGTTAGGGTTAGGGTTAGGGTGTAGGGAATTAGGGGTAGGGTGTATTTTTAGGGTTTAGGATATGAAAATTAGGGTTATATGTCGTCTTTGAAAAGACTAAAAAAATTGAACAGATGCTAGTTATACTTACATCACACCAACATATTTAATATATATATATATATAATAAAACAATTTTACACCCAAATATTTTCTTTTGATTTAAGTACTAAGTAGGTCAAGTACTTTAAAAGATGACATCTTGAACCGTTTACTATTTTGTTCTAAAATTTGATTAATCCAACTGCTTTTGTTGTTAAGTACACAGGTAACCTAACAAGTGAAGCATCACACCAAGTGAAAAAAAAAATTAAAAGATGACAATAACATTCATACAAAATTAAAATAAACAACATATCTCGAACCTAGTCTCGGAATAAGGGAAAGATTTTCGGATACCAAAACCCGAAACCCTTTCAAAGGTGACTGTATTAACCAATCGGATTAAGTCTTAGGTTCAAACAAAGATGCTTATTTCTCAGCTAAAATATATGCAATATTACATATATATGCAGCACCATTTGCAGGTTGAAGATGATCCAGCTGAATTCCCAGTGAATGAGAGCCGACGAACATGCGAAATCGAGAAGCACACATCGATCGAATTAGGCCTATGAGTACCCCAATCTAAGTTCCAAGTCCAAATCTTCCTTTGAATCACTAACCAGACCAGTCTCCAATTCCAAGTCCAAGGTCACATACTGATGATGATCAGTCTTCTTCTCCGTCAATTCGCCGTAATCTTCGACCCCGAAAATCGGTTTCACGGTACCCTTCACGACATCGGTTGAATCCGAGGCCAAAGGGTCAATGAGGGTACCGTTGACACGCCATTTTCGTGAAGACAAAGAAGGAAGGGGAGGAAATGTGGAAGAGGAGGAGGAGGAGGAGAAATTAGGGTTAGGGTTAGGGTTAAGATTAAGGTTCAAAAAAGGGGGATGGCCATGGCCATGAAAGTCACTTGAACTTGGAGGTGATTGTCTTAACCTGGCTCTATCTCTCCTATGGACATTCATGTGACCACCCAGAGCTTGAGCCGATCTAAATTCTCTTTTGCAGAAGCTGCAAGTGTAAGATCTCGGTGGCCACGAAAACCCGGCGACGAAATCGTCTCCGAAACCCGGATTATTACAGCTCCACGGCGATGAATCCTTAACCTTGTAGCTTGTCCGGTTGTTCTTTTCGTTGCTGTCGTCATTGCAGCCATTACTATGGTCTTTCAAGCTGTTGCCAAAACTGTTCCTCTCCATGGATTTTTCAGACCTAGTAAACATCATCAAACAGACAACAAAAACAACAACCTAAGCTCATATATCATGTCATGTTTTTGTTAATAAAAGAAAACCAAAAGAAATCAATGAACTGGTACCTGAGAGAGAAAGAGGGCATGAAATTCAAAGCCAAGAGGGTGAAAATGCCATTGGAGGGGTAACCATGTTATATGTTAGGTCACTGCTTACTATAAGTGGAACCTCGTCCTCCCATGTTTTTGCCTTTTGTTTCCATTTGAGGAAATTTTAAAAAACAAAAAGAAACTCTTTGCTACTAATATTAAATTTGTTGTTGGTGAAGAATAAATTTGAGGAGATGCTATCAGTGTGTGGATGTTTGGTTTGTACAGCTTGTTAAGGGTGAGCAAACCTTCACTCGACTTGAAAATTTTGAAATTGTTGACTTGACTCAGTGACATAACACAATAGAGACGGGTGGGGCCACGGCCCCTCCTAAAATTTGTAAAACTATAGTTTTGACCCTTATAATTAAAAAATATTAATTTGGCCCCTACAAAATTTTTAAAAATTCAGATTAAGCTTCGAAATTTATGTTCTTTTTTAATTAAACTCCTCCCATAATTCTTAAAAGTTCTCGTTAAACCTCTCAAATTTTCAAAAATTTAAGTTAAACCCCAACTTTTTTGAAAAAAAATTAAATTTAAGCCTTCAAAAATTTAATTAAAACTCTAATTTTTTTGAAGTTTAAAGTTGCCCCCAAACTCTACCACCAAGTTCCGCCACTAACTCGACTCGTCTCGACTTAACTCGAAAAAATTTCAAAAAAGGTGAGTTGTGAAATAGAAATTCGAATAACTCGAAATTTTTAGTAATTAGTGGATTGATTTTTAAGTTCGAGTCGAGT
Organism: Hibiscus tridactylites; assembly: GCA_958450335.1. Taxonomy (NCBI): domain Eukaryota; kingdom Viridiplantae; phylum Streptophyta; class Magnoliopsida; order Malvales; family Malvaceae; genus Hibiscus; species Hibiscus tridactylites. The sequence goes on along the minus strand of OY288268.1, from coordinate 1,562,956 downwards.
CTCTCAATATATATATATATATATATATATATATATATATATATATATATACCGATATAAAAATATAAAGAAATATATGTCACACATGAAAAATATGAAGATATATATATATATGTGTGTGTGTGTGTGTGCATATCTTATATGATTAGAGAAAGTTGTTTAAATTGGTATCAAACTGTATTATAACATGATAAGCAATTACAATTAAATTTGTATAGGAACTCAAAAACTCGACTGGCACGTCAACTTAAATAACTCAAAAAAATTTGACTCGACTCGGTTAACTTGAAAAAGATTAATGGCTGCATTTCATATCATTCAGAAGAGCTTCGATTTACACAAAACTGGCAGCCGATTAGCAAAAGATACAGTGAAAAACTGGCAGCCAATTAGCAAAAGATACAGTGAAAAACTGGCAGCCAATTAGTTGTTTCCATTGCTGCATTTAGCTTCGGTTTTCATTAGGTTCTACGGCCGATATTGGAGTGTTTACCCGCCGTCACTACACCAGACTTGTTCTATGGCGGCGCTATTCGCGGCGTTTTTGATACAAACGCCGCCAACATTTCACTTATAACGGCGTTTTTGTGACAAACGCCACAAAACGACAACATTGGCGGCGTTTTTACCACAAACGCCGCCATAGGGTGACATATAGTGGCGTTTTCTTCAGTAAACGCCGCTAATTGTTTCAAATTAGTTTTGTGGCATTTGTGGCGTTTGTTTAGTTTTGTTTCAAATTAGTTTTCTTCAGTAAACGGCGTTTTGTGGCGTTTGTTTCTTAAAACGCCGCCATAGGTGTAGCTTTAGTGGCATTTACTTCGAAAAACGCCGCCATAGATTTCTTAAACCTCAATTAGAAAACCGATAAACAATTAATGAGATTAAAGGTTCAATATAAGGATTTGTATTTTCGGTCGCATAACGGATGTAACCACGTATAAACAATTAATAAGACTAAAGGTTCAATATAGAGATTTGTATTTTCGGTCACATAACAAATGTAATCACGACCGTTGTAAGTATTGTCATCGTGAATTTTTCAAAAAATAAAAGTATCATAATGTTGGAGTGGCAAAATCACTATATAATATTGATAATACTTAAAGTGAGAACCAAAGGCATAAGCCTATATCCCACATGGGTTAGGAAAAAGGCGTGTAAAGGGTATTTATACACAAGTTCCCCCCTCCCTTGTTGAGTGGGAAAGAACAAGGAACATCCTCGCGCGCCGCCGCCGCCGACCGGCCGGGTACGGGTAACACGTGTCTTCGACACGTACAAATATAAACTTTTTGTAGTGAGATTTCCACAAAAAAAAGTTTGTGGTTCGTGGCGTTTTTTAAAGAAAACGCCGCAAAAAGTTTGTGGTATTAAGAACAAATATGACAAACCTGGTATCTTGCAGATTTTGCATTATCAATAGTTAGTTCTTCATGCCTTTATTAATCTTCTTTTTTCTTCTAATGTACGTTTTTTTTTGTTTAATTTATCTCTCCCTGATTTGTATTATTTGCTTGTTTCTGAAACAGAAATTATGTTGTTCAGTACATCATAGAGCTAAAGGTCCCCTCTGCTGTTGGCAACTTACTTTCTCAGTTCAAAAGGCACTTGCTTTCTCAGTTCATTCCACTTCTGCCGCCATAGGAAAGAAGCTGGGAGAGAAGATGAAAGAGAAAGGAAAGAAGCTGAGAGAGAAGCTGAGATAGCAAGGAAAGAAGCTGAAAGAGAAGCTGAGATAGCAAGAAGGGAATCCGAGAGAGAAGCAAGAGAAGCTGAGATAGCCAGAAGGGAAGCCGAGAGAGAAGCAAGAGAAGCTCAGAGAGAAGCAGCATACCAAAAGCTTCAACAAGAATTTGAAGAAATGATGGCGATGTTAAGGCAGAACCAACCAAAGAATCCGCCATCTTAGTTCATTTATATGTGAACTCAAATGAAAGTGTTGGACTACATTTTAATTCAACGTTTGAACTATATTTCACTTTAATGTTGTAGACTTTGAATTTATTATTGTTCTGTTTACTTAATTGTTGGAGTTTGAAAATGATGGCGATGTTATTATGGATTTATTTTACAGGTTATTTGGGTATTTCACATTTTAAAATGTACTTTATACAGGCAGTGAGTATAGCGGCGTTTGCTAGGAATAAACGCCGCTAAAAATCCGTAACATATTGTGGCGTTTGTAATAAAACGCCTCTATAGAACAGCCAATCCCGGCGTTTATGAATAGAAACGCCGCTATAGAAGCATCAATCCCGGCGTTTTAATATACAAACGCCGCTATAGAACATTCACCTTTTGCGGCGTTTTATTATCAAAACGCTGCTATAGAATAACATTAGCGGCGTTTTAATATACAAACGCCGCTATAGAACATTGACCTTTTGCGGCGTTTGTATGTGAAAACGCCGCGATAGAACAAAACCTATAGCGGCGTTTATACGAAAAAAACGCCGCTACCTATTGCGACGCTGCTTCTTGCGGCGCTTTTGGCGGCGTTTTTCTTAACGCCGGGAGAGTTTTTAGCGGCGCTAAAAAACGCCGCTATAGGGTGAAAAAAACGCCGCAAAAGACCTGTTTTGCTGTAGTGCGTGTATCTCACCAAAATTGTTCCTCTCCATGGCTTTAGTTTGGCATAACTTGGTGTCTTCACTTTTACACCGTAGTCATTAGGGTGAGTAAAACTTGACTCGACTCGAAAAAACTGAATTTTTTTATTTGACACGATATTGCATAAACTCGACTCGAAAAAAATTTAAATAAAGTTTGAGTTGTAAAATAGAAATTCGAATAACTCAAAATTTTCAGTAATTAGTTGATTGATGTTGAGTTGTGTGGAGCTCGATTCGATAAACCAATATTGCTCACCAAGTGGTGGAGAGGTGGATTTTTGGGTGGAAGGGTTGTGGAAGCTAGAATGTAAAAAGACACAATGATTTATAGTGGTTCGGCCTTCTAACAAGCACCTACATCCACTACCTTAGCTTCCCACTAAGGATTTCACAATCAATCCACTAATTGATTCGTCCCCTTTTCTAGGATTAGGAGGAAACCCTTACAACCGATCAAGCTTCTACCCAAGCCTTGATCAAACCCTCTTTTACAAAGAGATAAATAAAGCAAACTTAAACCCTCTAATAGGTGTTTGTTTGCACAATGAAGCACTCACCCAAAACCTGAAACACTTGAGCAAATTTGACAATTTTGGCTCACTAGTGTTTGTCTATACAAGAAATGACAAATTAAGCACTAAGACAATTTCTTGATCATTTGATGTTTGACAATATGAGCATTAGTCTTCTCTTGATGCTTGGAGGTCCCTTTTATACTCCCAAATGAGTTTGTAGCCGTTACTAGCCGTTGGGGATGAATTGGAGCCGTTGAGGACTTTATTTCCCTTCATAAATGCTGTTCTGCAGCTACCAGTATCGATACACGTGGAACGGTATCGATACGGCCTTCTTGAGGAAATAGCCGTTGGGCTCTTGCCAGCATAGGGTATCGATACACGTAGAGCGGTATCGATACGGCTTGATATTTAAATGGCCATTGGGAAATAGCCGTTGGGGTAGTTGAAATGGGATCGGTACGCTGACGTGGCGTATCGAAACGACCCCGATCCGTATCGATACACTAAACCCTCGTATCGATACGGGTTTTGACAGTGGCCAAACTGAGGCAAAATGGTATCGGTACGGGTCCAACCGTATCGATACTGGGACATTGAAAATACAAGTTTGGCTGTTTAAAACATGAAAAATCTTTGCCAAAAACCTCTTAAAATACCTCAAACATAAATTCAAGTTGTTTGGACTTAAAACCAAGTTTTAAATTCTTTTCAAATTAGTCCAAAACATTTTTCAATTATTATATCAAAACATTAGTTCTACAATTGATTTTTAAGTTCGAGTCGAGTCCCTTATTTTTTCTTAATATATATACCGATATAAAAAATATGATAACATATATGCCACATATAAAGAAATATGTATGCATATCTTATAGGATTAGATAAAGTCGTTTAAATTGAGACCAAATTGTACTATAACATGATAAATAATTACAATTAAATTTGAACTCAACGAGTGGTCCTGGTGGGAAAAAGGATGTTATTCATCCCAGGAGACCCGGGCTCAATCCGCTTTTGTCTGCAAGGTGTGTGACCCATCAAAGGGCTAAGAAAAGTATGAATAAATACTACTTTGTAGTGATCTTAAGACAAATAAAAAAATTACAATTAAATTTGTATTGTAAAGTATGATAGTCAACTCGAATAACTCAATTTTTTTTACTTAACTCGACTCGATCGAACACTCGCCCTTAATCTTCACGTAACCTAATCCAAACAATGAAAATTCGAATTCAAGTTCTAATATGATTTTTTTACTATTTGTTATGTTGAAAAAGTTGTTTTAAATAAAAATTCTTTGCCGGTAAATAAAAGCCAGCGTTAGTGTTTAATTATTTGAACTAACCAGCGAAGAGAAAGAAAAAAAAATCGAAAAATCAATTTGAACCATACTGTTCTAATATGATTTTAATCTAATTTAAAAATAAAAAAGTGAAAACTATTTTTTACACTGTGTAAATAAATTACATATATATGTATAGGATAAATATTTTATACACAGACGGTAAAAACTAAAAGTTTCCACAAGCGTCTTAGTTTTAGGGTATAAGAAGTTAGCTTAGGGTATATGGTTTAGAGGTTTAGGTGTAGGGGTAGAATTTAGGGATAGTTGTTTCAATTTAAGGTTTAGGGTTATAATTTATGATTTATATGTTAAAACCTAAATCCTCACCATATTAGCCTAAAAACTAAACCCTAACATGTAAACCCTAAATTATAACCATAAATCTTAAATTGAAACAACTATCCCTAAATTCTAAACCCTCACACCTAAACCCCTAAACTAACTCTTTATACCCTAAAACTAAGGCGCTTGTGGAGACTTTCAGTTTTCACCGCTTGTGTATAGGATATTAATCCATATATAGGATAAATATCTTATACACAGGCGGTACAAGTGCCTTAGTTTTAGGGTATAGGGAGTTAGTTTAGGGTATAAGGTTTAGGGGTTTAGGTGTAGGGGGTTAGAATTTAGGAATAGTTGTTTCAATTTAAGGTTTAGGGTTATAATTTAGGGTTTATAGGTTAAAACCTAAATCTTCACCATATTACCCTAAAAACTAAATCCTAACCTATAAACCATAAATTATAACCCTAAACCTTAAATTGAAATAGCTACCCCTAAATTCTAAACCACTACACCTAAACCCCTAAATCCTAAACCCTAAACTAATTCCCTATACCCTAAAATTAAGGCGCTTGTGGAAACTTTCAATTATCACCGACAGTGTATAGATATATATATTAATTTTGACATTTGTATAAGTGGTCCAACTATGCTGATTTTTTAGTTGAAACTACAACTACAAGCAAACTGATTAATGAATGAAGTCAACATAAGATAATGTGCATACATACGTACGTACTACTTTCTTGGGGAGTCTACATACATTTTTTTCTGGGTGAAAAATTATCTATCTTCCATGTATACTGAACTCGGTTTTGAAGTTTCTATTATAAAAAGGAGTAGAATAACAATAAATTTGTATAATAATATGTAGGGAAAATATTTCATTTTGATTTCAAAGATTACAAATATCATTAAAATTTAATTTTTGTTATAAAATAGTTAAAAAGTATATAATAATATATCTAGTCCTTCATACTTACGCATTCAATCAATTTAGTGATAATTCAAAAAAATTAATAAAATTTTCCCTCAATATTTACCGTATCCCATGTAATTAAAAATTATTAAACTATTTCTATTAAAAAATAGAGCAATTTGACAGAATGTGTGAATAACGAAGGTTAGATTTATTAAAATTTTTGTACATTGTGTAAATATCAAGTACTAAATATGTTATTATATAATTTTTCTTATTTGTAACGTCAATCCCTTAACGGTTCAGTAAATATCTTATAACAAAAGTTAAATTTTAATGATCATCTTATAATATTTAAAAATTTAATGACCAAAATAAATATTTTACCATAATTTAGTGACTATTTGCGAACTATGTTAGATAAGGAGTGTTAATAATCCAAGGAAATAATAATAACCAGTAAAAATAAATACGATAAAAATTATTATATCGAACAGAACAAAAACAATTACAAAAATATTTAAAATAAAATCAAATATTAAAACAGTAAATCAAATATTACTATGGGGAGAGTTTGATATCGTTCATTATTGTTGTGAGAAAGCACAATCTTTGATAATGTTATTCAACGATCCTTGTTGGTTCCATTATATATATATATATATATACACCTTCACACTTTGTCTTTAATCAACGTGGGATTTTTATTTAATAATTTCTCACCAATCTTTATAATTTGCCTACTTTAAAAATTAATTTTTCATTCATCACTCAACCAATTTGATAATATATATGGAATGAAATATAAAGGCGTAAATTCATGATTTGATTTTCCATTCTTATCTATTAAAAATATTACTCAAAATTTCCATTTTATAACATTTTTTTAACAAACTATACCCTTAAAATAACACAAACAAAACTCACATGTACATAATTTTTTATATAATAAACCTTGATCTTAAAACACCAAAGATCCATATAACAGTCAATATCTCACTGCTCCACTTTCAACTCTAACAGCTCTTTACTGTCAAAATTTTTTATAACCCTAGCCGCTTTCTATTTTATCATTTTCTTTGATCGATGGTCGGCAATCAATTTTAATATTGGTTGTCGACCACCAGATCTATTGATTTTTTATTTTTATTTTAATAAGAATTTTTTTCTATCCTTATGACACATTTTTTCTTTTGTCTTTGTGACATGTCTTTGTTTTTATTTTGTAGTTTGGTTCATCTGTCTCTGTGGCATGTTTCAGCATACCCTAGCGGTCAATTGTTGTTCGTACAGAGATTCAATCCGCGTTAGTTTCTGATTTATGTTTTTGTCGGTGGTCACTTAGAAATAGGGATGGGCACGAGTCGAGTTTTTGGCCCACCCGAACCCGACCCGAAACTAATAATCATAAAACTGAACCCGACACGATCTCATTCTTTAAAAAACCCAACTCGACCCGAAAATAAATATTTTAAACCCGACCCTGACCCAACCTATAGAAAAAAAAATAATTTTAGGGATCTAATTATAAAAAAAATAATTTTAAGAGACATAATTATAAAAAATAATAAATTTAAGGACTAAATTGTAAATAAAAAATAATTTTAAGGACCTAATTATAAAAATATATATAAAGAGGGGTATTATTACAAATATCCTTAAAAAATTAAGGGAAAATTACACTATTAGTCCCGGGTCAGGTCAAATCTTTTCACCCTAAACCCGAACCAACCCGACCTCGCTCTACACAAAAACCCGACTCGATTCGAACCCGATTTTTTCATAAAAATACCCGATCGGACCGAGTCAGGTCGAAACCCGTCGGGCCCAGATGAAATGTCCATCTCTACTTGGAAAGTTATATCCCCACTCGGTTGATGGTTGTTTACCGATAAAATCAATCTTGAGTAGTGATACTTTTTGCTTGATAGTTTGAATCGTGCACCATTCCTTTCTTTTTGCGTCTCGTTTGGACAGATAAAAAGAGATTCAAGAGCTGCTAAATTTTGTTGGTATGTTTCTCTCTATAAAAATATTTTTTTTTATTTTGGGGTTGTAAAGATTTTTTTATTTGTTTAATCCAAATATTTTTTTTTTAAATGTATTATAATTATATTTTTTTACAGAATTAATAAAAATTTAGTTGCTTTTATAAATAAATAGAAAACACCAAAGATCCGGCTGCTTGAGAAAAAAAATAACCTAAATAGTCATTAAATCAAGATCTTGTTAACCTAATTTTGTATTACAATAAGTATTATATTTATTATTTATAAAAGAAAAATGGCATTAAAAATTGTACGTGTTAGTTGAAAAATGGAAACCACTTCACGCTCACGTTAGTCTAAGCTTTATTTCAGTTAATAAAAAGGAAGAGAATAAATTCCCAGACCCCTAAAACCACCCTTTTTTGTTTTGTGTATTCGTTTCCGATTAAAAATCCCAAAATATTAACAAAAACGGAGGAAAACCCCGATCCAGATAAACATTTGCAGATTCTAGGAGAGGAAAAAAATTGTTTTTTTTTGGTGGGATTTTGATGACAAATCAAGTAGGGACTTGGTGTTGAAAGGTGATGATAAGAGATGGCGCACGTGGTTCCGGCGGACCCGCAGGTGGTGGTGACGGTGAAGAAGAAGGCGCAGCCGTCGAGGAGTTGGGTTCTTTTGGACAGCGATGGAGAAACCACCGTGCTCGACGTCGACAAGTACGCTATCATGCACCGAGTTAACATCCACGCCCGTGATTTACGCATACTCGATCCTCTCTTGTCTTACCCTTCCACCATTCTCGGCCGTGATGGGGCTATCGTATTAAATCTGGAGGTCCCGAATTTGCAAAACCTTGTTTAGTTTGCTTTATTTTCTTCGATTTTTTTTCTGAACTTTTCCTTTTTTAATTTTGATTTGCAGCATATCAAGGCTATTATCACTTCAGAGGAGGTCAGTGGGTTCTTTTCTCTTTTGTTAATTCGATTGGGTTTCGATTTTTTTAAATGAAAATGCTAATTTTCTAGTTCTTCATGATATCTGGGATAGGAGATGGACTAATGGAATGATAGAAAATTAGAAAGAAAGAAAAAAAGAATTTGTTTCTTTAATGTATTTGTTTCTTTCCAATTTCCAAATGTTCAGATTTTGGATTTGTTCATTTCATTTCTTGAGTAGTATAGATTTGTTACTCGGATTCGAGTGTCGGTGTTGGCACCGGTGTGCTCGAACTTTTTCATATAATTGGATGATCATACCTATTCAGAACAAGTGTTTAGCATGGATGCTTTGGAAAATACTGAAAAGTCCGAGTAACATAGGTAAAGACTATTGAGTACTGTCGGCTATCGGACTTTGGCCTTTAGTCCGTGGATCGGAGTTTGTTTATCAGGTTTTGTAGTGAAAGGCTATGTAGCTGGCTTAGATTAGAACTAATCATATCTGAAAAGAACTTCATTTCATGGTTTTTGGAACAAGACTTGAACTCTTTCAGATAATGTGCAAGGGGATTAAGAGTGGTTTTGATTCAGATTTCTTACTATGGACTGCTTTTTCAGATGGTGATTTGTATTGTATTTGATAGGTATTGCTTCGAGACCCATCGGATGAATATGTCGTTCCTGTTGTTCAAGAACTTCAGAGGCGTCTGCCTCTAGTGAATGCCATTAATCGAGGACATGAAACGTGCGCTCAAGGCGACATCGATGCAGGTGTTGAAGATGGTATGTTGTATTGGTTCAGAAAACCAAGAAGCAGCATTAATAAACAGCATTGAACTTAATTAGCAGTCCTTAACATTATTTATATAACATGCATAATGGTTTGATTTTGTTTCTTTGAAATCTGAATCCTTTGAGCCTTGTCGTGTAGCGTCTCCATTCGAATTCCGGGCACTGGAGGTAGCTTTGGAATCCATATGCAGCTTTCTAGCTGCCCGTACACTAGAACTAGAGACTGCGGCTTATCCTGCTTTAGATGAGCTTACCTCCCTGGTAAATGTTATTTCACATATGCTTTTCTCTTTTACAAAATCTGAAGAACTTCATTGTCTGCCCATCTTTCGTCTTGGCCTGTTTGTACTTTATTTTTCATCTGTAAACTGTACTTGATGCAGATTAGTAGTCGTAATTTAGATAGAGTTCGTAAAATGAAGAGTGCAATGACCAGATTGACTGCTCGTGTACAAAAGGTATTGATATATGTTTATGTGAATCATTTTCGATCATACGCTTCTTTTCATTTTAGCAATTATGCTTTTAGCATTTCCATAAAATGGCCAGAAATAACATCATGATTGGCCTTTGTTGAAGGTGAGGGATGAACTCGAACAACTACTGGATGACGATGACGATATGGCTGACCTTTATCTGTCGAGAAAGTTGGCTGCAGCTTCCCCGGTTAGTGGCTCAGGTGCTGCCAACTGGTATTCCGCCTCTCCTACCATAGGATCAAAGATTTCTAAAGCAAGTAGAGCAAGTATAGCAACACTTCGTGGAGACGAGAACGATGTCGAGGAGCTTGAAATGTTACTGGAGGTTAAAGTAGCGATTTACTTACTCTCGTTTAACGATTTCTTCACCCCTAAGCTAACTCAGGGTTATTCTGTATTACAGGCTTACTTTATGCAGATCGATGGCACATTGAATAAACTAACCACGGTACTCGTCCTCTTCTCCTATCTTATAGTCATGTTCTGAAATCTACATTTCTAAGTTTCAATGCTTAATCCGAAACCATGTAGCTGCGGGAATACATCGATGATACAGAGGATTACATCAATATTCAGGTATCGATCATAAGCTTAAAAACTCGAAAAATTACCATTTTTGGCTGATTGTTGCTTAAGCTTTCTTCTTTGCAGCTCGACAACCACCGGAATCAGCTTATCCAGGTGTGCTATTCTTCATTCTCTAACATATTAGGCTGATATGAAACCAAGCTTCCTTTTCTAAATATTTTTTCTCCGTTTTGCAGTTAGAGCTCTTTCTAAGTGCAGGAACCGTGTCTTTAGCCATATATTCTTTGGTGACTGCAATATTTGGGATGAACATTCCTTATACATGGAATGATGGCCATGATTACATGTTTAAATGGGTAAGCAAAGTGTTTTCATGTCAATGTTAGACAACATCCGTGTCGGTTCCCATGTCCGGTGATTGAATATTCTCTCGTCCTGTCTCAGGTGGTCGGTGTCTCGGGGCTATTATCTGCGGTTGTGTTCATAGTGATCATGTCTTATTCTCGGTTCAAGGGTTTGGTTGGATCTTGAGCTGCAGATTTTGCATGAAACAAGAGGGTAGCTTGCCGAGTGAGTCAATGGAGTAAACATTTGCTGAACAATCAATACAATTAATTGACACAAAAAAATTAGTGTATTCTATCATTTTTACTTTCAATTGAAAATGAAAAGAAATGTCTTTTCATATTTGAAAATAAAAGTATATGTTTTTAAGAAGAAAGTTGCCTTCAAGAAGTATATTTGTTTTTGAAAAAAAATGTTTCATTTTTGTGTTACATTTTATTAAATTGAATTATGAAGAGCAATTTTTAATTCTCGCATACAAACTACTCGAATCTGAGTCTTCTCTACTCTAGAGGTTCAAAAACAACATTGATATAAAGAGTATTTGTTATAAATAAATATTGTATTAATAAACATTTCATCCAAATTCATTCATGTAAGAGATTTTTTGTTCAATAAATATCATACTCCACTAAAAAAAAAACATAATTTCTCTGAAACAATGAGAATCGATGAATTTTAATGTAAAAGAAAAGTTTAGGGATATTCAAAAACCAGATCCACTACAATGTTCTGATGTAAAAAACTCTCATCGCCGGCCAATTCTCTGCCCGGCTCCTAGTAACAACGCCTTTCCTATTACACCAGAGCGGAGTCCGAAAGCCAGCGCCACGGTTCCAGCTACAGCTATCAACTTCCAGTTAAGGCCATTATCGTTCTTCCTCCTAATAACCGTGCTTTGATCGTTTTCGTCATCCCTTGAAACAGGACCAGGAGAACTAATGTTCTGATCGCAAGAAATTCTTGTGCTGATTCTTGCCATCAGTGCACATCTAGACAATGAAGCATCAGTTTTTCTTGCATTCTGGTATGCTCTCATGCCAGAGTGCAATTTCTTTACAGCTCCCCACATCCCGTGGCGAACACCCAACTTTGCCACGTCTTTCGGGATCCCCATGTCTTCGTAATGTACGAGGGTAACTTCACATGCAGACAGCCCATCGCCTTTCCGAGACTCCACTGCGCATCACAGTTTAGTTTAAAAAAAACAAGGTGTTATCACTGGCAACGTTCAGAATATTGTTTCTGGAATCAAAAGGTAGAGAGACAGAGACCCACCAGGCCTGATAATCCAACTTGAAAAGTAAAGCTCCACTCGTCTTGGCTTGTCACGCTTCGGCAAGCCAGGATATGGTACTGCCTGGAACATCATGGGAGATAATAATGTAAACTTCTTCGTACTATTCAAACATAAAACACAAATGTAATACTAAACATGTCATTCAAGCATCTTTAGAAGCATGTTAAGAAAATACATGACACATGCTGGGTGCTGCCAAAATCATATGGTAAAATCACCAGGTCCTAACACCAAGTATAGTTCATAAAATAGTTAACAGATCCAACTAAACAAAAGAATATTATAGCTTGTGCCCTGTACCTTTGTCACACAATAGAAAGTCTTTCCAGCCTCCCATATTCTTCGACCAATTATGTAATCTCGATCACTGCAGAAAAATGGGAACTACGAAAAGATGAGACAAGACAAGTTAAAATATGTTAGTTCGTCCGTATACAGAATTGAACAAGGAATGTGCTTTAAAACAAAATTATACAAACCATTCAATTCATCTACCTTTCTTATCCAGTGAACAATCATTGACCCTGTATGAGGGCACTCATCCAATATTTTAAAGTAGGAGAGCATAGTGTCCCACTTTGGTCGAAAATCGTCATCCCAGAAGAAATCTCTAACCATCTCTGGAGTTGCATCCTCAAAGACAGTTCTACTACGGTAAACTGCAGGGCCACTCTAGTAAACAAAATCACCATTAGGAAGTAATAAATGTTCTGGCTTACACACCATTAAAGAGAAAAGAAATCAGAAACCTACCTCGGGCTCTTGGCGCCAAGCTTGGTATGACATATTTGAAGTAGTCCTTTCCATCATCCTTTGCCATTCCATCTCCCCATTCTTCCCTTCTAGTAAATGCAAGAGGTGTGCTAAGTCATTCTCCGTGACAATATCTTGCTCTCTTTCTTCGGCTTTACTGCCCGGGCTATGAAGAAATAGGTATTAGTCATGAATAAACTCATGCAGGAAACATCGTTAACCATTCCAATAGTAACATAAGGAGATTTTACTTACTGCAGAAATTATTAAGCTTCAAACAGTAATTTCAAAACAGTAACAAAATAAAGTGCAAAGACAGTTTTATGGATAAACTAACAACTTCTCGAACAAGCAAAAGTAACAAGAGTATAAACATCCATTAAACGCACCTCACCTTGACTTAGCAGATAAGGAATTGAGATTGAATAAGAGAGAGAGAGAGAGCTTGAATGGTGATTCTATTAGATAATAGTCAAACACACATGCACTAGCAATAACACGCGAGAGGAAAGGCATCTTAAGCATATGGCCAAAACATGCAAATAACCACCGTAACAAGTCTCACAAAACTACCCTCAAAACATGAAAGGGGCAGGGCTAATCCGTTTCGAATTCTAACCACCGTAACCAGGGATGGACCGAGGGGGGCTGGCGGGGCGGTCCACCCTAAAAAAATTTATATGTTCGCCCCCTATAAATTTATAGGTTCGCCCACCTAACCAAAAGTCCTGCGTCCACCGTAACAAATCTTAAACCGCAAATAACCTGTCCTGCCATTAAAGTAAGATAGGGGAAAGCAAGTTCCTTTAACAAGTACAGAACGTGACTTTAAGGAATGTACAAGGCCTTCAACCCTTCAAGAATTTTGAAAATTTTAGTTCAGGCATCTAAATTTTTTAAAATTTTAAGTAGATCCCAAACTATTTTGCTAAATCCGCAACAGCTCCAAATCATACAGAAATGTACAAATTCTTCAACTACATGACCCACAAGCGATACTAATTATAAAAGCTCATCAAAAGCCTTGAAGTAACTATCTCTTAAAACTAGATTCATCAGATTTAAGTTTAATTACAAGGTCTAATTCATGTTTAGCTTGTTCGTTGTAACAATCAAATCACACTGAATTAAAGAAACAAAGCAAACATCGAATACTCACATAAACAAGAAAAATAATTAAACACTAACCTAACAGCTTCAGCAGCGCCTTCCGGCGAAATCCGCAATGTAGGCGCCGGCGGCGGCGATGGCAGTGGAACGGCGGAATCCGAAGCCGAAGCTGCCGATTTATTGGATCTCCCTTTCATAACGTTAGAGAAAATCCTCCGAAAGACAGAGAAAGCCGAGAGGGCAGAGAGAGCGGTGAAGGCAAACCAGAGTCGGCGAGCTCCGAACCCGGGAGGAGCGGTCCAGAAGAACCGGAACTTCGATCGTAGGCCGAGGAAAACCAAGCCGGTCCACCTCGGACGCCAGGACCAGCCGATCGCGAGCCCGATCATAACCGCGAGCCATATAGGCACGGCGCATAACAAAATGTCGACGAATGTGTCGGCTACCGAATGTTTCTTCAAAAACTCCATTGGATCGAAGAATATCTCATCCATTTTTCACATCAAAAACAAGAGAAAAATCTTTAGGGATTTGTTTCGAATCGGCGATTTAATGAATCTGGATTAGATCCAGGGAAGAACATTTCTTCCGGGGGAAGAAGAAGAGAAAATACGAACAATTTTTATATATAAATATATAGTAGTATTTTTTTGAGCGGGTTTGGCGGTTGATTGGGCCAACGTGTAGCGATGACGTGGTTGTAGGGAGGCAGTTTTTGTCTTTGGTTAACGCGAGTTATGGCGCGTAGTAGAAGTAGTGAAATGACTAAATGGGATTTTGTTGAATGTGAAATGCACGCGAATGTTTGAGAGTGAGATTTGAGGGGATGCGATGGCTCGAGAGCGGATATATTCTTCTGTTAAAAGCTGATAAAGTGAGATATCATTTCTGCTCAAAATAGATACTTATTTTATCTAAAAATAATTTAAATACTTATTTTAATTAAAAATAAAATTTTAAGTATATACTTTAAAAATATATATTTTATGCACATATGAAAAAAAAAACATAATTTAAGTATTTGTTTTGTAGTTAAGCTTTATTAACATGGATTAATATCCTACACACTAGCGGTAGAAAAGTTTCCACTTCAGTTTCCACCAGCGTCTTAGTTTTAAGGTATAGAGAGTTAGTTTAGGGTATAAGGTTTAGAGGTTTAGGTGTAGGGGTTAGAATTTAGGGATAGTTGTTTCAATTTAAGGTTTAGGGTTTATAGTTTAAGGTTTAGTTTTTAGGGTAATATGACGAGGATTTAGGTTTTAACCTATAAAGCCTGAATTATAATCCTAAACCTTAAATTGAAAAAAATTATCCCTAAATTCTAGCCCTTTGCACCTATACCCCTAAACCTTATACCCTAAACTAACTCTTTATACTTTAAAACTAAGGTGCTTGTGAAAACTGAAAGTTTCCACCGCCTGTGTGTAGAATATTTATCATATTAATATATGGAGTTTGTTGTCTCATAAAATAAACCATCATATTTTTTGTTGCTCTCTTAGTTCCACATAATTTTGCTCTGATCGCATCAGCACACCTGATTTTACTGAATAAGTCTTTCTTTGAATTTTTTTATATATACAAGACTTCGAACTTAAAATATGTTTAAACGATATTAAATTACTTACCACTTGAACTAATCTTAAATTTTGGTGGACGAAATTTTGGTTAATGTTTAATCCGACTTTAATTCAAATTAGATTTGTTTATAAGTTTAGTAAAATCAGATTTGGGTGGGATTTGTGTAGTATTAATAGTTTTTTTTTTTTTTTTGTCTAAACTCGATCTAAGTTTAAATATGAATCCAATTTTTTGACTAAGCAGGGCCCGAAATATGGGTTTATTTCGGGATAGGTCCAATATCGGACTTGAAAGATTTTGCCGAGGCCCGACCCATATTTGGATCGGGATTTTTTTTATTCAATTCCATATTTCGGGTCTTGTTTTTATTTAGAGGTGTAAATGAATAGACCATTCGATGAACCATTCGTGAATTGTTCGTATAATATTCGTTTATTAATTTAAATAAACGAGCATCAACAAATTTTTTATGTTTGTTTAGTAAACGAATGAACATGAACAAAAGTATGTTCGGTTCGTTTATGTTCACGAACAAATTCGTTTATAAGCTTGTTTATAAGCTCGTTTTATTTTTAAAATTTTGAATATTGATGAAGGTAGAGACTAAATTGAACACATGGTAAACTTTGGAGTTCAAACTGTGTAACCTAAGGAGCTTAAGGACTAATGTATTTATTTCTCAATTTCACAACTTTGGAGTTTGTTTTATTTTTTTGTTTGTTTAGTTAATATTTCTGAACATATAAACAAACATGTTCACGAATGTATAAACGAACATGTTCTTGAACACTATACAAACAAACACGAACACCTTTAAAAAATATAATAAACAAACATGAGTACTTTTAAAAATAAACAAACAAACACGAATATAGTCTTATTCGTTCTATATCATTTAAGACTGACTCATTTACACCCCTATTTTTATCCAAAACTTGAACAAACATGTTAACTTAAAACGTATAATTTGACTCTTAAACATATCTATCGAACACCGGGCTTCAATTTATTAGTAAATTATCATCAAATTTTTTTTTAATATGCTGGTGTGATTACAAGATATGATCTATTTAATTTTTTAGCCCTTTAATAAGACACACACCGTGTACACATGGTGCTCGAACCTGGGTCACCTGAATAAAATATATCATTGAGTTTTTTTTTTTTAACTTTACAAGTCGAGTTTTTTTAATATGCTGGTGTGATGCAAGGGTAGCATCTGTTCAACTTTTTTAGTCTTTTCAAAAACGACACACACAAAATGTATTACTAGTGCTCGAACTCGGGCCCATAAACATCTACTTTTGCCACCAAGACATGAGGGGATGAGCATTTACAAGTCGAGTTAATAAATCATCACATGCATTTATATACTAATCAAACATCAATGTACTAATTATAATAGGTAAAATAACAAAAGATGCCTCCAACGCTTGCATATTTTGTCATTTAGCCCCATATTCTTTTTTGTCCAAATATGCCCTCAACGTTTGCTTGTTTTGTCATTTGGCCCCCTATTTTTTCTTTTAGTCGAAATATGCTCCCAACATTTCATTCGTATTTCAAATATGGCCCCGACGTTTTAATTTGGTCCAAATATGTCCCCGTTAGATGGAAACTGTCAGTCAACTAACGTTCAACAGTTGATGCTGACTGGACTTGCCACGTATTAAGATCTGCTGATGTCACGTCAATTTTTTTTATAAATCGTTGACCGTCAATTGATTGACAGTTTACATCAAACAGGGAAATATTTGGACTACGAATGAAACGTTGAGGGCATATTTGGACCAAAAGAAAGAATAGGGAGGCAAATGACAAAACAAGCAGAGGCATATTTGGACCCCAAAAAAATAGGGACCAAATGACAAAACATGCAAACCTTAAGGCATCTTTTGTCATTTTGCCATTATAATAATTATCTAAAAAGTTGAACAAAATGTTTACTTGAATTATCCATATTATTTAAAAAACTAATCATGTTCATACTTTGTACCGATCATTAACAGCTTCTTGTTCATACAGCCTTCACGGCAACAATTATTATTCCATGAAATGTATAAATACTTACCATGTCAAGCTCAGTTTCTTTTTAATGGTAAGCAAACATGTACAAATACATGAAATTCTGCTTTAGTAAACTCGTTGATATAGGAAATTAAGGGAGTGAATGAAGAGAAAGAGAGATGGATTAAACCGAGGTCGTGCGGAAGACAAAGATGTTTCCGAGCTCAGTAATCCGCCGACCAGTTCGCTGCACTGTCGACCTTCTTCATTCCAGTTGATTCCTTCTTCGTCTCTGTGTCCACGCAGAATATAGCGCCACAAGCCTGTCCCGAACCGTCCATCCTTGGCACTGCCTTCAACTCATTCTGGGGATACTCGAAGCTCCTTAACCCTCCAGAGGAAGTGAAGAAGCACCCTGAAAAGATAAACCCGAACCGCAGAAACATCAGCAATAAGGTTCCAGTGCTGCTAAATTGTTATGCACTAAAACTTTTATGGCACCCCATTTTCTCATTCATGTTGATTATCACTATGTCATTACTCTTTGCCCGAAATCTGTTTCCCGGGATTTTTTCGACCTACTTGTGCCGGACAAGATTACTTAAGAGTTAATAAGAAGGGAGGCTAAGGTTCTCATATATGAGTTAGTAATTGACTTGACGAATTAGGGGATAGTCCCTTATAAGTTTTACCTTTCGGGAATGGAGCAGACGATTTCCCGCAGCCCTTTTTCACGATCTCTTCATCATCGGCGAGAACCATATGGCCATCGGCATCAGTACCCCAGAAGAAAGGTACACTTCCATCAGCATCCTGCACAAGACAAGGGGTAAAAAACAGCACCAATGGTTAAATCAAATATTAGAGATGTCCATTGCATTAGCCGAAAAAATCAGGTAAACTTACAGAAGCTATAAATGTAGATTTCGAGGAGCTATCGTAGAGAATGAAAACGAACTTCCCCTTGATATCTCTTACAACCTGATCCGGCGGGTAAGGACCTCTGTCTCTAAGAGTTCTAAAAGCTTCAATAACGATAATCCCCTCATCCGCCGTTTTGTTCAAGCCATATTGTTGCTTAAGAACAGCAACATTTTCGATATGGCCTTGAAAAATGCAGAAAATTTCATCCAGCACAGCAAAGAGTCTGGGAACATAGAAAGAAAAGGATCAAATCTCAACTCCGGAATCTCTATTGCATTGCGAAAGCAATAGAAAAGAGATCAAAACAGAAACTTTCTTGTCATGATAATGATATAGGAAATGTTCATCATAAGTATGATCCGGCTTCATCGAGATAACCAAACAACTAACCGAGAACGAACCAACCAAATCAAATCAAATCAAACCATTACATTAGATCCACAATTCATCTACAATGAAAACAAACCAGGCCTCACACGCCATTGAACTAAGGAATTCATCAAAAAAGAGATGATTTGAAACAAACTAAGCCCTTACATCATATGATAATGATAATGATATAGGAAATGTTTATCATAAGTATGATCCGGCTTCATCGCGATAACCAAACAACTAACCGAGAACGAACCAACCAAATCAAATCAAATCAAACCATTACATTAGATCCACAATTCATCCACAATGAAAACAAACCAGGCCTTACACGCCATTGAACTAAAGAATTCATCAAAAAAGTGAAGATGATTTGAAACAAACTAAGCCCTTATACATCATATGATCCAATGACACCCTGCTCAAAGGATTCACTTACAAAGCATACAAATTTAAAAAAATTACACTAATTTGGATATGGGTGAGTGTAAATTTATGTTTGAGATTATCCATTTTACTTTTTCTACTTAGAAATCTCCAAATTTTCAACTTTTAATCTCAATCAATAGTCTAATGACCCAAAATCAGCATAAAATTAAAAAGTAAAATGGATCAGCACAAAGGAACAATAAGCAAAAACCAAAAACAACCCAGAAAAGATACGGATCTGGTCAATCAAAAGCACCAAACAAAACATAGAAAAAGACCCAAATTTGAAATCCAGATTAAAAAAGAAGATCAAAACCAACATAAAAAAAGAAGCTTTTTTTTTACTTGGGGAAAAGTGGGTTCTGTTTTTCACGAGTGTAAGCCATGACACCGGAAGACCCGAGGTTGATGGTGACTGAACCAGGATGAACAGAGGCAAAATGATTGGCCAAGAAGCCATTTTTGAGAGCTGAAGCTGCCTGAGACTGCTCGCCGACGCTGAGACCATTTGGGCTCTTAGCAACCGATTTGTCAAAAACTGCCAGCATTTTCACCCCTTTTCTTTTGCTTTCAAAGATCCAAAAAGGAAACTAAAAACTTAAACGAGGTTTGTTTGATCTTTATTGATTGATCAATGGCGAACGAGAGAAATTGGCGATAAAGTGGCTAATACGAGGGAACGAGAAGCTAAATTTGTTAAATTTCAGAGACTTTGAATAAGTTGTTTTAAGGCACATTGCCATTTCCGGTATTGCCCCCGAAGATATTTGCGCGAAATAATGCAATAAAGTAAGAATGGTTTAATTATGAATCTATCCCTCTTATCTTATGAGAATTTATAAATTAATCCACTTGTTAGTAAAACAAATTATATTTCATATGTAAACCTATGATAGGTTAGATGTCATGTCATTTAAAAATGTATTTATATGTATATCCTATATCATCGTTAAAACTTTAACTGTCTAATCAAAATATTAGTTAAAAATGAATAATTTGACAAAAATATATAGGTTGAAGGTTAAATTTATTCTAAAAATGACAAAAATTGTAAACGTTAAGGGCTAAAATTATCCTTATGCTTATTTTTATTGTTGAAAAAAAATTGTACACTACTATTTTATCAAATTTGCTTACTCTTCATATCAGAAATTTCGTCAAAAGTTAACCGTCGATGGTCTGATTGAAACTGTTTAAATAGTTTAGTGGCTTAATTAATAAAATTCATAGTTCAATTGTCAAAATAGAATCAGACCAATAATTTACTGGCCTTGGAAGTAGTTTGCCCATTTTTGTTTTACAAAAATCATAGTTAAAGGTGAAAGGGTAGTTTTGGAAATTGAACTAAAATTTTAGTGCAAAGACTTGTCAGAACTTATCCACCAAAAATGGTGGCGTGGCAAATGGCGTTGGGCACACTGATAGAATTTCTAATTTCATAAAAGACAAATTATTTTATATTTTTCTTTTTAATAGGAAATAAAAATAAAAACAAAAAATATTTTCAAAAATCAATAGAAACTTTTACTTGTATAGTTTTATTTACAAATCAGTTTATTGTGTGTATTAAATTTGTTTATTTTTTGAACAAACATTATTTGTCTCATAATAGAACTTATTAAATATTTTAATTTAATAAGCCGAGTTATTTTTTAAGAAGGTGAATAATGAAATTAGATATATGAATTTAATTACACTATATACTCAATAAAACAATAGAACGAAAGTAAAACGAATTTGAATAATGAATATTCAACGGTTGATATTTGTATCAAAATTCGAATACAATCCAATATGCAATATCTAATATACAAAAATTCGAATAACGACAGATATTCGAATATATACTCTACATTATCATCCCTAACATAAATAATTAAAGACTTGGGTTTTCAATAATAATAAAAGTGTAACCCAAATTGATCATTCTCAATATGGTTAATGTGGCTCAATCAAACTCGATTGTATCCAACGGATTTGCTGAAGAGACGGCGGATGTACACAACTTGTAGCACACTCGCAAGAGTTAGCAGAACGTACCCTCCCATTGTGTACCCTATAACACGCTTCCTTGTGCTCTCGTTTGCTGCAACAAATGCACATGAATTGGCTTGAGATTCGTGTTCGGTAGTCACATGAATATATTTGAACAAAAAAAATAGTCACATGAATATCAACTAAATTAAGAGTCGAACTGAATTTGATTCTGAAAAAGAGAGACAAAACTCTGTCGATTCTAGAGTTGTTTTTTCCATTCATAATATTCAAATTTGATGTATTATTTGAAAGATATCAAATTTTCTACGGCTCGATTCAATAGGGTTGATAAATACATGTAGGGTAAATTGCATAGATCATCACTCAATAATCTTCTCACTCCTATTTTGGTCACTCAAGTTTTAACTTTTCTTATTTAATAATTGAACTTTATAGATCAAACGTTTTTAGTCACTCATGAATATTTTATTATTATTTTAAAAAATTTAATATTATTTAATATAAAAATAATTAAAAAAAAGAAAAATCATATTGTACAGCCGCCCACCATTCGCCGCCGCCGCCGGCCGTAGATGGTGGTCGTTCGGTCCTATATTTCACCCTTTACTTCGTCTCACTTCCATGAGTCTGAATTTAACCTTTATTTTACCATAAAGTGCTCCGAAACTCACGAAAAAGAGATCGAAAGTGAGAAAACTAAAAAGTTTATATCGAGATTCGCGAGTTTCAAGACATTTTCCGATGAAACAACTACCGAATTCAGACTCAGCGTGTCAAATCGAGTCACCCAGTACAATTTGAGGTCAAACGACCACCGATTTTAAAGGCTGCCGGTGGCCGACGGGTGATGACAGCGGCGACGATTATTTAAATAATTTAAAATTATTTATTATTTATTTTAAATTATTTTTATATTAAATAATATTAAAAATTCAAAAATAATAATAAAATATTCGTGAGTGACCAAAAATGTTTGATGTAAAAAGTTTATTTATTAAATAGGAAAAATTAAAAGTTGAGTGACCAAAATAAGAATGAGAAGATTGTTGAGTGATGATTTTTGTAATTTACCTATACATGTATGATTAAGCAAAGAAATAAAAGCAATAACTTACTATGACGGTGCCTATCTTCACGTGCTCTCAAGTACTTCTGTTCGGATGTAATAGACGCCAAAGCCTCCCTCAGCTCAGCAATCTTAATATTAATTGGGTCCACATGTACTGTGACAAAAAGGAAGTCGAAGATATCGAATATTAGAGAAAATATCGTTAGAAGAGAGAACTGCAAATCTCGAACATAGACCATAAAAATGTACGCGTATTCCACCAAACTAACATTCAATGTTCATGCTAACGACTTGATTAATGAAATGACCCTAGTTAATACGATGTTAATACCAAACTTAGAATCTAAACCAGACATTAAGACAATTGGTGCAATTAACCCCAAATGATAACATAATTGTCTAATTACGAATTTCACCCATCTACTTTACAAAAACTGAGAAGTTAATCCCTCTACTTTAATATATCATAATTTAGTCATTGCACTATATCATAGTTTCATTCCATCATCAGCAATTTAACCACAAGATTTAATGTTGTTATGCAATCGGACTAATTTCTCAGTTTTAGGGCCCGTTCAGCAGAGAATGTTGAATGCCCGTTTACCTCCGGCGGTTATTTTCAGAGAAGCTATAGACGTTAAACCAGGCGAGAAAACGCCAGTTCAACGTACTCTTTGTGCCTATTCAGCATTGCTTCTCCATTTGGCGCCCTAACGCCCGATAGAGAAGCATTGTTGAACGGAGCCTAACCAGATTCTAACGATTCAAAGTAAAGAAAATAGATGAAATCATAATTTTAGAGCTTGGAAATAGGGAAATCGAAGAAACCATCTCTGGCAAGGTCGTGCTCGTTGGGGATGTGGCCGACGTGAATGTAGAAGGAAACCGTCTCCGGTATATTAGAAGGATTGTGGAAACAGAATTTGTACATTCCACTTTTGGGAGCTACGAACTCAAACTTATCTCCGGCTGTCCCCTTCACATTGTGAGCGAGATTGCCCCCCGGAGAAGTCGCCTGCCGTTCAACAAGATCGTTGTAAGATTCGGATTTCGATTTCGATTTGGAAAATGTATATAATGTTATTGAATCCAATAATCAGATATCAAAATCAAACCGAATTTGACGAAAAAAAGGGGGAAATGTAGAGATTGGATGATTATGATGATGATGATGAACTTACGGTGAAATCGATGCCGGGATGATCGGAGGACCAGAAGATATGGTGATCGACGACGACGAAGCTGCCGGTAATGGTGTCTCCTTCGGAAGGCACGTACTCGTACACGCATTCGGCTTTGCTAACGGTTATCGAAAGGGAGGAAACGTTAGCCGCGGAATTCAAAAGAAGCAATCCAATCAAACTCAAAGCCCACATTTTCCTCCATTCCATCTCCATCTTTTAGGATTTTTGATTCAGGGATTTTTCTTTTCTTTTTCCCCTGATGTATCGTTACAGTTTTGTAATATTTGAATCTAAATCTATGATCCATGTTTTATTTGTACCAAGTTCTATTATTATTCATATCAGAATTAGATAAATTAATCATTGGATAACAAAACATAAAAAGTGGATGGTTCAAACTTCAAATATCCAAAATTCGAATTAATAATTTGTGATGGTTCAGAGGATTCAAATAATGGTTCCGAATATGAAACTTGTTACGTACAAAAATATTTAAATTATGATGATTAAAATTTTAATGAAAAATCAATGGACTTCCGAATATGTCTGATACTCTACTGTGAATCTAGTCTTAAGTGACTCGACGTGGATTATATCGATTCCGCTTTGCCGACTTGTTTGAAACTCGATTTTGAAGAAGCATTTTTCTCTATTCATGCTTCTGATCTTTCCTTGAATCTGATCTTTCCTTGAATCTATTTGTGCAGAGAACTTGGAATTGGGATAGTAGCGTATAGTCCTCTTGGTCACGGTTTATCCGACGGGAAGGCAGTTGTGGAGAGCTTGCTCGATGGAAGTTCGACATATCGAGTCCTTCGACTTACTCCTATATGTGGCATTTGTGTATGTATCGAAGAATGCATCCGAGGTTCTACGTGGAGAATTGAGAGAAAAACAAGACCTAAAATCGACTTTCGATTTGGCTACGAATGTAGCTCTAGCATGGCTTCTACACCAGGGAGAGACATAATCCCCATCCCAGGTATTTTGGGGGGTTTAAAGCTTTGTCCTATATTCTGCAAATGAATAGATGATACTTTTTGTATTGTTGCACATATTGAGCCTTGAAATCTTGTTTTTCGACCGCAAATTTATGCAGGGACGACTGAAGTTAATAACATTAAAGACAATATCGGATCATCGACATTGAAGTTTACACGAGAATCAGAAAGAAATCTGCTTGAATGAATAAGTTGTTTTAGCACAGCGTTGAACCCTTCTAAGCCGACGCACATCTCGGCCCTCGACTCAGATTCTTTCCTGTTGAGCATTCCATCTTGGTTTCCCTATGATTGATTCCTCTGTGCAACTAAACAATCTCCTCCTACACTTGACACTCACATTTCAGGCTTTGCTTTACACATTATGTGTTCGATCCTATATCGAAGTATCGCATTTCGTACACTGGTACGGCAACCATTATTAAAAGGTAAGGTGGCAAGAGGGAAATGAGCTAAAAAAAAACACTTCATGCATAAATAAGTCAAAGCTACATAGGCCATTCTTGATAACTTTCTACATATAATTACAACAGAAAACAAAATAATAAATTACTACACCAATTAGCTTTGCTGTTCTTCCAATAAATAACACAGTTATGGAATGAGAATTGATCATAAAACTCACTCGAGAACCGAAACTCATGAATCCACCAAAAGCAGGAAAGCAATTTCAAGAAACACCCATAAAATGCAATCACTCAAAAAGGCCCGTAAACTTCTTTAGAAAATTTTCAAAATCAAGAACATGAGTGCTATATGGGTCCAATGAAGTACCTAGTCGGCGAGTTTACACATATAAAAGGAAATTCATGTCCAGCTCAAAGCAACAAGCACGCTTTATATGTAAACCTTGTGATCAAAGTCCCACCAGTTCGTCTAGCTATTTCCTTCAGCCTAAGATAAAAAGTTCATCAAGAAGTGGACAGCTTTTCTTTGAAGAGGCGAGGAAGTACTTCGTGTGCACCTATATCTAGAACCTCCGGATCCCTGAAATAGACAAAGATGTCCGTACTCAAATCGTTTACCTTAAAAAAATAAGGGAGTAATCACTGTCATGTTTTCACCATAGAAAAGCCTTAGGATCAAGCAGACCAGATCAAGCATACTGATTTTTTATTTCAGACTTTCGAAAAGCCTATAAATTTAAGAGAATGAATTCTCATCCAGTTGCATTAATTAGGAAGGTAACCATTTTTAACAGACAGGCAAATATTTGAAGAGAGAGAGAAAGAGAGAGGGACTGGAGGAACCTGCACAATGTCTTCCCCATCTCGTTGGAACTTGAAATAAACCATAGTTTTCGCAAGAGCGGTGACTCAAATTGAACAAAGAAACCATCATGTTGCCCATGTTTCCACTTCCTTGAACCCTGACCTTTCCAGACCTACAAAGATAGCATTGAATCAAAGATCCGGTAGCCATGAATCTTGAGTTATGCACTGAATAAACCATCAACTAGATGTAAACATGTAATTAGATCCTTCGAGCTCAACTTAGAATTAGATTCAGTGATAGCAGGACTCTCAATAGCATGCAAATTGAACAAGACTCTAGACACCTCCTTTTTTCGGCTAATAAGCAAAGAACATCTGTGAACTTTAGACTTGCTCAAACATACAAGGCTCATATCAGAAAATCTAACCCCCAATGAAGATAAATTTATATCATTAAGCACTAATACTTGAATTTTCTTCAAAAGGATTCCGGTATTTGTGATAAGATCAGTCGGAAGATTCAAAGGCTAGGCTTTGTTAACCCAGCAACAAATTGTGAATCAGCCCAAAGCTGCCTCACTACTACAAAAAGAAATGACTAAAGCACTAATCCATTCCTAGAAGAACAAATGGAATACAAAGCAAAACATGGAAAATAAGACATACTAGCTAGAACTATTAGCCATAATCATAAGGATTATAAACTGCAATGCATAATAACAACTATTATTCTGTTTCCTTTTATTATAGATAAATTGAAAGCGAAGCTCTCAAACTCTTCAGGTCTTCAACCAGCTGTACCAACTTAAAGTCTAGCAGTTTATCTAAATTAACATACAAATTATATATACCATACCATGATTACATTCCCTGCACTGGAGTAAATTGAAAAGAGTGCACATTGCATAAGACAAGTAGATTTGCAAATATATAGGATATAGCAGCATTTAAGAGAATCAAAAAGCATTTCGGGTTGTCCAATGTCCACAATCCAAGTTTCTATATCAACATAGAACAAATATGAAGTTACCTGTGGATAAGCTATGATACTTTTAGGTGCAACTAAGCAAGCTGCTCCAGAGAAAGAATCTTCGGCATACTGCCTAAGATATGAAAAACAGTTGCTGTGCGTGTGAGGTGATTCAAAGGCCTGCAACAAGAGGAAAGATAAAAACTTTCATTATATATGGTTGGGGAACTTTTTCCTTTTAATATGGTTGAAATATGCATTAGATAGCTATTCAGTTCCTATTTCTTGAACCGAATGTAATCATATAGTTTTGAAAGTCTAATAATACCTTGTCAATATTGACAACTGGAGCATATTTATCAGTCTGGGTCTTCTCCTTATCGAGAAGAAAGTAGACTCTAGGATCCACTTTTGAAGTCTCATGCCATGATTTTATAGCTGTTTCCATTGTATTGACAAGAAAAGAAAACATGTCTTTCCAAGAATCTTCAGCTACATACTTCTCAGACTGCAAAGAGAAAGGTCATTTTTTCATCAACACGGACACTGAAAAGAAATCCTACTAATCATATCAAATTCTCTATACAAGTATGTAAAAATGTTACTAGAATAGTCATAGCTGACAACATTTACAAATGAGAAAAGAAAACAGAACCCATAATTTCAAACCACGGATCAATATACGAATAAAGAAAATAATAAAATAAGTAAATTATATATACTTATAAAACACACACACAATACACTTTTGCTCAAGGAACTCACCATTTCAGATTTCAATGTTTCCAAGCTCTTCGCTATATCTACATTGGACCGCAAGTTCTGGACTTCTTGAGCTCGCCTTTTATCTTTGGCAAGCTGGGAAAGCCTCTTAATTTTTCTCGAGACTTCCGTACTTTGTGGGTTGTATTGCAAAGCAATTTGAAAGGCAGCTATAGCCTATAATATTTTAATATTCAAAATATCAGTATAATAAGCAAATAGCATTTATCAAAGTTTTAAGGAACTTACATCGTCGT
This sequence comes from Hibiscus tridactylites, assembly GCA_958450335.1. Classification (NCBI taxonomy): domain Eukaryota; kingdom Viridiplantae; phylum Streptophyta; class Magnoliopsida; order Malvales; family Malvaceae; genus Hibiscus; species Hibiscus tridactylites. Next base: position 1,535,273 of record OY288268.1, on the reverse strand, counting down.
ATCGTTCCATTGCCTCCAAAATGCATCCTTTTCGAAAATATCCCTGAAATATACCAAAAAACACAAATTAAACTATCTGAATGCAATCGCCCTAGGCCAACCGCCACCCTTCAAACAAATGAACAATACAGATATCTACCTTTTCCCATTGAGGATTCAATGAGATTGTTGTCTCGGCGTCAGCAAGTGCTTTGTTAAGTTTAACCAAATTTAAAAAAGCTGCTGCTCGATTGCTGATTCAATGAAAGATAAGTAGATTTAAACTATAGCACTGGTGCAAAAAAAGGAAGAATTTTCATATCTAGAACACAGAGAGAAGTCCAAAATGACAAAAACTAATCACACAAAACAAATCCACATTTCAAATTCCAGAAGGGTTAATTTTCATTTTAAAAACTAAAATTAATAAACACCCACATCCAGGAATCATTCAAGCAGTTGAACAACATTTCAAACAACAACCAGTCATAATCCATATGCAAAAGAGTAACACCCTACATTTTTAAAACCTCAAGAACCCAAGATTGCATATACAAGTGAGCAATTTTACAAGCAACCCAAGATTGCATTTCGACAATAAAGCACAAAACCCTCAAGAAATTAATCCGATAGTGATGAAAAAATTACCTATAAAGAGTGGGATTTGAAGGGTCTTGCTTAATGGCCTGAGTGTAAAGAGCAGCAGCTTTGAGGTAGTTCCCAGCCTTGAAAAACTCATTCCCTTTATCCTTCAATGATATCTCTTGAGATCCTCCATTACCAGATCCTACTGCCGTTTCTGCCATACTGTTTTTGAGCTAGTTTTTCTAGTTGGTAGTTAGGGTTAATGGGATAGTGAAGCTTCTTTTTCGTTTTTGGTGGTATTTAACAGCGTTATAAACGATGGGGTTTCTAGTTTCTAAAACAAAATCTGGGCTTTGGCGATTTTTGGAGAAGAAGGGATAATCAGATTGGATTTTGATAATGAAAACCTAGGCAAAAAACAAAGGAATTTTTATGGTGTGCTCTGGGTTTTTTTGGTAATGCCTAGGTTTTGATAATAGATTATTTGGATTTTTAATAAAATATTGTTTTTTAATATACATATCCATTTTATAGGTTATGTTTCGAGTGAGTGTCCCTCTTAATAATGTCAATTTGAACACGCGTTTTCTTTTTATGAGTACAATGTGCTTTACAAATGCACTCAACATGTTTTAGTTTATATTTAATACTAGTTTACCACTTGCAATTTCACTTAGGGGTGTTCGTGATATGTTAACAATACTGTTTAGCTTAAACAGATGGTTAACCATTATATGGTTCTTAACCGTAACCTAACCGTTAAGAAATAGTTAACCATTAATTCTTTAATTGGTTATCTATTATAGTGATTAACTGTTAAAAAACAGTTCTGTTGCATGTTAACGTGTAACCTATTACATTTTTCTTTTCAAATGTTCATTATTTTTTAAAAAATTATAATTTTATCTCTCCGATAAATATTGTATTAAAATTTTCAAAAAAAAATCTTAAATAAAAAGATTTTAAACATAAACTTCATACTTAGTTAAAAAAGTATCTAATAGATTAATCATCAATATTTTTAGCGGTTCAGTTAACCGAAACTAAACTTTAACAGTTAAATTAATTAACTTATAAAATAAACAGTTATATCAATTAACGAGTACAATTAACAATAACTGTTTATTTTGCACTCTCCTCCTTCCGGTTATTATTTTTTTTAAAGTCATTGTCTCCCGTATTTAAATTGATTTAAATCCCAACTTGTGTAAAACATATCTTCCTACTATAAAATTATATTGTTTAAAATATATATTTTTTAAATTTTAAATTAAATTAATATCCGATTAACTCGTGATATCAATTTAATTCGAAACATAATACTTGTAGTAAAAATGACTCAACAAAATATTAAATATTGTCAATCTTCTATAGGTTCGAATCCTGCTATTAAAATGTAAAACATCTCTATTTAATAAAAAAATGACTCAAAACGTAAACAAGGCTAATTGTAAAATTTCCATCATAATTTTGTTTAAAAAATAAATACATGTTTCCAAGTTTGAATCTTGCATACTACATTATTCGAATAAGCAACTATAAACCCTAAACATCATAAACCATACCCAAAATTTCTCTAAGTTTCCTTTACCATATTTTGTTTACAACTAATTATAGGTAATAATTTTTTTTATAGATTGTGGTTAACTGGTTATGGGTTATAGTTAATTGTAGTTAAAAAATACATTTTAACTCAAAATTAATAATTCAATTTAAACTTTTTAATAAAGAAATTACAAAGTTGCACCCCCAATTAATAGAAGGTAGGTTTCTAATTTTCATTCATAATCCTCATTTAATCCAACATCCAAACAATTATTTTCAATAAATAAATAAATATCTTGAAACCCAATTTTCTTTTGAACACTTCAGGTTTTTTCCCATAATCATTTTGGTTTCTTCAACAAAATGTTCACAAAGAATTTCAAAAGAACAGAGGTATGAATATTTGATTTGTTTTGAAGATTTTTTGCCCAAATTCCTTCAATTCTCTTCATCAAATCATCTTTCTTGTTTCAATTGTTGTTGTTTCAAGCATTTTCGGTGAAAACTCGAATCCCAAATCATGAGAATCCATCCATTGCCGAGGAAAAGAAATGTCGCCGTCCAATTCGAGATAAATTCGAGACTCTCGCGATCTGAAACGGAGACATTGTTGCCTCGAGGGCCCCACAAGAAGCTCCGGAGGCTGCCGCACCTCTTCAACCGTGTCCTGGAACTGCCGTTCAGACCGGACGCTGACGTGGAGGTAGAGGAAAGCGCCGACCGTTTCAAGTTCGTGGCCGAAACGGATGGGTGGACCGGCGGTGTCGTGAGGGCTCACACGGTTGAGATCCACCCTGGGATTACTAGGATTGTAATAAGGACGTCGTCCGATAGATTGGTTCAGTCTAGTACGTTGGACGATATAAAACTCGACATGTGGCGGTTTAGGTTGCCGGAGGTGACGCGGCCGGAGCTGGCCAGTGTGACTTACGACGATGGAAAGCTTACTGTGACGGTGCCCAAGGGAGAGGTTAGAGGAGCCGGAGGCATCGGCGGCGGTAATAATAACATCAACAACAATAACATGCTTGTTCTTGTGGACTGAAAACAATATATACTCCCTCTGTCCCACTAAAACTGTCACATGTTGACTTTTTTAGGTCAAACTTTTTCAACTTTGACCTCTTATAATTTAAAATTTATTATTGATAAAAATATAAAAAATATATTTTAAAAACTTTGAATCAACTCGTTTTTAAATATATTTTTTTATAATTTTTAATTAATTAAAATATTTAAATAAATTATATTCAAAGTTGAAAAATTTTGACCAAAAAAAGTCAACATGTGACAGTTTTAGTGGGACGGAGGGAGTATAATCTTTGCTTTGTTTTTAATTATATGTTTTCTTTTTTATTGCACTGGAGTTTTTTTCTCTTTCTTTTTCTTTTTGTTGTAAAAATAATATACAATCTTTTATCTTCGTTATCGAGTTGATGAGTTTTATTAAATAATTTAATTCGAGACATAATTTAAAAAATTAGTATTGTATTATAAAACTTTATGGCCTGGAAATATATTTTTATCACTAGATTAACTTACATATTTGTAGTTTCTTAAGGGATTTAACCATATTTTTACACACACGACTCAAAGATTTAAGTGTTATCTGATGTATTCTTTAGTCATTCTAAATACTAACGAATTGTCTTTTATTGGTTTAATTTTTGGTAAAATTGTAAAAGATACCCTCAATGTTTGCATGTTTTGTCATTTAATCCCTTATTTTTTTAGTCCAAAAATGCTTTTAATGTTTTAATTTGGTCTAAATATGCCCCTGTTAGATGAAAACTGTCACGGTCAACGATTGATGCTGACTAGACTTGCCACGTTAGTTTTTTTTTAATTTTGTTATACCATTCTTTATGGTAACACGTGGCAGACTATCATGATGACACGTGGTCAAATCTGATGACGATACATGGCAAATATAATGTTGACAAATCAGCAGTTCTTAACACGTGGCAATTCCAGTCAGCATCAACCGTTGACCGTCAGTTGATTGACAGTTTCTATTCGACAGGGGCATATTTGGACCAAATTGAAACGTTGATGGCATATTTGGACTAAATTGTAACGTTGGGAGCATATTTGAACCAAATTAAAACGTTGGGGCATTTTTGGACAAAAAATAGCGGGCTAAATGACAAAACATGCAAACGTTGAGAACATCTTTTATCATTTTGCCTAGTTTTTTTTTTTCAGAACCTTTTGAAACTCGTAAAATTTCAACATAAATCCTATTGTTTTTTAGAATTTTAGAGCGTCATCAGATTTGAAAAGTTCGAATATTTGTTCAAAAATATCAATAATAAAAGCATCATTCTAAAATAAAGAATAACACATTTCGTAACTAGTCTCATCATACGATCACCGACCGAAATCAAACCAAGAGAAAATCGGAACTTTCGCGACTAACATATGAAATAGAAAACCTCAGTGCAATAACATGAAATTTTTATAGTTAAGTGACTAAAATGAAATTATAGTCAAAGTTTAGCAACTAAAGGTTCAGTTTACCGAATTTATTAAATCTCGAGTACAAACGACACCGTTTTGTTCACTCTAAGACGCCATATAAGATACAGCCCTGGAGAATTTTAGAACACACACACCAAACAGTTTCCAGAAAAATGGCAGCAGCAGCGGAAGCAGCTTGCCTCAACCACATATCCAGGGAATCCTCCGACATCAGACGCCTTGCGAACTTCTACAAAGAGGTCATTTCTTTTGAACTTTCATTCATTCCCTGTTTTTTAGCTGTTTTAACGTTAAAAATGACCGAGTATTTATGTTTTTTTAGATCTTTGGATTCGAGGAAATTGAGAGCCCAGATTTCGGGGAGTTTAAGGTGATATGGCTGAATCTTCCGGGAGCTTTTCCTATGCATCTGATCGAAAGGAACCCACTTACGAAACTTCCCGAAGGTCCGTACAGTTCCACGGCGGCCGTTGCTGACCCGAGCAATCTCCCCAGAGGTCACCATGTTTGCTTCACCGTTTCCAATTTCGATTCTTTTGTTCAGTCTCTCAAGGTACCCGTTAATCCTTTGTTATTAGTTCTGGGTTATTTTTGCTTTATTGTTTCAATAACATGGTAATTTCGCGTTTGAAGTGATAAAATTAAAACCTTATATATTTGGGTTAATTGCACCAAATGTCCCCAAACTTCAAAATGTTATAGTTAACTTCAAATTATAATTTAAGTGTTAAATGCTGTGGTTCGGGTATGATGTTTAGTCTATTTAGGATAAAAAAATTATATATATATATATATATATATATATATATATATATATATATGAATTAATATCCTATACACTGGCGGTGGAAACTGAAAGTTATTGTAGTTCGGGTATGATGTTTAGTCTTACTGAAAGTTTCCACAAGCGCCTTAGTTTTAGGGCATAGAGAATTAGTTTAGGGTATAGTGTTAATTAGGGGTTTAGGTGTATGTGTTTAGAATTTAGGGATAGTCGTTTCAATTTAAGGTTTTGAATTATAATTTAGGGTTTATTAGTTAGGATTTAGTTTTTAGAGTAATATGGTGAGGATTTAGGATTTAACCTATAAATCCTAAATTATAACCTTAAATTGAAACAATATCCCTAAATTCTAACCCCTACACCTAAACCCTATACCCAAACTAAATCCCTAAACCCTAAAACTAAGGCGCTTGTGGAAACTTTCAGTTTACACCGTCTGTGTATAGAATATTTATTATATATATATATATGTATGTATATCTAGCACATGAACAGTTTGGATTTGAAGTGTTGAAAAATATAGGCAGTATCAAGTTATTTATGCGGTAGGCATACATGTCTTTATAATTTGATCCGCGAACTGTTTATACAGTAGGCATTCGTGTGTTCATAATTTACTTCATATCCGAATAGGATATCGATATTGTGAGAGTTCATTTATGAGGTTTAAAAGTTCAGAAACCGATTTAGAATCTGTGTCATGATAGTTTGAAGATGTTTGATCTGTACAATTATCTTAAAACGAAAAGGAGACATCGATAACGAGTCTTTGGCATTGTGGGAATTTGTCAGGATAAAGGAATCCAGACATTTCAGAGGTCACTACCCAATGGAAAGGTCAGACAGGTCTTCTTTTTTGATCCAGATGGTGAGTTAAGAGCTCAAAACAACACTATGAGTATTTAGAATTCAGATGTTATTTGACTTCTCGTAGGGTGGTTTGTTTTATATTTTGTACTGGTTTTGGTCTATTAGAAAACTTGTGTGTTTATATCTGAGAATTTGATTTGCAGGTAATGGATTGGAGGTTGCTAGTAGGGAAGCTCCATAGAAAACTTGAAGCTTGTATCTAGAACAATAATTTGCTACGTATAATATGTGCGTATAATATAATATATCTACGTAGTACTTTTGTACGGCTGCAATGCCCCCCTCCCCCAAATCTTTCTCTCTTTAAAATATTTGTGTTCGATACGTGGTTCTAGCATACATGCCCCCATGGCTATAAGAGCGTTCGTTCAAGTTTAGGTAACATAGATCAGTTGCTTAGGAATGTAGTTTGCATTTGTGTAAAAATCGTACGACTGAGTCTACTACTGCTGATTTTAATGCATTGTGTGCCTAAAACTCAAATTTGGTGCAGGGCTCAAATCTTAGGAAAAGATTGTGAATTGCTTGATGTGAATGGGACTTCATTTCAAATTACTGGTTTTGTCTCCTCAGCTTATAAAGCTTATTTTGCTCGGACTCGAGCCGAGGGGAGCTTTTGTTTGCTTGAGGGTGAGTTTTGAATGGGAATATATGAACAACATAAATATACTCAACTTTTGTGGTTTCTCAATACAAGTACCAACGTTAGCTGTTGAAGCCTATGTTGCTTGAACTCAAAGATCAATATTATATTCCGAAGAAGAGAGTACATGTTTTAGATCTTAGAGAAAATACTATTAGGATTAATCTCAAATTTTAAATTCCAAACAAGAGTAAAATTATTTCAAGCTTCCCATAAATGCCACAAAAGAAAAGCAATAAGGCAGAGATCTTCAAAACCTCGAGCTTTTATCGCCGAGCTTCGAGAGAGAAAACCACCATTTGTTGAAGCCAGGAAAACCTTTCTTTCTTTCTAAAAGGAGGGACACTGCAACTTCATATAAAGATTGATACAGAGAGCTCAACGGTTACCATTCTCTGTATAAAGCAGATTGGTTGAATATGTTCATTGCTTTTCTTGAGAACATCACTTTTTTCAACACCTGCAAAGTCACATAATCACATATATCCATCAACAAAAAAAGCTAAGAGATTGCTGAATGTCTAAAATGGTTTCACACCTTTGGTTTAGTTTGGAGAAATCAAAACTAGATTTAGATAAGCGGTATGACATCTCCATTATCAATTTCAACTTTAGGTATGTGGGAAATCTTGGACCATTCTCGTCCTTTAACTCTTGTGCACTCTTCTTCTAGCAACGGACATGAGTAGATACTTAGACATCCAAGCGAGAGAAGCATGTCTTTTTCCGGAAGAGATGTGAGCTTAGGACAGCTGCTGATCGTCAAGTATTGAAGAGAGGTTAGATGTTGAAATCCCTTGGAGCACATGAATTTCAGGTTCTTGAAATCTGAAATCCAGATGTAGGTGAGAGAAGAAGACAACGTCATCCCTCTCGTTTCTTCTGGAAAGGATACCACGTTTGAGCATTCTTCACCGATGATTTGGAGCTGTTGAAGAGAGGTAAGTTTATGGAATCCCCATTCAACAAGCGAACTATAAATTCTGGGTGCCTTCCAGATTCGAAGTGATGTGAGATTGGTAGGGAAACCCTCTTCTGGAAAGGATATGTCAACCCTACAGTTGTCCACTGTTAATTTTCCAAGTGAGGTGAACTTGTTGATGCACCTTGAAAGGGCTACAAATTTTTCACAATTATAAATTTCAAAAGCTCTGAGATTTGTGGTGGGCAACCCGATTTCTTCGAAACAAACCACCAGATTTGAACGTCTCTGTAAATTGATCTCCTGCAGATGGCTGAGCTTGTCTAATCCTCGCGGTAAAGATTTGATATTTCCAGCATCCAAGATAAAAATAATTTCGAGATGAGTGGTTTCATGAAAGTCTTGGACTATGCATTCCAACGCCGAACACCCGCAAATATGTAGCTGTTTAAGCATTACGGGCAACTTGGAATTTAAGAACAAGCTCCTCAACTTTTGGCAGAAGGAAATTCGGAGATGTTGAAGCCGATTGCATACATCCTTCCACCCTTAGTTCACGCAGTGATAGATAACTCGAAATCGAAACAACCAATCTCCTGCACTCATAGATTTCAAGTCTCTGCAGGGAGTGAAGACGGGTTGGCAACCTTCCTAACAATTCAGGACATTTTCTGATCCAAAGCTCACCAAGGCTGGGAAACCTTGAAACTTGATCATCTCTTTCACAAGCGTCCCGCTCCTCCCAGTTTGGTAGACCCCAAAAGGACAAAGTCTGTAAAGATGCAAATGCAGTTGATTGATCTTTTCCAAAGAACTCGGTACCAATCTTGTGCACCTCATCCAAATCAACAAGTGAAACACCTTTTAACGATGGCAACCTTCCAATCGGTGGTAGTGATTTGCAGTTTTTACAACCATGTAGCTCCAAATATGACAAGTTCCTCAAGGAAGAATCTGCTATCCATGTGCAGAATTTTGCACCACCGAAATTCTCAATGACGAGTTGCTCAAGCTTTCTCGGAGGATGAAGAGAGTCCAGCACTCGTTCTTCAGCTTCATTCTTCCTTGTAGGTTTCTGAAAGTCTATACTCCATTGTAGTACCAACTTATTGATCCCCGGTTTCTCATTTAACCCGGCTTCCCTTGCATCTTTACCATTAACATTCTCTAACCCCGAGAGACAGAAATCACCTCTGAGGTTTGACAAAAATTTTAATTCTCCAATACGATGTCCATCACCTTCACCTATAACAAAATCAGATAACCTTTGAAGATTGGTTAGATTACCTATTCCTAAAGGCATTCTTTCTATTGAGTCCGCACCTCTAATATCGAGGTAATGCAAGTTTACAAGATTTTCCATTTTCGAGGGCAATTTTTGAAGTCTGGAACAATTTTTTAATAATAAAGTTTCTAAATGATAAAGAGTACATAAAGAATCAGGCAAACACTTGATTCCAGTATGAGAAAGATTTAAGTAGCGTAGATGTTTCAAATCTTCGAAAAATTCAGGCAACTCAGTGATCCAATATCCACATAAAGAAAGCACACTTAAGTAGCTAAGTCTCGGCAATAATTCAACCAAGACAACATTACTCAAACAACACTTCCGCAGATGATCTTGCTTTAATGGTAGAAAAGTACGCAAAGATTTTGCTTGATCAAATGCTCCAAACATCTTCACTGTGTCATACCAGCTGGCAATATAAGACGAATGACGAGAACGATGTGAGAACATTTGTTGCTTATCGTCCTCCAGTCTGCAACATATATCTCCTGCAACTAATTGAGCCAGATCGTTGATAAGGTCATGCATGACAAATCGAGATTTATTTTTACCAGATATCTGAAAAAACGACCTTGACACTAGGTCTTGAAAATATTGGCTTCCAAAATCTTTGATTTGATGTTTAGCCTTTTGTTGCAAGAAACCTTCTGCACTCCATAACAAGATTATCTCTTCTTCTTTGAACTCGTAATCTTTTGGAAATATGGAGCAGTATGCAAAGCAACGTTTCAAATGAGAAGGGAGATGATGGTAGCTTAATCGTAGTGCTGGAATTATGCCACATTGATTTTCTGGTAACTCTTCATAAGCAAACTCGTCCAGGATGTCATCCGCATCGTAGGCCAAGTCTTGGAGATCTTCCAACCAACTCTTCACGCCCTCGTCCTTGATCTGCTTCTCCTCTGCATGGTTGAGCACAGCTTTGATATCGGGCAGTAGGGATTTCCACTCCTTGAGCTGCTCGTAGACTTGCTTGTGATCAGCAACAAAGTTGAGAGCAGCATCGATGGACTTGTCAAGCAACAGATCAAAAAGCTCAGAAAGAGCAGCCTCCCCAATGAAAGCCATGGTGGGATTAGGAGAAACAAGGTTTAGACAGAAATGAAGAACAAGCAAAACGGAAGAAGTGGAGATGGATTATGCAGTAGTGGTTGAAGTCAATGAGGCAATTGTCCAGGTCATTGAAAATTCATTTTTTTGTCTGCCTGCAATTATTTATGGCCGCCCATGCTATACATTGGACTACAAAGAATATGCTAATGTGGCCATACACCTTGGTTTTTTGACTTTAATGGCATCTGGTGGCCATTATATAAAGTTAATAGACAATATATTATTTCTCTTAACATGAATGCTAAATCAACCTATTGCAGCACGTCCACATCAAGGAAGTCGAACAATTCGAACAGAGGTATTTATTTTGTCTAATTCTTCATGTATTCTTAAATTCATGTAGTCACAGCCAATGTTTAAAGTTTTTTTTTCTTCAGAAAACAGGAAGCACTCTTGATATCACTCCAATATTTCCAAGAACCAATAACTCGAGCAATGCAAAGAGATGTGAGCTGAAGATAACTAGACTCTCAAATACGTTGAAGTATCGGATTTTTTTTCCCGCATAGTCGGTAACGAATCGAAGACTTAATATAATTCTTCTGAAAGCGGACAAGATATTCTTCGGGTTTTGAAACTGATTGCTGAATGCATGCTCATGCTCTGAAATTTATGGCAGCAAAAATGTCTATACCTTTCTTTGTTGTAATTTTCACTAAAATGATTTTTTTTAGTGTAATGATCAAAACAGAATGTTCTTCATAAAGCAATCAAAGAGACAGACTCGCTTGTCGCGCAAGCAACCTACATTTTCAAGCTACCATCATTGTTTCTGGTCACAATGTTCTTTTCGATTTCGATCAGCCTGTCCCTAAATCTCTCAAAAGCAGCCAATGCTTTTTCATCTGACGTCCACTCAGGTGTATCCCGTTGCCCAAGGTATATCTCATCGGCTGAATGCCGAGACAAAATCTCGATGAGGGACACACCGATCATCGTTTGGTCCTGTGGTGTGATCGTTTTAAGGAAGGCCAAGTCAGGGTTATTCTCAAGCTCGGCATACTCTTTGGTGCCTGATTCTGGCATGAACCGGCGGCTTACTGTAAGTGGCGTATTTTTAGCAGAAAGCTGGTTAGTATCTTTTACTTAGTCAATAAAAGAGTCCTAGTCTTTTGAGTAGTTAGTATTTTTAGCAGAAGTTTATTGATAATGGGATTGTTGTCCTACTTTTACATATTTTAGTTATTTCCTTCCTGTATTTAATTGCAGTTTCAGCTGAATAAAAATTGTACCACAAGTTCATCATTTTACTGTTGTATACTCAGTGTTCCTTCCTCTACTTTTCTGTTTCTATATTTTTTTTTATCTTTTTAACAGTTTCAAATCTTCGAAAAATTCAGGCAATTGAGTTATCCAATACCCACACAAATAAAGCATGCTTAAGCAGCTTAATACCCTGAAAAATTTAGCCCACAATTTGTTAGTACCGTGAAAAAGGACACTAGTGTCCTAGTGCAGACATGGACATGTTCTTCAATAACAATAATGGATCTTAAGTTTTATCCACATTCGTTCATATTTATAAACAATTAACTCGAGTCTTGTTTGACGTGGAGAGACTTCAGCAATGTATGTATTATCGAATTCAAACATGAATAACTCATGGAATGTACATAATATAAACTGAAAATAACAAAACCCCAGAAATTTACAGTGAGATATACGAATATCTCATGGAATAGCTTCCATAATCTCATTGCTGAGAGCTGAGATTGTTCATTTCCTGCAACAATGGCTGATGCAGAGTTGTGCTTTCAAAGACTGAGTTTTGCTTCCTTTGGCTACTCTTTCTGTGAATATTGCGCTGTTCATCTGCATGAGTAATTTGTCCTGAAAAAAGATTTCTCCGAAATCTTTGTCTGCCGCCATGTGCTATACATTGGACTACAAAGAATATAATATTGTGGCCTTGAAATATGTACTGTGGCCATGTGCCATACACCTTAGATTTGTTTACTTCAATGTGTTGATGTGCCATGCAACTCTATGAAATCGTAAGACTCTTGGCAGTGTGGAACATCAACACAATGTATTGTAATTTTATTTAATTTAATACTATGATAAATGGACAAATAAAATAGCAATCAGCTCTATTATTTAATATCATGAAGTTGTTGTGTCCCACATCGTTTAGATTCTGTATTATATGAGAATGTGATGCAGAAATGAATTGCATAAATAACAAAGTGATGCTTTCCCTTTGATTAGTTAACAATGTCTCCTTTCTGCAAATAGTATATGTATACGATGATTCAGAAAACAACAAACTGATTCAGAAATACGATGATTGCTCGGGGAGAACATTCATCTGCAAAGCACTAGAGTTAATTTCTTCCGAATCGCATCCTCGTTAAGCAGTTGGATGAGGATTGCCTCGGACCTATGAATCACTTCTCTAGGACCTGCAGAAATACCTTGACGCCTTGGCTCTCTACGATGGCAGCAATTGCTCGTGACATGGAGCAGCCTCCACGACATCCAGGTTTGTATCACTCAAAGTCCGCAATCGGGGACACTCCACGACAATTGCTTATGTCTCTTGATGAGGCAGAGTGTATGTCTCTGTGAACATGCAACACCATGGATGGGGGATGAAATTTCGTTGTTAACTGAAGCAGAGCAGCAGATGGACATGTTAGGGACGAGATTCCATCATGTTAAACAGTGACATTAAGTTCTCTTGCCTTACCCTGATGCTTGCATTGGAGACTGACAAGCTGCTGGAACGGGATAGGTGTGCGAAAACAATGGCTGTTCCGGTGAATTTACAGTAGAAAGCAGTCGAACTAAAGATGGATATAACTCGAGCTGTTCCACTTGCCTCCGAAGTTCAGGCGTTGATGTGTCTGTGTGAATATTGCACTGTTCATCTGCAAGAGTAATTTGTCCAGAAAAAAGGTTTCAATAATGGAGCTATACTTGTACCATTCATATTCGGACTTGGACTCGGATGTGAGTGTCAGATTCAAATATGTTTTTGACAGGAGCATGTCAAATTCTATGTACCTGCAGGGTCCTAAGAGTTGTACCCGGTTTAAATAACTGCAAAGGAACTGCACAACTACACCCATCGGGCCATCACGATCTTTATGGCAATTGGCAAAGTCCTCGGTTCCTTGATTGAAGCATGAATTCTGCAACCAAATTTAGCACATTGAACATTCAGAAAGTAGATGTATGAAATTGAAAGATTTGTTAAAGTATAAGGGTATTGGTGCCAAAATAAAATCAATATTCAAGAAATTCTAGTTATAAAGATAATTCATCTTAAAATGTGGGAAACAAAAGTGCATATTCTAGCATCTGTGAATCATCAATGGAGATTTAAGAGGGGTCAGTGCCTGCAATATCAATATGCTAGCAGCTAGCCTCGAACATATCACAGTTACCATTCTCTGTCTAAAGCGCATCAGTTAAATGGGTTCATTGCATTTCTTGAAAACAACACTTTCTTCAACACCTGCAGGCTGCAGATGTCCCATAACATAAGCTATTATTTATCATCTTGTTCCATAAACAAAAAAGGCTATGAAATTGTTCAATGTCTAGAACGGTTTTGGTTTCACACCTGCGGTTTTGAGTGTGGAGATATATTAGAAACCGAATTTTTGCAGCTTTACTTTCAATCTACTTCCCTCGGGATGAAATGTTTACCATCAAGTTTAACTAGAGGTATGTGGGAAATCTTGGACCATTCTCGTCCTTTAACTCTTCTGCACTCTTCTTCTAGCAACGGACAACAACGGGCGATATATAGATACCCAAGCGAGAGAAGCATGTCTTTTTCCGGAAGAGATGCGAGCTTTGGACAATTAAGGATATTCAATTCTTGGAGAGAGGTGAGATGTTGAAAGGCCTTGGAGCACATGAATTCCAGATTCTTGAAATTAACAATGCGGATATAGGTGAGAGAAGGAGGCAGCGTCATTCCTCTCGTTTCTTCCGGAAAAGACACCACATTTGAGCATTCTTCCCCGCTGATTTGAAGTTGTTGAAGAGAGGTGAGTCTATGGAATCCCCAGTCAACAAGTGAGCTATAAATTCTGGGTGCGCCTGAGATTTCAAGTGATGTGAGGTTGGTGGGGAAACCCTCCTCTGGAAAGGATATGTCAGCCCCACAGTTGCACACCTTTAACTCCCCAAGGGAGGTGAAGTTGCTGATGCACTTTGGAAGGGCTCCAAAATTTTCACAAAATTCAATTGAGAAAACTCTGAGATCTGTGGTGGGCAACCCAATTTCTTCGAAACAAACCACCAGATTTGAACAAAACTGTAGAGAAATCTCCTGGAGATGGCTGAGCTTGTCTAATCCTCGCGGTAAACATTTCATATTTTTAACATCTCCAACTCGAATAATTTGAAGATTATTGGTTTCATTGAAGTCTTGAGCTATGCATTCCAACGCATGACACTGCCAAATATTTAGCTTTTTAAGCATTACGGGCAACTTGGAATTTAAAAATAAGTTCCTCAACTTTGGACACCACTTAATTCCGAGATGTTGAAGCCGATTGCACATATCACCCCTTGATGATAACCATATTAGAGATGAACAGCAAGTAATCTCCAAGTGCTGAAGAAGACAAGTATTACTACTCATACTCTCATCAAACAGATATTGCAAACTCTGACAACCCAAAATATCCAGTTCTTTTAGAGCAGGGGGGAAGTTACTCTCCGCAAAACAAACCAAGCCTTCACAGTTTGCTAGTTTCATTCTTGTAAGGAATGTGAAAACATGCAACACTTTTGGTAGTATGTTGAAATCACGAGTTTCGAAATCTTTGGAGTTTGAAAACCTCAGCCTTATCCTCTCTGCTGCAACACTAAACTTTGAAATGCTTGAAACAGACGCACTCTGCAAAGAGGCAACCTGATCCTCCACAGGTGAAGATGAGCATTCATCCACCAACTCTTCACACCCTTCCACTCCTAATTCACGCAGTGATTGAAAACTTGAAATTGAAACTACCAATCTGCTGCACTCATAGATGTCAAGTCTCTGCAGGGAGTGAAGACGGGTCGGCAACCTTCCCAACAATTGAGGACATGCTCTGATCGAAAGCTCACCAAGGTTGGGAAACCTTGAAACTTGCTCATCACCTTCACAAGCGTCCCACTCCTCCCACTTTGGTAGACTCTCAAATGACAAAGTCTCTAAGGATGCAAATGCATTTGATTGATCTTCTCCAAAGAACTCAGCACCAATCTTGTGCACCTCATCCAAACCACTAATTGAAAGGCCTTTTAACGATGCCAGCCTTCCAATCGGTGGTAGTGATTTGCAGTTTTTGCAACCATGCAGCTTCAATGACGACAAGTTCCTCAAGGAAGAATCTGCCATCCATGTAGGGAATTTCGCACCTCCGAAATTATCAATCACAAGCTGCTCAAGCTTTTTGGGAGGATGAAGAGAGTCCAGCACTCGTTCATCAACTTCATTCTTCCTTGTAGGCTTCTCCAAGTCTCCACTCCATTGTAGCATCAAAGTATTTATCCCCGATTTCTCATTCAACCTGGCTTCCCCTGCATCATGACCATTAACATTCTCTAATCCTGAAAGACAAAAATCACCTCTGATGTTTGACAAAAACTTCAATTCTCCAATACGATGTCCATCGCCTTTGCCTATAACAAAATCAGATAACCTTTGAAGATTGGTTAGATTACCTATTCCCAAAGTCATTCTTTGTATTGAGCTCGCACCTCTAATATCAAGGTAATGCAAGTTAACAAGATTTTCCATTTTCGAGGGGAATTTTTGAAGTAATAAACACTCTCTTAATAGAAACGATGATGGAGTGTAATCACTGCCGGTACAACATATAGGAAGGAGTTTCCGAGCCTTACTAGTGCTGGCTTGAGCCTGAGTTTTGTGGAGCTTGAGACGTAACTCTTCATAAGCAAAGTCGTCTAAGATGTCATCCGCATCGTAGGCCAAGTCTTGTAGATCTTCCAACCAACTCTTGACGCCCTCGTCCTTGATCTGCTTCTCCTCTGCATGGTTGAGCACAGCTTTGATATCGGGCAGTAGGGATTTCCACTCCTTGAGCTGGTCGTAGACTTGCTTGTGATCAGCAACAAAGTTGAGAGCAGCATCGACGGACTTGCCAAGCAACAGATCAAAAAGCTTAGAAAGAGCAGCCTCTCCGATGAAAGCCATGGTGAGATTAGGAGAAATAAGGTATAGAGAGAAATGAAGAACAAGCAAGCAAAACGGAAGAAGTGGTTGAAGTCAATGAGGCAATTAGTCCAAGTCATTGAAAATTCCCAAATCTTTGTCCGCCGCCATGTGCTATACATTGGATTGGACTACAAAGAATATAATATTGTGGCATGAAAATGTGTACTGTGGCCATGTGCCATACACCTTAGATTTGTTTACTTCAATGGGATCTAGTCGACATATATCTAATTAAAGAACAATATATTATTTACCACCAACTGCAGTTCTTGGTCAACAGTCAACACAACTTAGAGTAAAAAAAGGCATTGGGGGCAATGCAAGAAAATGGACTGATTTGTTGGTTCTTTCTTCTTAGTTGTTCTATGATGTATGCAATGGTTATTTCATAGGGTAAGGCAGAACCATTGCGTACATTATAGAACAACTATTGGCTATTGCATCTATGAAAAATTCAAATGATGATCTTCTTAGAGAAAATATTATTCTCGTTGATTGATATAAATGAATATGACCCAAAAATGTACATAACTTTTAGATATAGGAACATGCAGAAGCATAAAGTTATCACTAAAAATGTACAAGCAATTTAACATTTACAAAAATACTTCTATGAGAATATGTTGGTTACATCCATATTCACTCCACACCACTCCACTTCTTTTATTAATGATTTTTTAATTTAATATTGTAAAAATATATACTATAATTTTTTCATGCATATAGCTTCAGTATATATAATTTTTTTGTATATATAATATACATATAAATAGATAGATGGATAAAGTACATGTATATATTATATTCATACATATTTATATATGCTTTTAATATACATATCTAGTATATATACTAAGAGTATAAAAAAGATACCTAGAATACCTTAAGGAATAAAATAATAATTTTAAGAACTGAGGAAAGGTTGAACATAGAAAGCATCTACCCAAACCACCCCACAAACAACCTGCCTCCACAATTCAAAACGGATCGGTGTGAAATTCTTGGGGTTTATCAGGTGTTTTCATTTCTAATGGAAATGATGATAATTTTATCAACACAAAAGGATTGGCAAAAAGACACATTTTTTACATGACATACTCTAATCACTATATATTAACTCTGAATATAAGATAAGCAATGTATGGTAAATTCAGAAAATGCTACTTATCCATTAATTTACGGCCAAACATCATCTCAATTAATTCAATTCGCTCAATGAAATTAAAACTATAAACCTTACCTTTTTATAAATTTTTCAGCATATAAATAAGTTCAATTAAACCTTGAAACTTCTAATTATTCCAAAACAGTACCTAAACTATTTTTCCATGATAACTTATGTGACTAATTTTATGTCACTTAATCTCTCTCAATTGGAAATTGGGGGAAAATTAAAATTAGGGTTTGATTGGGAATTAATTTGGGAATTAGGGTTCAATTGGGGGAAATTAATTGGGGATTAGGGTTCCTAATTGAAATTCGAAATTGGGGGAAATTAAAATTAGGGTTTGATTAGGATTTGATTTGGGAATTATGGTTGAATTGGGGGAAATTAATTGGGGATTAGGGTTTCTAATTAGAATTCAAAATTGGGGGAAAATTAAAATTAGGGTTTGACTGGGATCTAATTGGGAATTAAGGTTTAATTGGGGGGATATTAACTGGGGATTAAAGTTCCTAATTATAATTTGAAATTGGGAGAAAATTAAAATACCTTGATGATGATGGCGGACGGGGAAGGCAGCATGGTGGACGAGGAAGGCAGCACGGCGACGGAACACGACCAGAAAACCACCGACAAACGCGCTAACGACACATGTAATGGTGCTGACGGCGGGGTGCGGAGGCGGCGGGGGGCTGAGGCGACGCCGGCTGGAAATAAGATGAAAGTTTAAATTATATTTTTTTTCAACACTCCCTCTTAATTTTAACTTTTCTTGATCACACCAAGGCTTTCACGCATTCTTTGAAAATCTTCAAATTTGAGAGGTTTTGTGAAAATGATTGAAAGCCTTGGTGTGATCAAGAAAAGTTAAAATTAAGAGGGAGTGTTGAAAAAAAATATAATTTAAACTTTTCATGAATAGGTACAACTATTCATGAACATATGTTAATGAATGGATGCAACCATTCATCATGAATAGATGCAACCTTTGCATGATGAAAAGGTGCAAAATGAAAAGATGTAAATTATATTTTTTTTCAACATGGTGCGGTGAGCGTGGATAGATAAACTGCACATGAAACAGCTTCGGCCCAAAATTCCCTGGGCATATTCTTTGCCTTCAACATACTTCTTGCCATGTTCAAAATGGTCCTATTTTTTCGTTCTGCAACGCCATTTTGTTGTGGGGATCTGGGTACTGTCAAAGGACGACGAATTCCATTTGCTTCACAAAAAGCATTGAATTCATTAGAAGTAAATTCGCCTCCTCTGTCGGATCTCAGAGATTTTATCTCGTAGCCACTTTCTTTTTCAATGAGTGCTTTAAAATTTTTAAAAGCAACGAATGCTTCAGATTTCTGCTTCAAGAAGTACACCCAAGTCTTCCTACTGTAATCATCAATAAAAAGTAAGAAGTATCTGCTTTTACCAAATGATAACGGCTTGATGGGTCCACATATATCAGTATGAATAAGTTGAAGGGGCTCGGTCGCTCTTGATGTTGCTTCTTTTGGAAAACTTGACCTTGCATGCTTGCCTAGAAGACACGCTTCACACAATTGGTTAGGGTGACTAATGGTTGGAATTCCATTTACCATCTCTTTTTCTCCAAGCATTTTGAGGGCTCCAAAATTCAAGTGACCAAATCTCATGTGCCAACACCAAGCTTCATTTTCCACGCTAGCCTTCAAGCACTTTGCACCAATCGTCTTGAGATTTAACATGAACATTCTATTCTTCGACATTGATACTTTAGCCACCAAGTTTCCACATTGATCTCTTAGCCAAAGACAACAATCTTTCATATGAATTTCATAACCCTTTTCAAGGAGTTGTCCCAAACTCAAAATATTACTTCTTAGCTTAGGCACATAATAAACCTCAGTAATAAGGCTATGGCTCCCATCCTTTAGAGAAATTAAGATTGTACCTTTCCCTTGAATTTGGACTTTCGAGGAGTCTCCAAATGAAATATTGCCTTTAATTTTCTCATCAAGTTCCACAAATGCCTATTTATCTCCACACATGTGATTGCTTGCTCCATTGTCAAGGTACCATGTGCTTGCATCATTCTTCTCCTCATTCTTCATTGCTAGCAACAAGGTTGGCTCTTCAATATCTTGTTGATCTTCAATGAGATTGACTCTCTCCTCATTTCTACCTTCATTTTGGCATTCCCAAGAAAAATGACCAGATTTCTGACAATTATAACATTCAATATTGGACTTGTCATGCTTCTTTTCATTCGGTCTTTGATAATTAAATCTTCCTCTTCCTCGGTTTCTTGATGATGTACGATCTTCACGATCACTTCTTCCACATCCTCGTTGGTCATAACCTCGACCTCGTCCGCGTCCTCGTCCTTTTTGATTCTTTTCTTCTCGATTATTTTTCAAAAATACCTTGGCTTTGAGGGCTTGTTCAATGGACTCTTCTTGTCTTCTATTTAATTTATCTTCTTGAGCTTGCAAATCACCCATAACATTTTCAATAGTCATAGAGTCTAAATCTTTTGACTCAATGACACAAACCACATAATCAAACTTTGGAGTCAAAGAACGAAGGATCTTTTCAATCACACGAACATCTTCTATGGTTTCTCCATATCTCTTCATTTGATTAACAACAGTCATCACCCTTGAGTAATAATCCGAAATGGACTCGGATTCCTTCATCCGCAAGGTTTCAAACTCACCTCGTAATACTTGGAGTCGAACCTTCTTCACTTTGTCAACTCCTTGGAGAGAATTTTGCAAAATCTCCCATGCTTCCTTTGCGGTGTTGGCATTTGCCACTTTTGCAAACATCGAATCATCCAAACATTGGTGAATGAGGGTGAGAGCATGTTGATCTTTCATCCTTGTTTTCGTCAAAGCCTCCTTTTCTTGTCGTGACAACGACGCTTCGTTTTGAGGAGACTCATAACCCTTGTGAGTGATCTCCCAAGCATCTTGTGCTCCAAGTAAAGCCTTCATACGGAGACACCAATTTTCATAGTTGTCTTTTGTAAGACGAGGAGTTTGAAATGGAAACATACCATTGTTGGCCATCTTCTTCTCTTTTTTTTAACTATCGAACCAAGCTCTTGATACCACTTTGTTAGAAATAGGTGGAAGAATTATAAGACTTTTATAGAGAGGAAGAGAAATAGAATGTTATTACAAGAATACAAAATTGAATTGATTTGTTCCATCACTAACAATCCTTTATATAGGCTTGTTAGTGGCTATTCAAAAAATTACATCTTTTCATTTTGCACCTTTTCATCATGCAAAGGTTGCATCTATTCATGATGAATGGTTGCATCCATTCATTAACATATGTTCATGAATAGTTGTACCTATTCATGCAGTATGGATTTCCACTCCTTGAGCTGGTCGTAGACTTGCTTGTGATCAGCAACAAAGTTGAGAGCAGCATCGACGGACTTGCCAAGCAACAGATCCAAAAGCTTAGAAAGAGCATCGTCTCCAATGAAAGCCATGGTGAGATTAGGAGAAATAAGGTTTAGACAGAAATGAAGAACAAGCAAGCAAAACGGAAGAAGTGGTTGTAGTCGATGAGGCAATTAGTCCAAGTAATTGAAAATTCCGAAATCTTTGTCCGCCGCCATGTGCTATACATTGGACTACAAAGAATATAATATTGTGGCCTTGAAATATGTACTGTGGCCATGTGCCATACACCTTAGATTTGTTTACTTCAATGGGATCTAGTCGACATATATCTAATTAAAGAACAATATATTATTTACCACCTACTGCAGTTCTTGGTCAACAGTCAACACAACTTAGAGTAAAAAAAGGCATTGGGGGCAATGCAAGAAAATGGACTGATCTTCCCTTCCTCAACAGGCTAAAAACAAGCAAATTTCGACAGCCCTATACAAATGTTATCGCCGACAGCTTTGTTGGTTCTTTCTTCTTAGTTGTTCTATGATGTATGCAATGGTTCTTTCATAGGGTAAGGCAAAACCATTGCATACATCATAGAACAACTATTGCATCTATGAAAAACTCAAATGATTATCTCCTTAGAGAAAATATTATTCTCATTGATTGATATAAATGAATATGACCAAAAAATGTACATAATTTTTAGATATAAGAACATGCAGAAGCATAAAGTTAACACTAAAAATGTACAAGCAATTTAACATTTACAAAAATACTTCTATGAGAATATGTTGGTTACATCCATATTCACTCCACACCACTCCACTTCTTTTATTAATAATTTTTAATTTAATTTTGTAAAAATATATACTATAATTTTTTTCATGCATATAGTTTCAGTATATATAATTTTTTGTATATATAATATACATACATATAGATAGATACATTATATGTATATATTATATTCATGCATATTTATATATGCTTTTAGTATACATATCTAGTATATATACTAAGAGTATAAAAAGGATACCTAGAATACCTTAAGGAATAAAATAGTAATTTTAAGAACTGGGGAAAGTTGAACAAAGAAAGCATCTACCCAAACCACCCCACACACAACCTGCCTCCACAATTCAAAACGGATTGGTGTGAAATCCCTGGGGTTTATCAAGTGTTTTCATTTCTAATGGAAATGATGATAATTTTGTCAACACAAAAGGATTGGCAAAAAGGCACATTTTTTGCATGACATACTCTAATCACTATATATAAACTCTGAATATAAGATAAGCAATGTATGGTAAATTCAGAAAATGTTGCTTATGCATTAATTTACAACCAAACATCATCTCAATTAATTCAATTCGCTCAATGAAATTAAAACTATAAACCTCAATTTTTTTATAAATTTTCTAGCATTTAAATAAGTTCAATTAAACCTTGAAACTTCTAATTATTCAAAAGCAGTCCCTAAACTATTTTCCACAATAACTTATGTGACTAATTTTATGTCACTTAATCTCTCTCAATTGGAAATTGGGGGAAAATTAAAATTAAGGTTTGATTGGGATCTAATTTGGGAATTAGGTTTCAATTGGGGGAAATTAATTGGGGATTAGGGTTCCTAATTAGAATTCGAAATTGGGGGAAATTAAAATTAGGGTATGATTGGGATTTGATTTGGGAATTATGGTTGAATTGGGGGAAAATTAATTGGGGATTAGGGTTCCTAATTGGAATTCGAAATTAGGGGAAAATTAAAATTAGGGTTTGATTGGGATCTAATCGGGAATTAGGGTTTAATTGGGGGGAAATTAATTGGGGATTAGGGTTCCTAATTACAATTCAAAATTGGGAGAAAATTAAAATACCTTGATGATGACGGCGGCCGGCACTGGAGATCGGCTCGACGGCGGATGGGGAAGGCAGCACGGCGACAGAACACGGCAAACGACGACGGAGCACGCTGCAGATCGCGACAACACCAATTATGGACGGGGAAGGTAGCACGGCGACGGAACACGGCCAGAAAACCGCCAGCAAACGCGCTAACGACACCGAAAATGGTGCTGACGGCGGGGGGCTGAGGCTGCGCCGGCTGGAAATAAGATGAGGGGTTGAATTTGTTAGGTTTAGGTTTAGGAGAGTTGGGTATATTTGATTCAAATCTATTAAAAAATTATAAACTGATTTCTATTTTTTTAAGAGATTGATTTTGTTAGAGTTTAGGAGAATTGAGTATATTTGATTCTAACATATTAAAAAAATATTATAAAGTAACTATTAAATTTGATTTTTATTTTTAAGAGATAGTTTTAATTATAATTTTAGCCCTTTAGATTTTTAAAATTTTAAAAAAAATTAATGGTGTTCATAGGTGTTCATCAATGTTCATCGCTCATTGTAGAATTTTCCAAAATTTTATATGTATTATGCACATAAAAATTGTATAAATTAAAAATATTTAACTATTTATTAGGTGTAAAAAATTAACTTGATTCAAATATCATGTGTATAAAAGATAAAATCATATTTTTAAATACAACACTTAAATTATTAACATATATATCGTACAAAGTCGTGTTATACTAAATTATGTATTCTTTTAGATTCTCAAATGATTTTTAGATTAATATTGACATGATATTGATTATAGGGTAAAGTACCCAAATGGTCACTAAACTTTGTTAAAAAAATAAAATGGTAACTAAACTTTCAAATGTTACAAAATGACAATTAAACTTTAATTTTTGTAACAAAATGGTAACTCATCCGTTAAATACTTAACGTGACTGTTATAAAACTTTGTATAATAACACATTTAGTCCTTTATATTTACACATTCAATCAATTTAGTCCTAATTCGAAAAATATTTCAATAAATTTGACTCTTATTATTTACATATTCTTTCGCTTTAGTCCTATTCATGATTAAAAATAATATTCAATAAATTGATTCATTAAGAAATAACAAGGCCGGCTATAATGGGGATGACCGTGCTTTCGTAATAAAAAAGAATCAAAGTTTTTTTTTTTTAAATTATTTAGCCATATCAATGTGGGTCTATGGCCTTTGTTTCATGTGTGTACTTAAAAAAACTATTTAGACTGCTTCCAGTGTGAGATATATATTTGGATTAATAAATTTGGGTGTTGTTTACACCAAAAAAAATATTTCTAGCTTGGACACCAAAAGAAAATGTAGTTTTGAGATTGAAACTCGTTGGGAATTCAATCCAAATTTGGGGGAATTTCCATCCACAAGGTAACATCAGTTGCTACAAAACTCTAATTATAACATAGAGTTACCAATTATTTTCAATTATAAATAGGACCAAATTGAAAGAATGTGTAAATAATAATGGTTAGATTTATTGAACCTTTTCAAATTAATACTAAATTGATTGAATGTGTAAATGTGATATTATACAAAATTTCATAATAGTTATATTAAGTATTTAACGGAGAAGTTACCATTTTTGTTACAAAATATAAAGTTTAATTGTCATTTTATAACATTTGAAAATTTGGTTACCGTTTTTTTTAACAAAGTTCAGTAACCATTTTGGTACTTACCCTTGACTATATTGAAATTTCTTTTGAATTTTCAAATGTCTTACGCTAAATAAATTTTTTTTTGTCATTGTTGATTAAGTCTTGGTACCATTGTTATCAGGGATGTAACCACTCATGAGATGGGAGGGGTTGTTGTCCCTCCAAAACTTTTTAGTGTAATGACATTTTAGATCATTTTTAGTTTGAATTAATTAAGACATTTTCTCCTCCCAATTTTTAGATCTAAATATTTAATTCGAGGAATGTTTCTCTTATAGTATCATGAGAATTTGAGAAACATGAAAGGGTAAGTAGAGATAAAAAAATTAAGAAAATAATTAAAGTTTGTTCTTTCATTCCTAGTTGATAGTAGATTGACAAAGTCAACAAGTATAAGGGGTTGCATTTTCATAGAAATTGAGGTGAGGCAAAACTTAAACTCATAAGTTTTCATGTTTCATATATGTTGTTTTATTTTTAATTTAATTTAAAAAATAGTAAAATGTTGGGATTTTGAAGGAATTGAGTCATGATATTATGACTGACTAAAATATATTTGAGTTAGCTTAATTTCTCTTCTTATTATATTAAAAAAAAATATTACTCAATTTGCTCCATAAATATTGTCCCTTATTGACCTTTTAAAAGTCAAAATTTTTGAACTTTGACTCTAATTATATTAAATATTATAAATAATTAAAATTTATATTTAAAATCTACATGATTAAAGGTTTTTAAAATATATTTTTCATATTTTTATCAATAATAAATTTTAAATAATCATGAGTCAAAGTTAAAAATTTTGACAAAAAAACTCAATAAAAAATAATATTTACAGGACGGAGGGGGTAATTATAATACATTTATAGTTTTGAAAAGTATTTATTGTGTAAAGATGTATTAATTGTATTGTATTTATAACCTTAAAAATTGTTTATTGTTAAAAGATACATTAATTGCATTACATTTATTGTTTTGAAAATTATATTAATTAAAAATATATTGTTTTATTAATTATTTCACATGCCACCTCAGCGTGGTAGATGACCTAGTGGGTAAATGTAACATTGTCCGTGCGAATAGCCACCAGTGAGATGGCTTCGGAATTTTCACGGGGTTGCTGGCTAAATAAATTTAATATAATTTTAAATTTATTATTTTAAATCGTACAACAACTATAATTTAAAATATATATAAAATATTGTTAACTTTAATTTAATTATTAGATTTATTTAATTGAATTAGATATTTTTATGCATCATAAGTATGTTGTGTTCAAGTTCCCTAAAACCGCATTTCCTCTATTTTCCAGGCATTAACAGTAATATAACACATATATTATATGTTAATATCACAAAAGTGAGTTTTGTCTAGTGGCAAGCACATGCTTCTTTCCCCAAGGAAGCCTTGGTTTGAATTCCACCAACCCTAATTTTGTTACTTTCAATTTTTCTAGGCATTAAATACTATATAATACATATATTATATGTGGTACCTTTTATCACAAAAGTAAACTAGGCCTAGTGGCAAGCACACCTTCTTCCCACCAAGGTAACACAAGTTCAAATTCCCCGGCTGCAATTTTTTTACTTTTAATTTTCCTTAAGGTGGTGACATTTATTTTATTAAATTAAAATTAAATTGATAGAGTGTATAACTAACGAGGACCAATTGTGTAATTATACTTCTATTTTTTTAACTGCCACGTCACACTGTCGTTTACCTCTAACAATTGGTGGTTACATTGATACCATTTAAATAATTTGGTGCTTTAATTGTTTCGAAAAAAAAGTAATGTGGCCAAATCATAACTTTATCAAAAGTATGATGGTCAATGAAATAGTTTAGCAAAAAGAAGAGATGATTTTATAGTATAATTTTCAGTTTTCATAGATTCAATCTATTTTTTTAACGAGTGGACTAATCAAGAATCCCTGCAGCAACGGATTCAATCTGATTTATATATTATATAGAGACTAATATCAGAATTTGACCAAAACTTTATTGTTGTCTAAATCTTATTTCTCTTAAAATGTCTAAATTATACATATTTACTCTAAAATGAGTTTGAAATATTAATTGTCTTTAAAAAATTAAATTATTCCAATAAGAAAAGTTAAAGATTAGAAAATAAATTGATACAACCTTTCAATTTTAGTGTTTAAAGTTTTAGGTTAGGATTTAGAGTTTAGGAGTTTAGATTGTATGGTGTAGAATTTTGAGTTTATGATTTAAGTGTTAGGGTTTGGAAATTTTAAATATAAGGAAAATTCTACAACATGCGACGAACACCGTTGAACACCACTAATATTGAACACCGCTGAACACCACTAATATTGAACACCGCTGAACACCATTAAATTAATTAATAAAGATTTAAAATTTCAAGGACCCATCAAATAATTAATAATTACTTTAAAAATTCAATTAAATTATTTTTTTATATATATTAAAATTTTATTTTTAATAAGGGTAAACTATATATTTAGTACATCACCTATTTTCGTATTTCTATTGAACCCTCATTATTTAAATATTATTTCAATTTGACTCTATTCTTTATAAAAAAATAATTTAACCCTTAACTCTCAACCTAAAATCCTAAACTATTAAACCTTAAACCCTTAAACTCTTAAACCTTAAACCCTTAAACCCTTAAACTCTTAAACCTTAAACTCTTAAACCTATACCCTAAACTATATACCCTTAAAAATAATTTTATTTATTAAAATCTATATATTTGTATGAATTTGAGGTACCCCAAATACAGTTCATGTGTCTAAAAAACTATTAAATAGCTTTTACCATGGTTAAAACATAAATATTTAATTACAAAAATAAATACAGTTCATGTGTCTAAAAAACTACTACTACTAATAAGAGATAATGCACCATATGTCCTCAACTATGTACTTTATTCTAAATTGATCCTTAAACTTTTAAACGTTTTAATTTC
Organism: Hibiscus tridactylites; assembly: GCA_958450335.1. Taxonomy (NCBI): domain Eukaryota; kingdom Viridiplantae; phylum Streptophyta; class Magnoliopsida; order Malvales; family Malvaceae; genus Hibiscus; species Hibiscus tridactylites. The sequence goes on along the minus strand of OY288268.1, from coordinate 1,507,802 downwards.
ATCCTAATTATGACTTTTATTTTAATTGGTCCCTAAACTATTGATTATTCTATTTTCATCCTTAAACTATGACTCTCATTCTAAATTGGTCCTCAAACTTTTTGAGTGTTCTAATTTCATCCCTAAATTATCAGTATATGCTCATTATATCTTATGTTAATAAAACCATTATAAAATTGTTAATTATCATGAAACACTAATGTGTATTATGTAAAATATGATGTGGTATAAACAATAATTTGAGGATGAAATTGAAATATTCAAAAAGTTTGAGGACCAATTTAGAATGAGGGTCATAGTTGGGGACATGTGGTGCAACTAAATCTAATAATAAAATAATGCAATAGTTTCTTTATAATCTCAAAATAAGGTATGATTCTTGCATCTTAAGTTCATAACTTGGAATAATTTTCAAGATCTGTATTGGTTTAATTGGAATGCAATTCAATTCAATATGACGGCGCCGCACCGGAGATGAACCCAAAATCCCACTTTAAAACATATTCTATATCGCCGGTGAACCGAAAACCAAGCAAACAGTTCCAAGTACGCTGCATTTCATTAAAAAAACACTGAAAATGGCTGCCTTTAAACGCCATTGCAGCTTTCTTCAATCCTACACTTTTGACATTTAACCACACAAAAAATAATATAAAGACCGTACGCTTCACTATTCATTTACAAGCTCAAAGTGTATAAATATCCCACTTCTCTGCGTTTTCTCACAGTTTTCTCTGCTTCCAAACACAGCTTAAAACGATGAAGCTTTCAGGTCTTTTCCATGGAATTCTTGTGATTGTCTTCGTTATGTCATATACGAGTTCGACATCTGCAATGGCAAATTTTAATGTTCTGAACTTTGGGGCTAAACCGAATGGTGTAACGGATTCGACCGACGGTTTCCTCAGGGCATGAGATGCGGCATGTGGCTCGGCTGACTCGAGCTTCATATATGTGCCGAAAGGGCGGTACTTGGTTGGTTCTATGGCTTTTAAAGGCCAATGCAAAAGTCCGCTGATCATTATAAGAATTGATGGCACCATTGTGGCTCCTTTGGACTATGGAGTGCTCGGAAAATCGGAAAATTGGATTAGCTTTCAAGGAGTGACCGGAGTTTCCATCATCGGTGTCGGCGCGTTCAATGCTAAAGGACCATCTCTTTGAATTTGGGTACCCCAAATTCATACAAATATATAGATTTTATTAAATAAAATTATTTTTAAGGGTATATGGTTTAAGAGTTTAAGGTTTAATAGTTTAGGGTTTTAGGTTGAGGGTTAAGGGTTAAATTATTTTTTTTATAAAGAATAGGGTCAAATTGAAATAATATTTAAATAATGAGAGTTCAATAGAAATACGGAAATAGGTGAGGTACTAAATATATAGTTTACCCTTATTAAAAAAGTAAAATTTTAATATATATATATATATATATAATAACTTAATTGAATTTTTAAAGTAATTATTAATTATTTGATGTGTTCTTAAAATTTTAAATCTTTATTAATTAATTTAATGGTGTTCAGCGGTGTTCGACTGTTCGTCGCACATGGTAAACTCATCCTAAATATAAAGGGTTGTGTAAATTTTTTTTACACAGCTTATGTATCATAACCTATAAAATAAATAGTAAATCTTTAAAGGAAAATACTTTGATGCACAAGCTGTGTAAACTTTAGTTTACACAAGCCCTTTAATTTTAGGGTTTAGGGTTTAAGGTTTTATGTTAGGGTTTAGGAGTTTAGTATGTAGGGTATATAATTTAAGGTTTATGGTTAGAATTTAGAGTTTAGAGTTTAGGGCTTAGGGTTTAGGGTTTAGGTTGCTAGGGTTTGTGATTTAGATTTTAAATTTTATAAAAGGATTGTATAAAAAAAATTTACACAGCTTGTGCATCAAAATAAAACCCATCTTTAAAACCATTGCATGTATTTGGCATGATGAGTATTACTTATTATGGACAACGTATCGCAATTAAAGGTAGTAATTAATTTTAATAAGGTTAAGATATCTTGCTAAAACTGCTCAAAATATCTAATCCAATCCAAAATTTTAATGATATAATATTTATATTATGCAATAATGAGAAAAAATAGCATTAAACATAAATAAATTCTATCTAAAATTATATAAAAATTTAAAATATCATTAATTATAGGATATGAATCATTGTTTTTTTATAATCATCGGTATCTAATTTATTGGTTGACTAATTCACATCAATTGTATAATTTTATTATAAAACGACCCTCCTACTCTGATATCTGACATGGTTTAACACCACGAAACATGGTTAAGAAATTGTCATACGCATGATATTATTTTTTTCGTTGCCCTCCGATTTCATAAGGCTTTGTCCTGACTAATCTGAACCGACCCGCGTTGCACACTTGACTTTAGTGGGTGAGTCTTCCAACGGGGATTTTCTACATAAACAATATCTCGAACTCGGACCTGTTTAAGCGATACCAAACAGCTTACCACTTGGACCAACTTCGTATCTAATATACCATTGTACTAAATATTTATTCATAAATATTTATTTTTAAATAAAAATTATCCAAATCTATTCATCTTCATGCAATTCCCAAAGCACCCCTATCTACACTTATATATAAATAACCATACAATCTACCTTTTGTATTGTAGATTCATCGTATATCATACACCATCTCAAGCAATACCAATGACAACTCGTTTGGCTATACTTCTCCTTGTCTTGTCCTCGATTCTCATTCTCCATGAATGTAAAGCATGCTCAAAACCTTGCACTTTTTCTTCTACTTTCACGTATACATTCGAACATTTGATTCAATAGTTTGATTATACATGTCTTGTTTCGTGTTCTTTTAAATCTCGATCTTCGATATGATTTTTTTAGTTTACTGTTAAATGTCTTTTATTTTCTCTATGGATGAAACAGGTAGCAGAGACGATATTGTTGCGAAGGAATTTAATATGACAATGGTAGAAAAGAAGGAATCGGAGAAACAATTGACTACAGCTTGTGAGCTTATAATTTGTGGACCGGAAGGTCATGGTTGGTGGTGCTCGTCATATAAGAGAGGATGCTACCAGAATTTTCAAGAGTGCAACGATTTCTGTCCCCCGTTCCCGCCTTCGACGGACGTTCGTCCTGTGAAAACGCCATGAAAAATGTGTTGCTAGTTCGTGCATGGCGCTCTTGTTATCATGTCTCTCTTTGTGTTTTCTTCTCGAATATTTTGATGTGAATTTGATTTTAGTTTAATTTTAAAAAAATCAAAATACTATACATCAATCATAATATTTTTTAAACCAAACCGAATAGATATGGCTCATCAGCTCGGTTTAATGGCCAAATAACCCCAAAGCCATTGTCAACAAAAATTTAAATGATTGTATTGTAAGTTTTAAAAATTTAATGATCAAAATATTAAAGAACTTGTTTGATTAGAGTTCTTACTTGAACTAAGTAGATCGTTAATTTAATTGAAGAATCAAATATTCAATATGAAAATATTCGAAATCATTTTTTTCTATTTTATAATCCAACTATGGTGATATAGGTATCATAAAATGCAACAAGTAATCCGGACAATAAAATGAAAACGTCCAAAGTCTTTTGGCTAGAAACTCGAAGATGTACCTAACAATGTATTAGGTGGGTTGACTGATAAATTCGACATCTTTCAAAAAAAAAGACTGATAAAGTCGACAAGAGTCGTGGACGATGGGTAGTGACTCCGGTGGTTGTTTTGGGTTCAAAGATAGAATGTGATCTGGAGTTTCCTTGGTGTGTCCTCCCAAATCTTAAATTTTGTCGTGGTCCTAATTGCAAGCACACGTTATGCTTTCTAGATAGGTATCGTGATAGGAAAGTCGTGGTGTTATGATGGAATTAACTATAATACGACGTCGTAGGTTTGCTTGGTCATCAATAGCGATCGCATGTGTTAACACGTGTTCGTCAAGCGTTGTTCGCCCAGACAACTTCGCAATTCGCAGGCCAACCCGTCTTGTTCGCAAATACAGGGGTTCGCAAGGGTAGATTGTCATTTGTAGGTTGTGATCGCTTGACACGTGGCGGTGGGCGTTCGCAGGTACTAACAAGGTGAAATAAGGTTGGAAAAACAAAAGGTATCAATGCACATACAATACTATCAACGTGCGAGAATATTCTAAACTTTTCTAATCTCATAATCGAACTTTGAGTAGTATTGTTTTGAAGCTTCAAAACTGCTGAAACAACTAAACTCGCCTAAAACATAAAAAATTTCTCCCAATGATAACTAAAACGACAACGAAAGGAGAAATTGTTGGGTTTTACGGTGCTCGATTCCTTCAACCGTTCTTGCTCGCCAAGTGGTGGAGAAGTGAAATTTTGGGTGTAAGTAGTGTGGAAGCTAAAAAGATTAAGGACACAATGAATTATAGTGGTTCAACCTTCTAACCAAGGTCTACATCCACTACCTTAGCTTTCCCTCTAAGGATTTCCAATCAACCCACTACTGATTCGTCCCCTTTTCTAGGCTTAGGAGGAAACCCTTATACACCGGTCAAGCTTTCTACCCAAAGCCTTAATTAAACCCTCCTTACAAGAGATAACAAATAAGCAAACTCAAATCCCTCTAATAGGTATTTGTTTGCACAATTTAGCTCTCACCCAAAACCTAAAACACTTGAGTAAATCTAACAATTTTGGCTCACTAGTGTTTGCCTATACAAAGAAATGACAATTAAGCACTAAGACAATTTCTTGATCATTTGTTGTTGACAATTGAAGCATTAATCATTACTAGATGCTTGGAGGTCCTTTTTATACTCCTTAATGAGTTTGTAGCCGTTGCTAGTTGGGGTTGAATTGGACCCGTTGGAGACTTAATTTCCCACCACAAATGCAGTTCTGCAGTTTTCTGTTTCGAAACGCTCGAACCTGTTTCGAAATGCAATCTAGTTTGATGTGGAGAAATTTCACCAATGTATGTATTATCGAATTCAAACATGAATAACTAATATAAACTGAAAATAACAAAACCCCAGAAATTTACAGTGAATAGCTTCCTTAATCTCATTGCAACAATGGGTGATGGCTGAGAACTGAGATTGTTCATTTCCTACAACAATGGCTGATGCAGAGTGGTGCTTTGAAAGATTGAGTTTTGCTTCCTTTGGATACTCTTTATGTGAATGTTGCACTGTTCATGCTAGAATCCATCTGCAAGAATAATTTGTCCAGTAAAGGGTATAAATAATGGAGCTGTACTTGTACCATTTATATTCGGACTCGGATGTGAGTGTCGGATTCAAAAATGTAATTGACAGGAGCATCTCCAATTCTATGTAGCTGAGTTTAATAGCATGAGTTGTGCAACCAAATTTAGCACATCGAAGATTCAGATTTGTTAAAGTAGAAGAGTATTGGTGCCAAATAAAATGAATATTCAAGAAAATCTAGTTATAAAGATTTTTGTCAATCTTAAAATGTGGGAAACAAAAGTGCATAGGCTAGTATCTGTGAATCATCAAAGGAGATTTAGGAGGGCCAGTACCTGTAAATTGTAATATCAATATGCTTGTCTTATCATATCACAGTTATCATTCTGTGTGTGAAGAAGATGAGATTGCTTTTATTGAAAACAAAACTTTCTTCCGCACCTGCAAATGTCACATAACATAAGCTATTATCATATTGTTATTCAAATATATCCAAAAACAAAAAAAAAGTTATGAGATTGCTCAATGTCTAAATGGTTTCACACCTGTGATTTTGAGTGTGGAGAAATCAAAACCAGATTTTGCAGTTTACTTTCAATCTCCTTCTCTCGGGATGAAATCTTTCCCATTAATATAATTCTGCTGAAAGCGGACAAGATATTCTTCGGGTTTTGAAACTGATTGCTGAATGCATGCTCATGCTCTGAAATTTATGGCAGCAAAAATGTCTATACCTTTCTTTGTAGCCCGTCTTTTGTTGTAATTTTCGCTAAAATGAAATTTTTTAGTTTAATGATCAAAACAGAATCGATTCGTTATTTATATTGCAAGATGGAGGAGATTTCAACAAAGCAATCAAAGAGACAGACTCGCTTGTCGCACAAGCAACCTACATTTTCTCATAAAGCAACAAAAAACCTAGATTGAGATACTGTTAGGGACACCCATTCCAGTGAGTCCACCCTCTCTAGTATAACCCGATGTATTAGGATACAGTAACGTGTATGGCACCTTCACAGGTCCGGTTCGGTTCTTCAAGCTACCATCATTGTTTCTGGTCACAATGTTCTTTTCGATTTCGATCAGCCTGTCCCTAAATCTCTCAGACGCAGCCAATGCTTTTTCATCCGATGTCCACTCAGGTGTATCCCGTTGCCCAAGGTATATCTCATCGGCTGAATGCCGAGACAAAATCTCGATGAGCGACACACCGATCATCGTTTGGTCCTGTGGTGTGATCGTTTTAAGGAAGGCCAAGTCAGGGTTATTCTCAAGCTCGGCATACTCTTTGGTGCCCGATTCTGGCATGAACCGACGGCTTACTGTCGGCCTGTTGGGGATGTAACCGGCATAAGGGTATTGGCCGAAATTGACTGATGCATGGAGAGCTGAAGCCATCCATATTATGAGGGTCGTGCATGCTGGGATGAGATCGTGTTTTGTGCTCATCTCGGGCCACCACGGTTTGTCTTTCAAGTCACCGTGGCCTTCATTTCGTATCTCTTCCCACCATGATTGGAGTTCATTGTCCTTTTGCACTGCTTCATCTGATGGGTAGTAGATGGTGCAGTACTGGGTGACCCATGTTTCAATGGCGGACCAGATTTCTAACCCATCGACTGCAAAAGGGTAATCCTTTATCACGAGGCTAATGCCATTGGGAGACCTTGAATCCTTAACAGCCATTCCTCTGCAATGGATGATTAAAAATTCGGTTAATTTTTCATTACACAAAACATCTCGGAATTCAGGTCATTGGCTTACCTCTTAAGCAGATCAGCAGGGAGAGCCTGCTCAGTGAAATCCCAACTCTTGTAAATGGCAGACGACATTTCGAGTGCATAGTTTCTTGGATACACAGTTAACTCAACTACCCCATTAGCACTGACGAGGAGCATACGAGCCAGGGCATTAATGTTCATCGTGTCACGGAAGTGAGGATGCAGAAGCTTATATATCGGGTGAAGCACGCTCAGTTGTCGATTACTAGCGATGATAAATGGTTCGATAACAGCATGTGTGTTTAACCTGCAACAGAACATGTTTTATCATTGTAAATGACAGGCAATGTTTTCAGTCAGTTCGCTGTTTATGGAGACATTGGCTTTTCAGCGATCATACCAATGAGAAATGAGCTGATGGTACCCCGAATCGTTCACCCCAGCATATGCTTTGGCCAACTGCCAGATGGATTTTCCAATGCCGCCCTCTTCCGGGGTGAAGACCTTGCTGACGGAACCGTGTTTGTCTCCCTGCGGATGAGGCAATCTCAACTCCATCGGCAACGGCTTCAGCGTGCCATCATCTTGCAAGAAGAACAGGGTTCGAGTGGCGTAAGTCTTTGTGCTAGTCGAATTGATCCTCCGCAGGTATGTCATCAATCCATCATGATGATCCAATATAAACAATCTGTTGTCATCTAGAGCCTGAATCGAATGGGAAAAAACCCGATTAGTAATCTGATATTTGCTACAATCTGATAACATCAGCATATGCAAATGATGTTGAACACTACCTCTTTCACACTGAATCCATTCATATTCTTCTCAATGTCCTCCTTTATAATGTTGCTATGCTGGTTCCCATATTCTTCAGGATCAAGCTTGCTGGTTGGGGGAAATTCCTACAAACATGGTTGAATTATTGTGAATTATCCAACAGAATGACCAAAAGAACATCAATGTGAGAGCTATATTTACTCGAAGCCGACTGATGATGACCGGGTTGAGACTGGTTAGAGTTTCTCGAGCAAACTCTTCATCCGTCCTCCAAGCATTCTTGTCCTCTGAAACCAATAAAACAGCAACATTAACACCGTGTCGAGACAGTCTCGTTCGGACGAAAAGAATGTAACGGAGAAGTTCTTATCGTATACCTTTTATCAAAAAGCTTAGAAAGAGCAGCCTCCCCAATGAAAGCCATGGTGGGATTAGGAGAAACAAGGTTTAGAGAGAAATGAAGAGCAAGCAAAACGTTAGAAGTGGAGATGGATTATGCAGTAGTGGTTGAAGTCAATGAGGCAATTAGTCCAGGTCATTGAAAATTCATATTCTTTTGTCTGCCTGCAATTATTTGTGGCCGGGCATGCTATACATTGGACTACAAAGAATATGCTAATGTTGCCATACACCTTGGTTTTTTTACTTTAAGGGCATCTGGTGGCCATATATAAAGTTAATAGACAATATATTATTTCTCATAACATGAATGCTAAATCAACCTATTGCAGCACGTCCACATCAAGGAAGTCGAACAATTCGAACAGAGGTATTTATTTTGTCTAATTCTTCATGTATTCTTAAATTCATGTAGTCACAGTCAATGTTTTGAGTTTCTTTTATCTTCACAAAACAGGAAGCACTCTTGATATCACTCCAATATTTCCAAGAATCAATAACTTGAGCAATGCAAAGAGATGTGAGCTGAAGATAACTCGAGACTCTCAAATACGTTGAAGCATCGGATTTTTTTTCCGCATCGTCGGTAAGGAATCGAAGAATTAATATTATTCTTCTAAATGCGGACAAGATATTCTTCGGGTTTTGAAACTGATTGCTGAATGCATGCTCATGCTCTGAAATTTATGGCAGCAAAAATGTCTATACCTTTCTTTGTAGCCCGTCTTTTGTTGTAATTTTCACTAAAATGAATTTTTTTAGTTTAATGATCAAAACAGAATCGATTCGTTATTTATATTCAAGATGGAGGAGATTTCAACAAAGCAATCAAAGAGACAGACTCGCTTGTCGCACAAGCAACCTACATTTTCTCATAAAGCAACAAAGAACCTAGATTGAGATACTGTTAGGGACACCCAAGCCAGTGAGTCCACCCTCTCTACTATAATCCGAGGTATTAGGATACAGTAACGTGTATGGCACCTTCACAGGTCCGGTTCGGTTCTTCAAGCTACCATCATTGTTTCTGGTCACAATGTTCTTTTCAGCCTGTCCCTAAATCTCTCAAATCCAGTTCACCACAATCGCACAAGGCACATCGGTACTCGACATCACTTCATACGAGAATTGGTAATTGAAGGAAGCATTGTAGTTCTCAAGAGCAAGTTGCAGATTTATTTACAAAGCCACTGTCTGCAGAAAAATTCACTTGTTTTAGAGAGAAGTTAGGTGTTACAGATTTTTGCATTAAGGGAGTGAATGTAAAAAGCTAATGCATAAATCTGGTTAGTATCTTTTACTAACCATAACAATACTAGTGTCTTAATACTAGTGTCCTAGTGCAGACATGTACATGTTCTTCAATGGGTCATCACCATAACAATAATGGATCTTAAATTTTATCCACATTCGTTCATATTTATAAACAATTAACTCGAGTCTTGGAGAAACTTCAGTCTTCAGCAATGTATGTATTATCGAATTCAAACATGAATAACTCATGGAATGTACATAATATAAACTGAAATTAACAAAACCCCGGAAATTTACAGTGAGATTTACGAATATCTAATGGAATAGCTTCCTTAATCTCATTGCAACAATGGGTCATGGCTCAGAGCTGAGATTGTTCATTTCCTGCAACAATGGCTGATGCAGAGTTGTGGTTTCAAAGACTGAGTTTTGCTTCCTTTGGCTACTCTTTCTGTGAATATTGCGTTGTTCATCAGCAGGAGTAATTTGTCCAGAAAAAAGCTTTAAATAATGAAGCTGTACTCGTACCATTCATATTCGGACTCGGATGTGAGTGTCGGATTCAAAAATGTTATTGACAGGAGCATCTCCAATTCTATGTAGCTGAGTTTAACAGCATGAGTTGTGCAACCAAATTTAGCACATTGAAGATTCAGATTTGTTAAAGTAGAAGAGTATTGGTGCCAAATAAAATGAATATTCAAGAAAATCTAGTTATAAAGATTTTTGTCAATCTTAAAATGTGGGTAACAAAAGTGCATGTGCTAGCATCTGTGAATCATCAAAGGAGATTTAAGAGAGTCAGTACCTGCAATATCAATATGCTTGTCTTATCATATCACAGTTATCATTATGTGTGTAAAGCAGATGAGATTGCTTTTCTTGAAAACAAAACTTTCTTCAGCACCTGCAAATGTCACATAACATAAGCTATTATCATATTGTTATTCAGAAATCTAAGACCAGATTTTGCAGCTTACTTTCAATCTCGTTCCCCTGGGATGAAATCTTTCAAATCAATTAAAACCTTTGGTATGTGGGAAATCTTGGACCATTCTCGTCCTCTAACTTTCATGCACTCTTCTTTTAGCAGCGGACATCCGGAGATACATAGATACCCAAGCGAGAGAAGCATGTGTTTTTCCGGAAGAGATGTGAGCTTTGGACAATCTACAATGAACAATACTTGAAGAGAGGTGAGGTGTTGAAAGGCTTTGGAGCACATGAATTCCAGTTTCTTGAAACCTGAAATCGAGATGAAAGTGAGAGAAGGAGGCAGTCCTATCATGTCTTCTGGAAACGACACCACATCTAAGCATCCGATGGAGAGATGTTGAAGAGAGGTGAGTGTATGGAATCCCCATTCAACAAGTGAGCTATACATTTTGGGTGCGCCTGAGATTTGAAGTGATACAAGGCTGGTAGGAAAACCCTCTTCTAGAAAGGATATATCTGCCCCACAGTTGTTCACCTTTAACTCCCGGAGGGAGGTGAAGCTGTTGATGCACTTTGGAAGGGCTCCTATATTTGAACAATCTGAAATCTTAAAAACTCTGAGATTTGTGGTGGGCATCCCAATTTCATCAAAACAAACCACCAGATTTAAACAATACCATAAATTGATCTCCTGGACATGGCTAAGCTTGTCTAATCCTCGCGGTAAAGCTTTAATATTTGGACAATCCACAATTTTAATAATTTGGAGATGTGTGGTTTCATGGAAGTCTTGGGCTATGCATTCCAGCTCTGTACAACTCCAAATATCTAGATTTGTAAGCATTACAGGTAACTTGGAATTAATAAATAAGCTCCTTAACTTTGGGCATTCACAAATTCGAAGATGTTGAAGCCGATTGCATATATCACCCCTTGATGATAACCTTATTAGAGATGAACAGCTACTAATGTTCAAGTCCTCAAGAAGACAGGTTTTACTACTCATACTCTCATCAAACAGATATTGCAATTTATTACAACTATGAATCGTCAGTTGTTTTAGAGCAGCGGGGAAGTTACTCTCGGCAAAACAAACCAAACCTTCACAGTGTGCTAGTTCCATTCTTGTGAGGAATGTGAAAGCATGCAACACTTCTGGTAGTTTATTGAAATCTTTAATTTCAAAATCTTTGGAGTTTGCAAACCTTAGCATTCTCCTCTCTTCTGGAATACTAAACTTTGAAATGCTTGAAAGAGACACACTTTGCAAAGAGCTAACCTCCACCACAGCTGAAGATGAGCATTCATCCACCAATTCTTCACACCCGTTGATGCTTAACTCACGCAGTGCTGGAAAACTTGAAATTGAAACTACCAATCTCCAGCACTCTCGGATTTCAAGTCTCTGCAAGGATTGAAGACGGCTTGGCAACTTTCCGAACAATTTAGGACATGCTATGATGGAAAGCTCACCAAGGCTGGGAAACTTGGAAACTTGCTCATCACCTTCACAAGCGTCCCACTCCTCCCAGTTTGGTAGACACCAAAAAGACAAAGTCTGTAAAGATGCAAATGCAATTGATTGATTTTCTCCAAAGAACTCGATACCAATCTTGTGCACCTCATCCATACCACCAATTGAAAGACCTTTTAACAATGGCAGCCTTCCAATCGGTGGTAGTGATTTGCAGTTTTTACAACCCTGTATCTTCAAAGATGACAACTTCTTGAAGGAAGAATCTACTATCCAAGAAGGGAATTTCGCACCACCGAAATTCTCAATGACCAGTTGCTCAAGGTTTTCCCGAGGACGAAGTGAGTCCAACACACGTTCTTCAACTTCTTTCTTCCTTGTAGGTTTCTCAAAGTCTCTACTCCACTTTAGTACCAACTTATTGATCCCTGCTTTCTCATTTAACCTGGCTTCCCTTGCATCTTGACCATTAACATTCTCTAACCCTGAAAGACAAAAATCACCTCTGATGCTTGACAAATTCTTCAATTCTCCGATACGATGCCCATCGCCTTCGCCTATAACAAAATCAGATAACCTTTGAAGATTGGTCAGATTACCAATTCCTAAAGGCATGCTTTCAATTGAGTCCGCACCTCTGATATCAAGGTAATGCAAGTTAACAAGATTTTCCATCTTCGAGGGTAGTTTTTGAAGCTTGTAACACTCTTTTAATAATAAAGTTTCCAAATGGTAAAGAGTGCATAACGAATCCGGTAAACATTTGATTTGAGTACGAGAAAGATTCAAGTAGCGTAGATGTTTCAAATCTTCGAAAAATTCAGGCAATTCAGTGATCCGATACCCGCACAAAGAAAGCACCCTTAAACAGCTAAGTCTCGGCAATAATTCAACCAAAACTATATTACTCAAATAATAATCCAGCCACTGAAGATCTTGCTTTAACGGTAGAAAAGTATGCAAAGATTTTGCTTGATCGAATGCTTCAAACATCTTCACTGTGTCATACTGGCCGGCAATATATGACAAATGACGAGAACGACTTGAAAACATTTGTTGTTTATTGTCCTCTAGTCTGCAGCATATATCTCCTGCAACTAATTGAGCCAAATCGTTGATAAGGTCATGCATGACAAATCGAGATTTATCTTGACTAGATATCTGAAAAAATGACCTTGACACCAGCTCTTGAAAATATTGATTTCCAAGATCTTTAGTTTGACGTTTAGCCTTTTGTTGCAAGAAACCTTCTGCACTCCATAACAAGATTATCTCTTCTTCTTTAAACTCGTAATCTTTTGGAAATATGGAGCAGTATGCGAAGCAACGTTTCAAATGAGAAGGAAGATGATGGTAGCTTAATTGCAGCGCGGGAATTATGGCACATTGATTTTCTGGAAAGTCCCATATCTCGCTCTCATTTATTCTTTCCCATTCATCAAGATTCTTAGTTGTGCGTAAGAAACTTCCAATCGCTTTTGCTGCTAAAGGTAAGCCGTTGCACTGATGGAATATGAACTGGACAGGGGTGAAGTAAGGAAGAAGAACAAGATTGCAGAGAAGAAAAGAGAAAAGCTTTTATTATTGATCAAAGAGAATCGAATACAACTTGATTTTACAGAACACCATATAGGCTTATATACACAGAGTTCTTAGAGAATAACAGACTAACAGATTCTTGATCTTTCACCTAAGATTACAGCTCATCATCCAGGTAGTTATAACGGCTACACAGTATATACTAACATTCTTCCTATTTCCTCCCTTTTCTTAAAGAAGAAACATATCCAGAAACTCATTATACTGTTTAAGACAAGACTTTGTTAACTTGAAGTTCTGCAGGTGAATACACTCTGAGTTTTTGTCGTAAATGCAGAAAGAAAGCTGCAGACAAAGGTTTGGTGAAGACATCTGCTATTTGTTCTGAAGCAGGTACATAGTTGACTTGAAAGGATCCTTCATTGACCTTCTCTCTAACAAAACTAAGATCAAGTTCAACATGCTTGAGCTTTGCATGATGAACTGGATTGGCTGAGTGAGCAATTGCACTGGTGTTATCACACCATATCACTGGAACTTTGGAAAGATGAATGTTCAGTTCAGCAAGGAGAGACTTTACCCACATCGCATCACACATGGAATCTGCCAAGCTTCTAAACTCAGCTTCAGTGGAAGACCTGGAGACAACAGATTGTTTCTTTGAGCACCATGAAACAAGATTACCTCCTAAAAACAGACAATGTCCTCCTGTAGATCGTTTATCATCCACATTTGTTCCCCAATCAGAATCAGTATAACCAACAAGAACATTAGTCAACGAGTTGTTACTGAAAAAGAGCCCATGTTCTATGGTTCCTTTAAGATACCTAACAATCCTTTTGACAGCTTTCCAATGCTTGTCTCGAGGAGTCTGCATATATTGACTCACTTTATTAACTGAGTATTGAATATCTGGCCTAGTAGTACATATATGCTGCAAGGTTCCTACCACTTGTCTGTAAAGAGTATGATCTTCAAAAGGGTCTCCATCATTCAAAGAAAGTGAAGGAGATGTGACCATAGGAGTTGGAGTGGGCATAGCTTCAAGCATCTTTGTCTTTTCCAACAATTATATGCTTCTTTTGATTAAGAACAAGACCTTGATCTACTGGAACCACATTCATACCAAGAAAAAATGTAAGCTTCCCTAGATCTTTGAGTGAAAAGGCACTGTTAATTTGCTGAATGACAGAATCTATCTCTTCTGAATTATTGCCAGTCACCACTATATCATCAACATACACCATTATGTATACTGTGTTCCCTTTAGATATTCTAAAATATAATGAGGAAACAGCCAAAGAGGAAGTAAACTGCATTTGAGTAATCAAATGATTTTTGAACTTGTCAAACCAAGCCCGAGGTGCTTGTTTGAGACCATAAAGAGATTTCTGAAGCTTACAAACAAGCTGTTGTCCAGAAGAATCTTTCTGTTCAAACCCTGGAGGCTGCTGCATGTAAACTTCTTCTGAAATGTCTCCATTCAGAAAGGCATTATCCACATCAATTTGCCTTAAAGCCCATCCATTATTTAAAGCAACACTAAGCAGTATTCTTACAGTGACAGGTTTGACCACAGGACTAAAAGTCTCAAAGTAGTCAAAACCAGCTTGTTGAGAGAATCCTTTTGCCACAAGCCTAGCTTTATACCTTGCTATACTCCCATCTGCATTCTTCTTGACTTTAAACAACCACTTACAGCCTATGGGTACTCTATCAGCAGGTAAAGGTACAACCCTCCAAGTATTCTTAGAAACTAAAGCATCATATTCCTTCATAACTGCATCTTTCCATTCTGCAGATGCAAGAGCCTGAAACACATTATCAGGAGTAGGAACTTCAACTTCAGACAGAAAAGCCTTAGGCTTGAATATACCAGCTTTTGACCTGGTAATCATAGAATGAGTAGACTGCTTTTGACCATCCTGACTACTAGAAGCATCAGGAAGAGAATGAGAATCACAAGAATTTTGAGCAACATCAGGAGAAGGCTGAGGAAAACAATCTTGAGCAGAATCAGAGTGAGAAGTAACACCATGATTTTGAGCATCATCAGGAGAAGGCTGAGGAAAACAATCTTGAGCAGAATCAGAATGAGAAGTAACACCATGAAACTCAGTTTCAACACCCTGAACATCATTCTCCAAAGGAGCAGAAGAAGTTGGTGTAGGATGTGACAAGGAAACAGGATGAAACTGACTCGAAGGAATGGGAGAAGAGGCGACTAAAGGAGCTGAAGAAACAGATCCATGAGCAGAACTTGAAGAAGCATTAGAAAAACCTTGAGAAGAATCAAATCCAGAAACATTTGGACTAGAAGAAGAACTAGAACCAGAAGTGGAGTTATCCTGCAATAAAGAAGGATTGCAAGACCTAGGAGAAACAAATTTGACTTTAACATTTTTAGAATTAGAAGCATTAGACTGAGACTGCTTTTTGAGCAAGTAAGGAAAACAACTTTCATTGAATTGAACATGTCTGGATACATAAAGTTTTCCTTCATTGTCTAAACATTTATAACCATGTTGAGCAGAACAATATCCCAGAAAAACACAAGGTTTCGACCTAAGCTGAAGCTTATTCTGATTGTAAGGTCTAGTAAGAGGAAAACATTGACAGCCAAAAACCTTTAAAAAACCATAATCAGGAATCTTGCCAAAAAAATTTTCATAAGGTGAAATACCACCTAAAATCTTAGTAGGCAATCTGTTAATGAGATAAACAGAAGTATAGAAAGCATCAGTCCAATGTTTAAAGGGCACACCACTTTGAGCTAAAAGAGTTAACCCTAATTCAACTATATGCCTATGCTTCCTTTCAATCCTACCATTCTGTTCTGAAGTGTAGGGACAAGTATTAACAAATTGAATGCCATTTTGTAAAAAATATTGATTCAATGGTTTAAATTCAGCACCACAGTCTGACTGAATAAGTTTCAGCTTACACCCAGTTTGTCTTTCTACCAAACTATGAAAGTTCTTAACAACACTAGAAACATCAGACTTCCTAGCTACAAAGTAAATCCAGGTATACCTGGTAGCAGCATCAAGAAAGCTTACATAATAAGCACAGTTGTTAGAAAGAAGAGGGGCAGGTCCCCAAACATCCATTTGAACATTTTCCAGAGGATTATTGTAAACAGAAATAGACTTTTGAAATGGTAACTTATGACTCTTACCAAGTTTACAAGCTTCACAGAAAAAATCTTCTTTATTGATATTAGAAAAGTTACATGTTTTGGACAACTTAGCTAAAGTATCAGCAGAAGGGTGTCCTAGCCTTCTGTGCCAAACATGATATCCAACAGAAGAATTACAAGCAAAAGTACTAATATCAACATCTTTACAAACAGAAGCATGCTTATCACTATGTAAAGAACCTGAAGAGTTATCAGCAGAACCACAGAAACCACCAGCAGGAACAGCAAACTCATCAGACACAAATTTGTACAAACCCTCATTTTGAAAACCTCGAAGCATCTGTTGACGAGTTATCAAATCCTTAACAACACAAAAGTCAGGAAAAAATTCAACAGAAACATTATTGTCTCTAGTAAATTTCGAAACAGATAATAAATTTTTTTAATAGAAGGAACATGAAGCAGATTAGTCAAAATCAATGGTCTAACAGAAGAATTAATAGCAGAATTGCCTATACTAGAGATAGGAACTGTAGAACCATCAGCAACACTAACCCTACCAGATCCAAAATAAGGCAAAGAAGAATAGATATTACCTGCATCGGGAGTGAGGTGAGAAGTCGCACCAGAATCTGGGTACCAGGCTGCATCACCAAACGCAAATTCATCAGAAACAGCAGCAACCGAAGCGACTACAGGTTCTGCAGCACTTTGAGCGGCTGACCCAGACTGTTCCGATTGATTTGAAACTTGATAAGCACCCCCCTGATACGCCGAAGACTGAACTTGACCGAAAGAACCTTGAAAGGTCTGATCATCACCGGAATCTTCAGAAAAAACAACCTGATTAACACCAACGCCTTCGAAAGCCTGATCGAAGCGAAAGAAGCATCTGCCGGCAAGATGTCCAATCTTGCCGCAGATCTGGCGCTGCGGACGGGAACGACCACCACCAAAGAACCGGCCTCCACGGCCTCTGAACGGCATACCTCCTCGACTGACATTCGATGGACGAAACCCAGACGCGGCTGGCCGTTGTGGAGTTGAATAAGGATTGGAATAACCTGTATTAGGGTTATTATTATTTGGGCCACTAAACGGGCTTTGCTGATTACCCTGATATCCGTTAGAAGACCCAAGCGGACCATTAACAAGATTCACCAAAGACCCATGAGATATAAACTCCAGCTGCCTGGACTCAGTGTCAAGCAGAACACTGGCAACACCGTCAAGCTTATACGGTTGTTGACTCGACGTTATGACAGCAACCACCGGCTCATACTCCGGCGGTAGCCCCGAAAGAATAGCCGAAATATGCATCGTCTCTGTCAATGGATTACCACACGCAGCAAGACTGTCGCAGATACTTTGGATTTGAGCCAAATACTCGCGCATCGTTTGATCACGCTTGCGTATGTTCTTGAGGGAGCAGTGAAGATGCATTATGCGAGTTGTAGAGGTAACAGAGAATACCTGATGAATCTTGGTCCAGATCTGAAGAGCGTTCTTACAGTTCACCAAAGAAGGAAGAATGGACGGACCAATGGAAGATAACAACCAAGAACAGAGAGCACTGTCTTCTTGCTTGAACCTAGCATACTCCGGGCTGATTAAACGACGGCCACCCTCTCCAGTGACGAACTGCGCAGGAACAGAAAAAGACTCATCAAGATGATCCTGAAGAGCCAGACTCTCAATAGCAAACTGAATTTGCTGACGCCAGAGAAGGTAGTTTGTGTCGTCCAGTCGAATCGAAATCGACTTGTTGGTAAACGGCTTTGAACTCTCAGAGACCTATGATACCATGATGGAATATGAACTGGACAGGGGTGAAGTAAGGAAGAAGAACAAGATTGCAGAGAAGAAAAGAGAAAAGCTTTTATTATTGATCAAAGAGAATCGAATACAACTTGATTTTACAGAACACCATATAGGCTTATATACACAGAGTTCTTAGAGAATAACAGACTAACAGATTCTTGATCTTTCACCTAAGATTACAGCTCATCATCCAGGTAGTTATAACGGCTACACAGTATATACTAACATGCACCTTCTCACTAGGTTCTCTCCGACTTGTTTAAATTGGAGATGGCCATCAAAATTTCTTGCTCCAAATGCATGCTGAGTAAAGATGGACAAACAATCAGTCTGTGATAATTTATCCAGGTGAAAAGCTTTCATCGGATTCACAACAGATGAAACCTTTTGAAGACGAGTAGTTACAATAATTTTGGACATAGCTCCAAATGGAGACCGTAAGATTGTCCAATCATCATAACTCTCATTCCAAAGGTCATCTATGACGAGCATGAATCTTTTTTCAGATAGTTTCTCCTTCAACTTGACTTGAAGTAAATTCAAGTCGTTCAGATCAGATGAGGAAGGATCGATGGACTGTAAAATTGAATTGCTTAGTTTAACAGCATCAAAGTCCTCCGAAACACATACCCAGGCCTTATGATCAAAAGACTCCTCTAAGCTGGCATCATTGTAAACAAGCTGAGCAAGAGTTGTTTTACCCATCCCTCCCATGCCAACGATGGAAAGGACACAAACTCCATCGGAGTTATTAGTTTTCAGCAAATCAAGCATTTCTCGCTTCTCGTTTTCTCTACCAACATACTCCACACCTCCATCCATCACGGAAGTCGGTTGCAGCCTGGCCGATTTCTTTCTCTCGGAGCTTGCAGCTTGAGGCAATATCTCACTCAACCCCAAACTACTTCTTCGTGTAGACAGACTGTTGAGTCTAGCCGTGACCTCTTTCATCTTGGGAATCATGGCATTTTTAAATAGAAACGAGGATGGAGTGAAATCAGTACCGGTACAGCAGGAAGGAAGGAGCTTCCGAACCTTACTAGTGCTGGCTTGAGCCTGAGTTTTGTGGAGCTTGAGACGTAACTCTTCATAAGCAAACTCGTCCAAGATGTCATCCGCATCGTAAGCCAAGTCTTGGAGATCTTCCAACCAACTCTTCAGGGCCTCGTCCTTGATCTGCTTCTCCTCTGCATGGTTGAGCACAGCTTTGATACCGGGCAGTATGGATTTCCACTCCTTGAGCTGGTCGTAGACTTGCTTGTGATCAGCAACAAAGTTGAGAGCAGCATCGACGGACTTGCCAAGCAACAGATCCAAAAGCTTAGAAAGAGCAGCCTCTCCAATGAAAGCCATGGTGAGATTAGGAGAAATAAGGTTTGGACAGAAATGAAGAACAAGCAAACAAAATGAAAGAAGAGGAGATGTATTCTGCGGTAGTGGTTGAGTCAATTAGTCCAAGTCATTTGAAAATTCCGAAATCATTGTCTGCCGCCATGTGCTACACATTGGACTAGAAAGAATATGATATTGTGGCCTTGAAATTTGTACTGTGGCCAATTGGCCATGTGCCATACACCTTGGTTTTGAAATTTATAATGAGTGAACTCATCAAGAATCCTGCAGCAATGGACTGAAGTTGGCTAATAATCCCTGCAGCACTGGATCTCTCTTCAAAATCCGGTGAACAATTGAGGATCGATGCTAGGTTGTTGATAGCAGTTTCTTTTGCAGATTTGCAGCTCCGAAATACTCCTCGAAAACTCTCGAAATCTGCCCCGATCACGACATCCCTTGTCTCCTTCACGAGCTCCACCGTCAAGTGTCGGTCAGGGTCGAAATTAGAAATTTTTTCAAAGAAGTTAGATTTAAATTATAAATTTTATAAAAGTAAAATTGTAATTTTATCATTATGTTACCAACGTGTAACATTACAGTTTTAAGATAATTAAATTATAATTTTATCATTTTAGGAGATCGGATTCATCGGAATACAATTTTATATGTACTAACAAACAATTATCCTAATTCTTTTGCAATAATATCTAATAGATTCACAATGAACTCAAAAAAAAACCCATAAATGAATTTACTCAACAAACAATTGAAAGCTTATGTTAATCTTTCAAACTTGAAAAGGATTTACCTCTGCAACAAATTAATAGTCAAACAATTATCCTAATTTCAAGATAGTAACGATTAATTAAACGGTTTCTGATAGAAAAAGGGAAAGGAAAGTGAACCGTGACGGCGATTTTCCTGCCAAAATGGAAGAGAAGCTGCGCTCCAGCTCTCCTTCTAGACCTCCTTCTCTTAGTGCTATGCAAATTGAATATCGCCATTGTAACTGAGTTGAGAACCCTACATTGGACGATTCAGATTAAAGAATTTAAAAACCCAATAACTGGGTTGCGACGGGAGTGTGTCTGCGATTCAGATTAAAGAAGGCTAATGCACTCACGAACAAAATTTAAAAATATTGGGCAAGAAGATGGTGGGGTGAAGATTAGTATTTTGAGAAATATAATTAAATCAATAAATATTTAATATATTTATTTTATTTAAAAATTTAAAAATAAATAAAGAGAATGACATGGCACGTTTTGATTGTTGTCAATGATTTTTTAGCTTGACATAAAAAACAAGAAAAGTGATCGCATCAAACATAGTAAAATACGGGTAGGGGTGGTAACAGGGCGGATCGGGGACGGTTTTGCATTCCCCACTTCGTCCCCAACACTTGTGGGTACGGTTTTGGGGAATCTCATTAAACATTTTGGGGATTTTTTCGTCCTCATACCCATACCTTACGAATCCCCGATTTTCGATTAATCCACGTACCTAAAAAATATAAATTAATTTTTAAAACAAATACTCAACATTAAATCTCCAAAATTACAAACATAAAAGATAAATATAACAACTTATCTTGACTGATAAAGAAGAAAAAATTTTTATTAAAGGAAAACCAAATTACAATAAAACTTCAATTGAGTTCATTTACCTACACTTAACCGACTTATATACAGGGAAATTTAACAGATACAACCGTTGTAAACAGCTCCCAACTAACATAACTAACTAACCCTAATAGCCCCCCTCAAGTTGGTAATTGATGAATGTTCAAGAGACCCAACTTGGACAAAATTGATCGAAATGCTGGAAGATGTAAAGCTTTGGTGAAAATGTCAGCCAGCTGGTTTGCAGATCGAACATGTAGCAGCTTAAGAAAACCAGCATTGATCTTGTCACGAATAAAGTGACAATCAATTTCAATGTGTTTAGTACGTTGGTGAAAAACTTGATTCATTGCAAGATGAATGGCATATTTGTTGTCACAGTATAAGACAACACGAGGAATTGAAATCTGGAAAGAAGAAAGTAAAGCTTGCAACCACACAAGTTCACTAGTAGCTGTGACCATGGCGCGGTATTCAGCTTCACAAGATGACCGTGATACAACGTTTTGTTTCTTAGATTTTCAGGACAAAAGATTATTGCCTAAGTAGGTGCAAAAATCAGTAATGGAACGCCTCGTATCAGGGCAAGAACCATAGTCTAAATTCACAAAACCACTCAAATGAAGATCAGAATCTTTAGAGAAAAATAAACCAAGACCAAGAGATCCTTTTATGTATGAAAGAAGATGATGCACATCATCGAGATGAGGCTTTCGAGGAGATGAAACAAATTGACTAAATGTGTGAACAGCATAGGTTATGTCAGGCCTGGTATGTGTCAAATACAAAAGTCGACCAACCAATTTTCTGTACATATGAGGATCTTTCAAAAGTTCTCCATCATCTTTACTAAGCTTTTGATTAGCAACAATAGGCAAGTCTACTAGTTTGGCTGTAAGAAAACCAGTGTCTTCAAGAAGTTGCAAGGCATAATGTCTCTGAGAAAGAGAAATGCCAGTGCTGTTACGAGCTACTTCGAAGCCAAGAAAGTACTTTAAGTCCCCCATTATTTTGAGCTTGAAGTGTTGGTAAAGAAAATCTTGTACTTCAACCAAGAGATCACGATCCTTTCCAGCAATCACTATGTCTTTCACATAGACTAATAATGCAACCAATGTATCACCTGACCCTTTAACAAATAAAGAATGATCTGAAGAAGATTGAATAAAACCACATTGAAGAACCACTTTACTGAATGCATTAAATCATTGTTTGTTGGCATGTCTTAGTCCATAGATAGACTTTTGCAATTTGCAAACTAAATTGCTACCTGAAACAGAAGTAACATACCCCTGAGGCAAATTTATGTACACCTCTTCATCAAGCATGCCATTAAGAAAGGTATTGTTCACATCGAGTTGAAGCAAATGTCAGTCAAACTTAGCTGCAAGTGTGAGCAAAACCTTAAAAGAAGTAAGCTTAGCAACAGGAGAAAACGTGTCTGTAAAATCAATTCTTTCAACATGAGTGAAACCTTTAGCAACAAGGCGAGCCTTGTATTTATCAATGGTCTCATCAACCTTATGTTTGATACGGTAAACCCATTTGTAATCTATAGCTTGTTTGCATGCTGGTAAAGGAACAACAGACCATGTCTGCAAATTATCCATAGCTTGAAGTTCTTCATCCATAGCATGTCTCCATTCAGGAGATTTAGCAGCTTGCTTATATGTAGAGGGTTCCTTAAGAGAAGAGATGTTAAAAATAAAAGTGAGAAAAGAAGGAGATAATTTTGAAGAAGAGACATATTGTTCAATAGGATAATTTGGAGACAAAAGAGTATTAGTGTAATAATTCTTTAAATAAGAAGGCTGTTGAGGAACTCTAGTTGATCTTCTAACACAAGGCTATTGAGAAATCGAGACATTGTTACCATTATCTTGCACCTCATCAACATTGCAATTATGAAGATCCTGCGCCTCATTATCATTATCGTGCACCTCATTACCATTACCATATAACAACTTATCTTGACTGATAAGGAAGAAGGAAATTTTATTAAAGGAAAACCAAATTACAATAAAACTTCAATTGAGTTCATTTACCTACACTTAACCACTTATATACAGAGAAACTTAACAGATACAACAGTTGTAAAGAGCTCCCAACTAACATAACTAACTAACCCTAATAGTAAATTTAGTTTTATCAAACAACAAAAAAATAATTTTAAAAGCATAAAACATGACTTAAATATTAACCGTTTGAAACTTGACATCTTGTACTACCTTTAAAAAAAAATATGTGACTAATAATCTATAGTTTCAAATAATGGTATGTTTGTTCTAAAAGAAACTAGATTCGATAATTTTTCCAATCATATAAATTACTTCTTCTAATTTTACCCGTACGATTTATGGTGAATTTTCGAAGTCACTGTTATTGTTGTTTTTAGAAACAATCTGTTGTTTTTTCTTCTAACATTTACTCACTCAAAAATTAATAATTCCTAATATGTAACTCGAAATCAATAAATGTTTGTTTTAAACAAATCTAGACTTTCGTGTGAATATATAAATATAATGTCCACTTCCTAATTTAACTTGTAGAATTTTTTGTGATTTTTCAAAGTCATTACTAAAACTTTTTTAAGAAATATGCTACTAATTTTTTTATGACATTTCAACATTCAAATATTCATATAATTTAGAATACATATCTAAATCAATCATTGTGTATTTTAAATAAAACTAGACTTAATCTTGTATACAACAATGTATAGATAATATTCTAATTATTTTTATAGAATTTACAAAGAATTTTCAAACTTACTCTAGCCGGTCATGCTCAGGTGATAATAGATTTTTTATGAAACATAGGTAAATTACCCTTATGGCCATCAAACTTCGTAAAATATCAGGATCCCTTTGGATATTTTTGGGATCCCCACGGTGATTTATACGGGTACGGTTCAGTTATAATATTGGATTGGACTACAAAGAATATAATATTGTGGCCTTGAAATGTGTACTGTGGCCATGTGCCATACACATTAGATTTGTTTACTTCAATGGGATCTAGTGGACATATATCTAATTAAACAACGATATATTATTTACCACCTACTGCAGTTCTGGGTCAACACAACTTAGAGTAAAAAAAAGGAGATTTTCGTCAATCTAAAAATGTGGGAAACAAAAGTGCATATGCTAGCATATGTGAATCATCAAAGGAGATTTAAGAGAGTCAGTACCTGCAATATCAATATACTTATCTTATCATATCACAGTTATCATTCTGTGTGTGAAGAAGATGAGATTGCTTTTCTTGAAAACAAAACTTTCTTCAGCACCTGCAAATGTCACTTAACACAAGCTATTATCATATTGTTATTCAGATATATCCAAAAACAAAAAAAAAGTTATGAGATTGCTCAATGACTAAATGGTTTCACACCAGTGATTTTGAGTGTGGAGAAATCAAAACTAAATTTTGCAGCTTACTTTCAATCTCCTTCCCTCGGGATGAAATCTTTCCCATTAATATAATTTTTCTGAAAGCGGACAAGATATTCTTCGGGTTTTGAAACTGATTGCTGAATGCATGCTCATGCTCTGAATTTTATGGCAGCAAAAATGTCTATACCTTTCTTTGTAGCCCGTCTTTTGTTGTAATTTTCGCTAAAATGAAATTTTTTAGTTTAATGATCAAAACAGAATCGATTCGTTATTTATATTGCAAGATGGAGGAGATTTCAACAAAGCAATCAAAGAGACAGACTCGCTTGTCGCACAAGCAACCTACATTTTCTCATAAAGCAACAAAAAACCTAGATTGAGATACTGTTAGGGACACCCATCCCAGTGAGTCCACCCTCTCTAGTATAATCCGATGTATTAGGATACAGTAACGTGTATGGCACCTTCACAGGTCCGGTTCGGTTCTTCAAGCTACCATCATTGTTTCTGGTCACAATGTTCTTTTCGATTTCGATCAGCCTGTCCCTAAATCTCTCAGACGCAGCCAATGCTTTTTCATCCGATGTCCACTCAGGTGTATCCCGTTGCCCAAGGTATATCTCATCGGCTGAATGCCGTGACAAAATCTCGATGAGCGACACACCAATCATCGTTTGATCCTGTGGTGTGATCGTTTTAAGGAAGGCCAAGTCAGGGTTATTCTCAAGCTCGGCATACTCTTTGGTGCCTGATTCTGGCATGAACCGACGGCTTACTGTCGGCCTGTTGGGGATGAAACCGGCATAAGGGTATTGGCCGAAATTGACTGATGCATGGAGAGCTGAAGCCATCCATATGAGGGTCGTGCATGCTTGGATGAGATCGTGTTTTGTGCTCATCTCGGGCCACCACGGTTTGTCTTTCAAGTCACCGTGGCCTTCATTTCGTATCTCTTCCCACCATGATTGGAGTTCATTGTCCTTTTGCACTGCTTCATCTGATGGGTAGTAGATGGTGCAGTACTGGGTGACCCATGTTTCAATGGCGGACCAGATTTCTAACCCATCGACTGCAAAAGGGTAATCCTTTATCACGAGGCTAATGCCATTGGGAGACCTTGAATCCTTAACAGCCATTCCTCTGCAATGGATGATTAAAAATTAGGTTAATTTTTCATTACACAAAACATCTCCGAATTCAGGTCATTGGCTTACCTCTTAAGCAGATCAGCAGGGAGAGCCTGCTCAGTGAAATCCCAACTCTTGTAAATGGCAGACGACATTTCGAGTGCATAGTTTCTTGGATACACAGTTAACTCAACTACCCCATTAGCACTGATGAGGAGCATACGAGCCAGGGCATTAATGTTCATCGTGTCACGGAAGTGAGGGTGCAGAAGCTTATATATCGGGTGAAGCACGCTCAGTTGTCGATTACTAGCGATGATAAATGGTTCGATAACAGCATGTGTGTTTAACCTGCAACAGAACATGTTTTATCATTGTAAATGACAGGCAATGTTTTCAGTCAGTTCGCTGTTTATGGAGACATTGGCTTTTCAGCGATCATACCAATGAGAAATGAGCTGATGGTACCCCGAATCGTTCACCCCAGCATAAGCTTTGGCCAACTGCCAGATGGATTTTCCAATGCCGCCCTCTTCCGGGGTGAAGACCTTGCTGACGGAACCGTGTTTGTCTCCCTGCGGATGAGGCAAGCTCAACTCGATCGCCAACGGCTTCAGCGTGCCATCATCTTGCAAGAAGAACAGGGTTCGAGTGGCGTAAGTCTTTGTGCTAGTCGAATTGATCCTCCGCAGGTATGTCATCAATCCATCATGATGATCCAATATAAACAATCTGTTGTCATCTAGAGCCTGAATCGAATGGGAAAAAACCCGATTAGTAATCTGATATTTGCTACAATCTGATAACATCAGCATATGCAAATGATGTTGAACACTACCTCTTTCACACTGAATCCATTCATATTCTTCTCAATGTCCTCCTTTATAATGCTGCTATGCTGGTTCCCATATTCTTCAGGATCAAGCTTGCTGGTTGGGGGAAATTCCTACAAACATGGTTGAATTATTGTGAATTATCCAACAGAATGACCGAAAGAACATCAATGTGAGAGCTATATTTACTCGAAGCCGACTGATGATGACCGGGTTGAGACCGGCTAGAGTTTCTCGAGCAAACTCTTCATCCGTCCTCCAAGCATTCTTGTCCTCTGAAACCAATAAAACAGCAACATTAACACCGTGTCGAGACAGTCTCATCCGGACGAAAAGAATGTAACGGAGAAGTTCTTATCGTATACCTTTTATCACGGCGGGAATCGGGAACTTCATGAATTTTTCGCCATCATTACGAAGAAGTTCCTTCACCAGCGTCCAAGGGATTGCATTTCTTATTCCCTTTAGAGTGTCATTGTTCGGTAGTTTTATATGACCTTCGTACAGATCGAGCACATCTTGCAAGGAGTCGAACGAGAGTATGTTGCGGTCGTCTATTGCTGTGCCCAACGTCTGAGACACAGCTTTCAGAAAATACGCCAGGAAATCCCAAAATTTCACCGTGCTGAACCGTTCGTCTCGCGGAACGTAAATGTTTAGGAGTATAATGTCTAGTCCACTCAATCTGCTCTCCGTGTTAGGATCTGTTTACGATCAAATTTCGATAAATTAGAGTAAAGAGACCAACTTATAAGTTCAGATAAATAATGAAATTCATAGTTAGGCATGTTCCAACCTTTTTTGTTTGGTGCCCGACCGGTTTTTCCTCTTCTCGGATACGGATATTTGGCCGATCCACCGAGAACCGGACGTGCATGTTCCGGTCCCTTTTCCGGCGAACCCAAATCATTGTAGTAAGCATAATCATATACTCTATCCCACTCTTTGAGCTCTCCTTTTTGTCCATTTCCTCTAAGGTTTTCAAGTTCTTCCATTCTGTAGTCGCGTAAGGCTTCAGGTGTATCAAATGGAAGGTAACTCTAAAACAAAACATAACCAAAATATATGTTACTAAATCCACTTGTTGTC
This sequence comes from Hibiscus tridactylites, assembly GCA_958450335.1. Lineage (NCBI taxonomy): Eukaryota > Viridiplantae > Streptophyta > Magnoliopsida > Malvales > Malvaceae > Hibiscus > Hibiscus tridactylites. Next base: position 1,480,142 of record OY288268.1, on the reverse strand, counting down.
ACAACACACTATTATAACATAAATGTTAAGATTCGAACCCGAGACTTCAAAGTTCGGTGTTACCTTGTTGGAGAAGAAAATACGATTATAGGTGTATCGATTCGTCGGATACACCCATGAATTGCAATCAAAATGTACCCAAGGAGAGCCGTGATCATCGTACAAGGTGACGTTCTTGAGATAGAACTGACTGTGGTGATGGTTTCTTATGATGAAAGCTCCCGGAACACCCATGGTCTCGGCATCCCACTCGAATGCGATCGAATATGTCGCTTCTTTCGCAGTTATTGGTATCAATGTAGCCACCCAATCCTCCAAGTACGCCGGCATTGAAAGCTTCCCTCGTTTCCAGTTGGCTGAGAACAAGTATGGTGTAAATTTCACTCGCAATTGTTTATTTGGACTCTCAATTTTAATTTATTTAGACTTCGGCACTTCGCTCTCATTTTCTCACTATTTTATATTGTGTCCCATATGTTTGATTTTTATCTCCGTCTCGGTATTTTTATATCATATTTGAATGTATATCAATGACTAAACTAGGGGTGATAGCGAGCCGAGCCTGGTTTTGGCGCGGCTCGAAAACAATATTACTGGGCTCGGTTTGTCAAGTTCGAAATTTTAGGCTTGAGTTCGGCTCGAAAATAATATTATTGGGCTCGGCTCGATTCAAAATCCACAGTTTTGCTGTAGTTTTTTTTTTATAAAAGATGGGGTCTCGTTGAAAATCCCTTTCATAATCAACACTGAAACGAAATTCAATGTCTGCAAAGACGAAAAGAGTGACAAATTTATTTTAGTTAATTTGCTTTTAATGAATTTTCTCCTAATTTATTTTTTTGCTAAATAGGTTACTTTTAGTGTCTATGTAGTATATATAATATATATTATTATTCCGAGCCTGTTCACAAGCTTTTCGAGCCGAGTTTGGGTCGGTTTGACTCGACTTGAGATCTTAACAAGCTGAGCCGAGCCCGAGTAGCTTGCGAGCTGGTCAGGCTCATTATCACCTCTAGACTAAACCGACTAAACTAGGGTATTAATACATCAAAGTTTAAGGACTAAATTAAAATATAGATCCAAATTAGAGGACATTCAGTAAATTAACCCACGAAAACGTAAAAATAATAAAGATTTGAAAGGTACGAACCAAAGTCGACATGAGTAGCGCTGACGAGCTGCAGCGAAACACGGTGGTGAATGAGCTCACGGACTCGGTCGAGCAAAGAAGCCGCCGGATCGATCACGTCCGTCAGATTCTTCTTCATCAGAACCACTCTTCCGTTGATCGTCTTCGGCTTGTTTCCGTTCAGCTCCACCGTGGTTACGCCCTTCGCTTTCGCCATCGCCGCTCTCAAATCCTCCATTGTTTGGCTTTACCACTAACAAAAACGCAAAAAAGCAAGATCTAATGCACTGAATGAAATGGGAGAAACTGAAACGCCATAGCTATTTGTAGGCAAAGATTAAAGTCAAAATTGATTGGATTTAGGTGAAAGGAAACTCGAAAAGTAGCACGTGACATATTTTATTGGATTTAGTTGGAAAATTAAACACTTATTGGTCATTTTCATTTCTCTATCTAACTTATCATTAATTAATCGGTATGGATATTAAAGTCACCAGCTTTCAAGTGTTCTTAAATTAATATTTTAAGAATATAATAATGAACTACTATAAGAATATAATAATGAACTAATATAAGACGATTTCTTCGTTTATTTGTTAAACTACACCGGTAATCACTGAATCTTTAGAATGTTTTTACTTTTGCCACCACAATTTTAAAATTTGTATGACAGTTACTGAACTTTTAATTTATTTTTATTATTATCATTTTCGTTGAAAACTGTCTAAAGTCTTGTTTCCCCAAAACTCTAATTTTAAGAGTTGAGAACCACAACAAAAGTTTGATTTTAAGAGTCGTTTCCCCAAAATTGTCGCTTAGTGATTTCTTCGGTCGACAATATCACCAAAAAACTCTTCTTTTTCTTCTTCAAAATTGTCGAAAACCTACCAATCTTCTCAAACATCAATCGAATCGCAATTATAACTAAAAGTTAAAATATTATGATCTTTCACTTTCAACCTTCAAATCAACTTGAAACTGAACTATGTTAATCTTCTGGTCAAATAGAGTCTTCCACCATTGAAATTGATCAAAGACCACTCCATTTATCGGAAAATAAACCTATGTAGTGATTGTCAATTCTTAAATTTAGAGTTTTTTTATAAGACTTTAACAACAATTTTTAATGTAGTGGTCGTAATGAAAATATTTAAAATTCAATGACAATATTGTAAGTTTTAAAAATTTGGTGACTAAAATAAAAGTGTCTTAAAAGTTCAAGGACACCCTTAAAATAATAATATGATTATTATTTATCGAAAATATACGTTTGGATTTAGTCTTCGGTCTTCACACTGCCATATGAAATTGAAAGCCATCTCCTTTTCTCAACAAACAAGAGAAGTTTTAGGGTGAAATTTATTAAAATGATGCGTGTATATAAATTTTTATAAAAAATTGTAAGTATTTATATATGTACCGAAATTTTTACAAAAATAATATAAGAAATTTGGTATATACACAAATACTTACCACTTTTATTGTACATATCGAAATTCTTACAAAAGTTGTAAGCATTTGTGTATATATGCACATAAAGTCTTACAAAAGTGATAAGCATTTATGTATATATCGAATTTCTTACTATTTTTATAAGAATTTCGGTACATATACAAAATCTTTACGATTTTTGTAAAAAATTATGTACACACCTCATTTTAGCCTCATTTTAACCGTTTTTTTTAATTTCCCAACAAACGATGTCTTTATCTTTTAGTAGAAAAAAAAAACGATGTCTTTATCTTGTTGGGGGTGTAGGTTTTGCTCAAAATGAAAAGTTTTCCGGGGTGTGTTACAATTAAGTTTGTCGTAACATTATGGTAAGATTGTTCGAGTTTATTATTCGAATTTTATTTTGATTTTGACAAGTCGTCGTTTAACCGGTCAAAAATAAATGAATAAATTAATCTCTTTCAATAAGTAATAAATATAAAGAAATTAAATAGATATAGGGAAAGAGGGTCGATCCGCATGGAGATTAGCTGGACTGATTGACTGGTGACTGCTTTAATTATTACTTCCAGGTATATGTGCAAAATAAGTGTATAAAATGGGGGGAAGTGATATGATATTGGTCGAAAAATGAAATAGCAAGATTTAAATGCAGAGGTAAAACGATTAAGAAAAACTAAGTATGTAAAATAGCCTCGAACCAGCCCCTTCAATTCTTTCGATCACTGAAAAAGATTTTTATTTCAGGGATCATGTCGGTTACAGTTAGAGGTGGCAATCGGGTCATTCGGTTCGGGTTCGGTTCGGTTCGTTTCGGTTCGGGTCATTTCGGGTCTATCTAGAATCGATTTAGATTCGGTTCGGGTTCGGGTCTAGTTCGGGTATTGGATCAGGTCAAAATCGGATCGGTTGTTTTTGGGTCGGGTCAAAATCGGATCGGTCACTTTCGGTTCGGGTCAAAATCGGGTCGTTCGGGTCGCTTTCGGGTCGGGTCAAAATCGGATCAATTTCGGGTCGATTTCGGGTCTGGTCAACATTTAAATTTTCGGGTCAATTCGATTTGCGTTGGGTTAAAGGTTTGAGGTTTAGTATTTATGGTTTAGTTTAGAGTTATTGGTGTATGAGATTAATTCTGATTTAACTTGTTAATCTATGCATTTGAATTTGATTAAATATTTAAATCAAAGTTTCACGTATCCATATCAATTTTTTTTGTATAATTATATTAAATCAAAGTTTATTATATGTAATAATAATAATAATAATAATAATAATAATAATAATAATAATAATAATAATAATAATAATAATAATGTCTGAAATTAATTAATTTATTAAACTTAGGATCTAATTGAGCTAACTAAAATCTAAAAGCATAAATCACAGACATAATTAAAATAATTCTAAAACTAAATGTGAAATTTCAATTAAATTAATCTAAATTGAAACTCAATTAAATTAAAAAAAGAAAAAAGAGAAAGACAATTGGTAAAAGTTGAGAGGGAAAAGACAAAATTTTGGAGGGAAATAAACCACCAATTTTTTAAGCTAGATTGAAAAAGAAAAGAAGAAGACAATTGGAAAAAAATAGAGAGAGAAAAGACAAAATTTTGGAGGGAAATAAGCCACCAACTTTTTAAGCTAGAGATTAATTACTTTTTAGGTCATGTTGCATTTAAAATGTTATATTTTAGTCAACTTTAAGTTTTAGTTTAATTTAATTTAGTCACTAGTAGTGATGCAATTAAAGGTTGCCCCTATGAATTGGTCTATTATGTATCCATTCCTTTTAATGCAATTTTTTGACATTTTTTTCTTTGTAAATGTAAGATTAAATATTGGGAGAGAAAATAGTACATTGAAACTCTAAATTTAAAAAATAGATTATTTAATTAATATTGAAACGTAAAATAACATAAAATGTTATTATACCACAACTTTGACAAGAGGAACAGTCTCTTCCATGATATAGTATAAAAAGATAATAAAACATACTTCTTTTTATTATTTATTATATTGTTAAAAATAGATATTCGGGTCAAAATCGGGTTAAAATCGGGTCAATATTCGGTTCAGCTTTCGGTTCAACTTTCGGTTCGGGTAGCATTCGGTTCGGGTCAAATCAGTTCGGGTCCATTCGGTTCGGGTCTATTTCGGTTCGGATCCATTTCGGTTCAACAAAAAATTTCGGTTGGTTTATTTCGGGTTTCGGGTCAACTTCGGATCATCATGTTTGGGTCAAAATTGGGTTTCGGTTCGGGTAATTCGGTTCGGGTTTCGGGTTTCGGGTATCGGGTCAAGTTTGCCAGGTCTAGTTACAGTCTACGAGGCCCAACCCGTCGTAACTTGTTTCTCTCTCGAGTAACCAATCCTCCTAAGTCTATCTCCGAAAGATGGTTCTTAAATAAATCAATCACGTCTATCGCCGTTAAAATATTTAGATTAAAAGCAGGAAAAACCCAACTCAGAAATTGTCTAAAAAGAATCGCTTTCGATTTTATCTTTCCTTAGCGGACCGCCGCTAAAAGTGTTCATAGGAAGTCAAAATTGCCACAGGCCGATCCTTCTTCCCAACTGTGTTTTTAAGCGATTTCAGACCAACGGGCCCTTTTTGATTTGAAAATGGTTAAAAACTTTTAGTAAGGCCGATTGCCAAACTATCTAAGCAGAAAGATAAAAATGATTTCCCAAAAGAATTTAAGCAAAGTTCAATTCTCACGAATCGAATTGACTTGGCTGGTTCTTGGCTTAAAATATTTAGCTAAGCATGATATTAATTATCATACTTAACTTGATTTTAAAAAAGTAATTAAACGTCATAAAACAAACGAAACAAGAAAATAAGGAGAAGAACTTGAATTAAAACTAGAAAATGTTTACAAAGGAAAAGATAAAAATACTAAAAGCTAAGAAGATGATCCTAAGCTTTCACCAAAGGTTGATATTTATAGACTTAGATTACAAGGATAAGAGATGAGAAAATCAAAATAACAATTCAAATTCAAATGTTTTTAAAATTCAAAATAAAACCAAATAGATAGAACTGATAATCTGATCGGATTTCTCTCAGAACATTTCAGGATCTTCTAGAGGTTGCCACGTCACTGTCACGTCAGACGCGTCGTGCCTAGTGTCGTGCCCACGATGCCAGTCATGACAAAATTATAATAAAAACTGCAGAATTGCCCATTTTTACTGTTATTTCTAAAATTTGATCATTGCACAAAATATAACAAAAACAATATGTATTAAGCAGCAAGAAGTCCTAATAACTAGAAAAATAACAAATGAAGTATGTCACTTTTGAGAACTCATCAGATTTCATCGAAAAAATTGTGGTTTGTATCATTTTTTATGCACAAGTAGGTGCCCCTTTAATTCTTTCTATGCCACAAAATTAAATTCTAAATTTTAATCTTAAATTTTAAATTCTAAACATTAAACACTAAACTTAAAAAATACGCTATATCCTAAATTTTTTAAACTCTAATCTTAAACCTTAACCTTAAATTTTAATCTTAAATCATATACCTAAATTTTAGTGTGAGTCTAAAGGTACCCAAAAAAAAAAAGACATAAGATTTATTTTCCTTTTTTATTTACTTGGTAGAGACGAAATCAGTGTTTCATTTAACAGAAAAATAGAGACAAGACTTGGATCATGATAATTTGTTTAATGTCATTAATTGTTAATCCAATATATTCAATTGGCCAGTTTATTCAATTTTGATAATAATTTGTAGTGTCTGAAAAGATAATTTTATGTATTTAAAAACCTCTTACTCTAATCAATTAAATCTCCATTTAATATTAAAGGGTTTGAATTTTAGGTTCGAGTCTTATATATATATATATATATATATATATATATATATGATGAGTCTACTACGTGCGACGAACATTGATGAACACCACTAACGATGAACACCGATGAACATTATTATGTTTTTTTAAAATTTTAAAAATTTAAATGACTAAAATTATAATTAAAATTATCTCTTAAAAAATTAAAAATCAAATTTAATAGTTATTTTATAATATTTTTTAATAGATTAGAATCAAATATACTCAATTCTCCTAAACCCTAACAAAATCAATCTCTTAAAAATTAATAATCAATATATATTTTTTAATAGATTAGAATTAAATATACCCAACTCTTCTAAACCTAAACCCTAACAAATTCAACCCATTTTAAGGGCTTTTACATTGTCATTGAGTATCTAATGAAAAACTCGAATCTAAGTAATAGGCTTCTTTTTTGGCAGGTCTATTTGTAATATATATGGTTTATTCAACTCCCAACCCTGTTTTATGCTTTATATAATCCCCATAATCATCCAACTAATAATGTCTCCGTTATGATGCTGATATGATGGTGATATGGGGTTTTGATAAATTTTTAAAGGGTAATGATACCGTGCACGGGTGGTGAAAACAAAAATTTCTACAAGCATCTTGATTTTAAGGTTTAAAGATTTAGTTTAAGGTGTAAGGTTTAGGGGTTTAGGTTTATGAATTTAACTTTAAAAGGTTGTTGTTAGAATTTAGGGTTTATAGGTAAACCCTAAATCTCTAACCATATTACTTTAAACCTAAACCCTAAATTCTAAACTCATAAACATAAACTTTTAAACCCTATACTATAAGTTAAATCTATAAACTCTAAAAATAAAGCATTTATAAAATATTTTTGTTTTCACGATCATGCATGAGATATTTTCCTATTCTTAATATAGCTTCAGCCTTTTTTTCTTGTAAAGGTGAAAAAAAAGTGGGTTTTGATTGGATCAAGTGGGAGTTTGTGGTTTGGAACTATATGCCGTCCACCGTTACTCCCCCAAACTTTAAAATACACTTTAAAGGGTTGAATTTGTTAGGGTTTAGGTTTAAGAGAGTTGGGTATATTTAATTTTAATTTATTAAAAAATTATAAACTGATATCTATTTTTGTAAGAGATTGATTTTTTTAGGGTTTAGGAGAATTGAGTATATTTGATTCTAACCTATTAAAAAATATTATAAAGTAACTGTTAAATTTGATTTTTATTTTTTTAAGAGATAATTTTAATTATAATTTTAGCCCTTTAGATTTTTAATTTTTTTTAAAATTAATGGTGTTCATCGTTAGTGGTGTTCAGCAATGTTCGTCGCCCGTTGTAGAATTTTCTATAGTGTAAAACTCTTTAAGTTTTATATGTTTTTTGGATCGTTGGATGGGGAAAATGGATGGCTGAGATTAACTTATTACTTTTTTTCCCAAGTGATAATCTTCACATATTCTACTATTAATCTCATCCATCCGTTTCGTTCATCCAACGATCCAAAAAACGTGTAAAACTCTTTGAGTTTTACATTGTGTAACTGGATCCTATGTCATATATATATATATATATATATATATATATATATATATATATATATATTATTGTGAGTTTTCTTTCTATTTTGGATGAGTTTTATCTAGATTTATTCTAGTTCAGCTTTAATTATATTTTGATTTTCTATTTAACTGTAGATTGTGATATTTGCTTCTGGACGCAAATTAACTCAATTTAATTATAATAAACATATAATTATAACTGACGCAAATTAACTCAATTAAATATATAATAAAAACCAATCAAAACCATCTGAGCTAAATCTTCAACTTTATTAACATTCGTCACTAAATAAAATAAAATAAAATAAAATAATCCCCATATTCTTTAACTTTAAAAACATGCCTAGATCCTCTAAACCTAATTTTAAAAACCCCCGATTTTATAAGATCAGATTCGAATATTTTGATCTCAAACTCTACATGATTTTTATATAGTATACTCTCTTGATTCTCACTACACATGACCTGTGTATGATTTTGATTTTTGGGGGTCAATAGGGGCGTGCTTGATGCCAGCTCGGCATGCAAAAGTTTTATATTATTATATTTATATTCATTAATAAATATTAACTTTAAATATTTGAATATCATATAATTAAACACTACATACGACCTGGATGTGCTTTTATTATTATTATATTTGAATATCATATTTAAGAAAATTGCAAATTGCATGTATCCCACACGGTTTTATATATATATATATATATATATATATATATATATATATATATATTGTTAAATATGAAAGAATATTGCAAATTGCATGTATCGCACATGGTTTTCTATATATTATAGTACTATTATTGCGAAATAATAAAGAAATTTACAAATTGCATGTGTCCCATTCCCAAATGTTTTTTTATATATTATACAATTATTGCCAATTGTTGTAGCTGACTTTTCTCTCTAGAACATAATAAATAGGGTTGTTCATTCAATTAATTCGGTCAAGACTGAATTGAATTAATCAAACATATTTTAATCGTTAATCGAATCAAAATATATTTAAAAATTATTAATTAAAATTTTGTTTGTTTTTTAATTAATCAAACTTTATTATAAGTTTTGGGTTTGTGTTTTTCTTTAGTTATATTTGATTATTTTTTTCATATGGGTTAAAAATTGGTTAAGTCTTTAAATCTTGACATCTTAATAGATTTATGCTTAAAATATATATGTATTGTACATAAATTATTAAATATTTAATATTTTCGGCTAACTCGATTAGTTATAGGTCATGTTTGGTAAAGAGATGTTTGAGCTAAAATTAGAGGTTTGAGTTAAAATTAGAGGTTTGACCGGTCAAATCCGCTAATTTGAATGTTTGGTAAAGAGCAGATTAAAATAACATATTGAGGTGAAATCTCTAATTTTGAAAAAGCCGCTAATAGAAGCTTTTTGAAATTAGAGGTTTTGACATAAGAGTTATAAAGACTCTTTTACCCTTAATAATTAATATTAATTAGATACAAAATATTGATAACTAATAAACTATTTAAAAAAGTATCGAACATAATCATGTCCTTATATGTCATTTTGCTTGTTTAAATAATCAAACAACTGTCAGCTATCAGTTAATTTTACCAAACACGTTTATACAATCAGCTAACATAATTCGCTAATTAAATCAACTAATGCAATCAGTTATCAGCTAATAAAATTCGTTATTAGCTATCCGCTATCAAACAAACATGCATACTATTATTTAGCTAAGGCTTATTTTAGGTGACTAGAGCACCATTTAAGGATCGAAATATTGAGGAGGCACGGTGGAACAAAAGGAATAACATAGTTGAAAATTAGGACGGTCGAATAGTGAAAGATTGATTGTCGATAAAGATAAATTCGAATTTTTTTTGGTAGATCTAAGCCAATTGGGATATATTTTAAAAAATAAATTTAAAAAGAATAAATAAAGCAAATTGTGTATATTGTAAAATTTCAGCCACCGTCAACGATGACCAACAACAGTCAGTGTAGTTGAGACTCAACAAAATTCTAAGCTGGGTTAAACAGAAAGAGAGAAAAACATTGGAATAAAAGAGAAGAAATATAAAGTGGAATTTACATATCTTTAAAACGATGTAATTTTAAATATCAAATATAACTACGCCAAAAGGATCATCATAATAACATAAGTATTCGTTCATGTCAGTAACCTAAAAAAATCTCAACTGAAAATTTTAATCATCCGTTTTAGAAATTGTTGACATGTCAATATACTTTTAATTTTAAAGGCTCATTGTTTATATTGAAACACAACAAAAATTAAAAGATATAAATGATAAAAAAGGATTCGAATCCTAAAATTTAATGATATGTGGTATCATTGAATAGAAATTATCTGTCATCTTTTGGTGCCCTTATTCATACCTCACACTGAAAATTTAAGTTTAAGATTTAGAGTCAAAGTTTAAAAAATTAAGAGTAAAAAATATATTTTAAGATTTAAGGTTAAAACTTATAATTTAATTTTTAATATTGTGATATAAAAAAACACCCAAAAAAAATCACCTAACCATTAGTGATTTCACAACGCGACAAACCACAAACCTAAGATTTAACAATAGTTCATTAAGAAGGAATTTATTGTAACTTTCAATTATTTTATTTTACATTATGAGAAATATATTAAAATGAGTTAATGTTGATCACGATACGGTTTTGACCGATTTGTATATAAATTTTGGAGAATGGACATAAAGAATTGGTTAAATTTACTCGTTTTTTACTAAGTTGATTCTAATTTAATTAGAGTACAAAAGTTAACAACCGAGCATGTGATTAAAGCACTTAAGTTTACATATTCTCTTTTCCTTAAGTTTTGAGTTCAAAATTTAGTAGGAACAAAATTCTCTATTCCCTCACTCTTAAGTAGAAATTGTTAAAAATAGAGTACAAAAAATAATCCAAACTTACATCTACCTAAATCATGTATAATTATTCATCCAAAAAAATCATGTATAATTTATTGTTAAAATAATTTAATAAAATGAAAAATATTGTATAAATTGTTAATCATTTTTTATTTCAGACTTAAATACACATGAACTAGACACATTCTCTCAAATTAGTACTTAAAGAATTTTTATTCTTAAATTGATACTTGAACTAGGAACACTCTTGATTCTTCCAAGCTGACACTTACAGAATTTTTACTGTCAGATTGACACATGAACTTTAATTACATTCACTATTTTAATACTTTTATTAACGATGTTAACTTTCGATACTGTGACAACATGAGATTATATCACATGTTAATGATAATGTCATCATGTTGACACTTAAATAAATTTTTCTAATTCGAATCATACAAATCAAATCAACATTCAAATTTCGAATAACTCAAATGATAAAACACACACATATATTGGTCGAACATTCCTAATTTCCTATATATACAAGTTTTTATTTAATAAATATGATACAAAAGTTCAGTTACTGAGATTCATGGATAAATCCATGTAGAAAAAGAAAGAATTTGATCAAAAGGGGCACAAATGGTGGAACCAAAAGAATAGAAGAATGAAGCAGGAATATGATCTTCACCTTTGATGTTGAGCCAAAAGTCCGTTCAGAAGCGGCCGCTCTAAATCCGCACCATTCTCTACCCCCGATCTTCTCTCATGTCGCTGACCTCTGCCATAGCCATATATATACATATAAATGTACACATACGTACATATGTTAGTTGGTAATTAAGGGTTAAAACTAAATCCAGCAAATCATGCATTCGTGTTGTGCTTGTTATTTTTCTTTGACATAATCTTGATTAAGGTATTATGTATATAAATGTTGGCAGGCATCGTGTATTCGTACTATATTCATGCTATTTTTTTCGTGTTGTCATGTCTAAATTAGTAGGTTTAGATAAACCATCTCAACTTAGTTCCCTTCCGGAGAAAAGAAAGCTCGACGCGCAATCCCTGTTCTAACTTAGAATCTACACGGGTCGCTGAAATAGTGTCACGATGGCGGAAACTAAATCAATAAACAGAAGTAAAGCAGCATAGAGACCTTACACTAGTAGACTGGAGCTCTGTAGGAGTTGAATCCTCAGTTTCCTGCCATGGGAAAGATTGAAGTTAAATTATTGCGGTCGAGATCAAGAAAAATTTGATGCAGCTTGAAATACCTCCTCAATCAACAGATCCTTTCTAGTGATCACACCGATCACACGAGATGCACGAGGGACAACAAATATGTGTCTCAACCCCAGTTGGCGGAAAAGATTGTAGACCTATATCGCCACAAACATTGAAAACTTATAACATACAAGAAGCATTTACCATACGGAAACAAACATGATAATCTAAGATATAAAAAAACTTACCTTTGTTAAAGACATATCTTCGGGTACAACATACGGTGAAGGATTCAAAAATGGTGCAAGATCTATGTACATTTCTAAATCGTCTGAACTAAGGTAAATATCGTCTATTGATATTCCTTTACTCGACACAGGTTTAGCAAATTCACTGTAATTAGGCCTGTAAACAACAGGATATTTAGTCTTAAGCTTAAATGAACAAAAAGCCAGAATGACGCAATAAAATCTTCAATACAGCAAATTTCAACTCACCTAATTGCTCTGGATCCACCTGTGGAATGACAGGGTAAAGGACTATGCTGGAAATCAATCCTGGATTGAAGAAGCACCAGTAGGTGACTGAATTATAAACAAATGCAGCAGTTAGTTCTTTCGAGTGTGCATCAGCTCTACAAAATAAAGACCAAAACATGAAGATGCCAAAATAAGTCACTTTGTTGTACCTTCGAAGCATAAGTCCAATGACAAGTGGTTCTCCATTTCTCGTGTGATCAATCACCTAGGTAGGGTGAAATTAAACAGTTACAAAATTGTTGATATTGAACTAGAGAAACAAGTAGTATGAAAGTTCAGCTTACAGGGAAGCCGTTATGTTTATTGCTTTGCAAAATGGAAACCACATCTGCAACCTTTACAACCCGAGGAAGTGAAAGAACCTGCGAAAGTGGAAATATAAGATGTTTAGGACTTAGGAATCAAACCATAGAAGAGTTCTCTAATAATTTTCGCTGTTATCTCAAATTAACACAATCAACAAACCTTCTGGTTCCCACAGACTTCCTGGGCAGTCATTTTCCGCATCTCGTACTTGGGTTTTGATTCCAGCAATGGAATGCCCCTCAACCGTGCTTGTTCTTCATATAAACCTTCATTGAAAACATCACCGACAGCCTGGGAGGGAAAAAGAGAGGACTTGTTAAATCGATAAAGTGTGAAACAGACAAAGCTACCATTATTCAAATAAATACCTTAGATATGAGAAGAACAAGCATAATAAGAGGTAAAAATTTCAAATTATTTGTGATTTCAACCATAATGACACACAGAGATACTGTCATACGCATAGAACCGCCAAGAAATGAAGCAGCTCCTAGAAGTGCGTATCTGCAGATCCACCAAATTATAAAGCACTTTAGAATTGAAATTGTGAGATGATTAACAAGAAAGGTGTGAACTTGGGAATTGCTAAACAAAAGGTAGAAAGGTAATTAGGAAACACCATATAATTAACATTGAAATTTGAAAATAGATCATATCATGGGCAGAGATTATTGCATAACTTAAGATCTCTTTTATACACAACCACTCATGCACACATAACAAGTATATTTCTGATTTATTCTTTTGCTGTTTATGAATCAAACTATTAAATTTTTTTATTGTGTTCATGAATCATCATTTGCTCTCTGGAGGAGAAAAAATGAGTAAAACCGCAATAGCTAGGAATATAGATATGATTATTCAAATTCCAGACAAGTAAAGCAAACAATTCTCTTACGTTCCCTCTTCAATGTTGAGCTTCTTGTAATGGTTAACAGTAAAAATACCAACAAGACGGCCATATGTTGATCCTATCACTATTCCAGGAACAAATTGACCAGCTGGAACGGCAGTACCAAATGTCACTACGGCTAAAGTGTAGAACATAACCTGAAATAAATCATTTGAAAATGGGGAAAAAATCAGACTATGAATGATTTCAGGGATAAAAAATATTGGCCACTAAGTTCGGATGTATACTTGCAAGAAATAGGGTTTTAAAATACATTATAAGTATGCTTGTAAGGAAGTCAACAAGTTTACAGAGCACTACCAAAAATGTCAACAAGCTTTGGGCACTGAACTCGTGAATTGTTTTTGCACTAAACAAATTCCTGATGGCATCATCCTGTGACAGATATAAAACCTGTTAAGATAGAAACTACAAGGCAAGCAGATTTCCAAAGGCAAGGATGTATCTCAAAAGATTAGAGACCTGAGTATTGAAGAAGATAGTTGCAAGATCATTGTATTCATTGTCCTTACTGCAGTAGAACTGCAGATAACATTAAATCAAATTAAGGAAAAATAACCACAAATGTAAATTAGCAATCAAACTTCAAAAAAAGAAAAAAAATTAAAGAACAAAAGATTTTCTCGTCTCCTCAAAATAACTACTCATCTGAAAAATAATATATATATATTGCATGACAATGATAGCTATTGAGATAAAAGCTCCGAGAAGAGAAAAAGTAAGAACAAAGAAAAGCAGCACTGAAGCTAGAAAATAGAAAGTTGAGATAATCTTCAATCAAAACTGTCCACAAAGTTACTTAAAGTTGCTGTTCCTATATTCTAGCATTCAGTAAACACAATCAAGTTTGGATTATTCTCTTGGTAGTAATTTTAATTTGATAAACTAGCAAAGAAAAACCAGAATCATTATATCCATATAGATTTAAAATGCACAGAAAAAGCATTTATCAAAGGGAAGCTGCATCATGACTGGAAAGGAAAATTTTGGCACATCAAGCTGATACATACAGTATGTAACTATATGAACATATCTTACATTCACATAATTCCCATCCACTCCGGGAGCCCTTGGACATTCAATTTCAGAGCCAGGATCAGAGACTGGGCAGGGACTGCAGTTTCTTAGTAGTGGTAGTCCAAAAGATATAACAGACGTTAAAACAGAGATGAGGCACGCTTCATATATCTGCAATGATTTTTTTCAGACAACCAGTAGGGATAAGCGGTAGTTAAAGACATTTGATATGCTCATTAAGAACTTAAGCAGTATCTAAAGTTACAGGAATTCCTCACCTTAACTCGATTCCCTTTCTTGTGCAAATAGTTACGTCTCCAGCGAGTTACATATATAGTAAGTTGGTTAAACAAAGCTCCTGGTCTCAGTAGAGAAATAAACAAATATTATTAAAAAAGTTACTTAAAAAATAAGAAACTATGATTATGATGATAAGAACAGATGTGAAACCCAATTCAAAAGCTCTACCTAGAAGACCTCCAATGACCCCAATAAGTGCCATTGGCAATAATTCCTCAAAAGAATAGTCCTCTTGACCACTACACAGGATGAAAGAAAAGAGAAAAATAATTGTTTTGAATCAGTAAGCTTAAAGTTAAGGAAAAAGTTCGGGGGTTAATATACAAGAGCTCAAGGAAGATCCTACTCTGATATATCCCATATAATAAAGCCACCAGCACCAAAATGTCCACAGTTTCCACTTTTACACCACCCCATAGCAACACGCACCACAACAGCCACAATCGCAGAAGTGAAAAAGACACGCCACATTAGTTGACTCCTCCACCTTCAAAAGCAAAGTTCAGATACTATGATTGGCAAGAAAACTATAATTGGGTAACTGAAGAGTGAAGATACCGATGGGAATAAAAGGAAATTAATTAGAACAGTTTAGTCCTAACATAAACTTTGTTGAGCATATATTTAAATAGTATTTAAAGAACAGAACTTCTTTACCAAGATGTAACCTCCTCCAATGCAAACAATACACCCCCAACAGGAGCTCTAAAAGCAGCAGCAACTCCAGCTGCACAGCCACAGGTCACCTTTTCGAAACATTTCATAAATAAATAAAAATTAGAAAATTGAGAAGTGTATAATCTTCATTGTTAGGAAAAATGATAGACCACAATCAAATATATAACTTCTAATTAAAGCAAAAACCATTAGGAAACACAACAAAAGAGATAGTGAAACATATACAGAAATACAATTATTTGGAAGTCAGGGAGTGAAATTGTAACCTAAGAGGATTCACTTTGAACAGCTATACGCGCACAATGAGAAAATCAATAAAGGCATTCTCATATATATCCTTTCCAAAAGCATCAATCAATTAGTTGTTCTTATACTCACCAGATCACGGCGATCCCGATCACTCTTGAAACCTTGAAGCCACCTGGAACTCAGATGGTATTTTGTGGATCCGCCCTGAGTCAACATAGAACATTAGAAAGAAAATTTAACATGCATTCCAAGTTCTTGAAGAGATGCCAGACATACAACATAAAGCATATTAAAGTTTGGAGGCAGAAGAATGTAGATATAGTTGTTTAAATACACTACTATTGCATTCCAAGGCTGAAACCAACAAATGGATGTAAGATAAACCATAAAAACAACTTGTAAGTCCAGTAATAAAGTCACTTGAATCATGAAATTTTCAGAAAAAAAAAAAACTGAACTGAAATTATACCCTAACATTAGCATACTTCTATTGCTAAGTGCTTACTTGTCCAAGTAAAGAAGCAATACAAGCACCAGTATGGACAAGAGGGCCTTCTTTTCCCAGAGCTAGACCACCTCCAACAGAACCAATACTTCCAAATATCTGCAAATTACAATGAGAAGAACACAACTGAAATAGTTGTAGTGGGATATTAAAAGGCGTGGATGTGATGTGGGTTGATAAAACTTGAAAATTCAATCTGATTTCATAGGATTTTAAAAATCTTTTGTCTTGAGTGTTTTTATTAAAAGCACATGTCATGTGGACTATACACTGACAACTCATTTATGAATTATGATTAATCTCGAGTTGCAACATCATACTGGCAAGATTATCATACCTTTCCAATCAAAGTTCTGAAAAGAAGGATACCATGAATATCAACTCCTGATAGTTAAGATAAGAATTGGATTGTCAGCCTATTCAACACTTAGATAGCTCATTAATGAGAATAGGAGCGAAACAGATCGAAAAAACTTAAAACTTACCATTCAAATAGCCCTTGATTTCAGGAATACCAGACCCTGCTGCTGCTGGTGCAAATTGGGTGATGATATATACAGAAGAAAAGACTAAAGCTAAGTTGATTAAGATGTAAATTAGACAACCAGCCAGATATGACTTCTGTATTATGTTAAAAATCAAGGCAAACTTCCATCCAGCAAAGTTCTCAACAGAAATATTGATAAACACAGCAGCTAATCCAGTACCTGAAATCAATCAAGAGAAAATATGTCATCCGCACTACCAAATACCATATTGTAAAAATGATATAAGAATTGTCGCATAAAGCAATACAGCATACAAGTTCTTAATTTTGCAGGTCAAGTAGTATTCGCCGCTCAGAGTAAAATACTCTATTTATCGTAGAATCTGAAGCAGTCAAGTTGATTCTAAAGTTTTTACTCTTTCTAAGCTAGAAGTAGTTAAAAAGATCAATAAAATGAAACTAAAATAGCTGTCACTCATCCCCAACTCAAATCCATCACTAGGAAATACATCTTAAAAACGCTAAAATCAGCAAAACAACTGAAATTTTCTTCTTATTATTTTTCTTTTCTCCCTCAATGAAGAAAGAAACAACTTACCAATGCCGATGAGCAAAGCGAAGAACCACTTAACGCTCGCGTTATATATAACGAAAAGCTGTCCTCTTTGAGCCTAAATTGAATTTCAGAACAAACATATAAAAAAAAGGATTTTCAATAACTTCAAAAAGAAAATTGAGCGGTAATTTTTCTGTTTCTTATGAATTGAAAAAAATACCTGCTCTTCTCGATACGCGTAATTTTCAATAACTTCATAATCAAGGCTTTCGACGCCGTTCCTGTTGCTTGTAGTCGTACTCAAGAGTCCGACTCCGTCGAATTCACCGTCGTCTGAATGCGGAAGCCGAGACCAAGCAAACCTCGCCGTTTCCGTTCCGTTTTCGAAGTGATTCGATAACATGATTGATCGATCTCGCAAATCGATCGATCAATTGAACCTCAAAAATACCTAAGCTAAACTTCCACGAGATTACTCCACAATCAAAGCTCTCAACAACAAATTCTTACGAAGTAGAAGAGAAAATTAAAAAAGAGGATTTCACTAATGGAAATCTTGGAATTTGAACGACAGAGATCCCAATTGAGCGTCACTGTCATTCTGTTTTTTTTTCCTTCCAATTTCTTTTCTTTACGTTTTAGTTCCGCGGGACGTCCTCTATCTACGACCCGAATTCTAAATTAGTCCTCATACTTTAAAATATTCTAATTAAATACTTAAAGTATCAAAATCTTATCAATTACATCCTTTCGTCAACCTAAATATTAACTTAAGCATTAAATATTAGTTATTTTTGAAATGGAACATTTTTTAAATCAGACGAATCAAATTATAAATGAGTATTCTTATTATATGGATAGCATAGATTTAATATACTGAAAAAAATAATTATCTTAAAATTTATTCATTGCCTTTTTATGTTTAATCTATTTTTTAAAGAAATACGTACTTATATTTATAATTTAATTATTTTTAAATAAATGTAGGACAAAACATCAATGACACGTGTATTTATATATTTTATTTTATTTTCAAAACGTAGGTGGAAGTATCACCTTCAAATTATATATATGTATTTATAATTTGATTTATGTATTTTAAATACAGATTATAATATATTTGAGCTGACATTTGATGTCAAACTAATAACTAGAGACTAATGAAAGAATTTGATTGATATAGAAATTGGTGTTTAATAATTTAATTAGAATATTTAAAATTAAGAACTAATTTAGACTTTAAATGTTAGTTTAAATACTTTTGGTTAAGGACGGGTCAAGATTGGAGATGGGAGACAAATATAAATATTTAAAAAATAGAGGACAAATGTATAATTAATCTATTTTTTTAATCTTTTAAGTAACAAAGATTAATAAAAATTAGGGTTGGGGGCATAGACTCCTCCCGGGACCTTAGTCCCTCCGTCCTTGCATTTGATAATTACCTTTTATATTTAAGTTTATCATACAAAACGATACTTAAATTTGACAACTTTTCTCATGGTACATGAACTTTGTTTTCTCAATAATTACCCTTTATATTAAAAATTTAATTTGTGGTTGAAATATCACATCGATTTTAAGTATATATACATATATTTTTTTTTCCAAATTTAGATACAATTTTTTCAATTTTAATTAGATATCAATTTGAGACCCAGAAGGTTCAAGTACCAATTTAAAAAATTTACAAAATTCAGGTATCAATTTTATTATTATTTCCTCTTTGGTGTAGCTTTACGACTGAAGTTGTATACTTGTATCTCCCGCTAATTGCCTTACACGTGTAAATGCTTCCTTCCACGAATTTTACAGCCACTTATTCCACATAAAGTGGATTTTTATAGGGAAAAAATAAAGTCAAACGTAATATTAAACAAAAAAAATCATATATTAATTTAAAAGGTAAACTACTGCAGGGTCACTTTCGTTTAACGTGTGTACAGAGTTAGTCACCACTTTTGAAAAGTGCAAATTAGTAGTCCTCGACGTTTTCGATGTGTAAATAGTTGGTCACTCCGACGTTATACTCCGTTAGTCCCCTAACGGATTGCTGATGTGGCTGACTTAATTAAATTCAATATCCACGTGTATTCCCACGTGGATAATAACGTGGAATGTCGGATTGAATTTCGAAATACGACATTTGGGTTAATCACTATTAACCCTAATAGACTTGGTCACTGAAAACACTTTGGTTAATGTTCTAGGGTTCTCTCTGGGAAAAAAATCAAATCGGTTTGAGGAAAATCAAATCCGTTCAATTTCTGATGTGTTAGGGTTGTTTTTTTAGGGGAAATCGAATTAGGAAAGGGTTGGATACTTTTATTTTAGGGGAAAAAATCAAATCGGTTTGGAGGAAATCAAACACGTTGCTGAGATTGTTCAGAATCATTTCTGAGAAGAAGCGAATGGTAAGTTTGTGTTTTTATTAATTTTTAGGGTAATGTTCACAAATAGTCCCTTTCGTTTGGTGTTTGTTCTAGTTTGGTCACCAGATTTCAAAACAGCTTATTGTGGTCCCTTACGTTTATAATCTGTTTTATTTTAGTCACTTTGCCGTCATTCTCCGTTAGAGGAGTAACGGCCGGCTGACATGGCAATTTTAAAATTAAAAAAATTCCACGTGTATAATACACGTCATTGTCCACTCCACCAATATGCCAACATGGACTCTACATTTCAGGCCTTGTTCCCCTGAATTCTCGTTTCTTCAGTGTCTGAAAATCAAGAGGTTAGTAAACACCAGAACCACGAAACACCAAAACCACTAAACACTCTCTTCTCTGCTCTCTTCTCCGAAGTAACGGAAGCACCAGAGTCTTTGATAATTCTCTTCTCTGAATTAAACGAAACACCAGAACTGATTGCTTTCTTATCTGAAGTAACCGAAACGCCGCCGTTGATGGCTTTCTTCTCCGAAGTAAACGAAACACCAAAACCATTGATGACTCTCTTCTCCGGAGTGACTTTCCTCTCCGAAGAAACCGAAACACCAGAGCCATTAAACGGTTTCCTCTCCGAAGCAAACGAAACACCAGAACCGTTCAAGATTCTCTTCTCCGGGGAGACCAAAACACCAGAACCAGAACCGAGGATAATTTTCCTCACCGGTTTTCCAGTCTTATGATCAAGAGAAGATCCATAAGAACCAGCTCCTTCATTCGTAGGAGCTTCAGCTTCCCGCACTGCCATCCTCTTCCGAATAACATCAGAGTCAGAATCGGCTACGATACAGCGAGGAGATTTCTGAGCAGAATCGCCGAGTTTCCGGAGGCGCAGATTGTTGGTGTGGTTCATAGCCCATTTCAGGTCATGCAATTGGAAGTTGTGTAGCGGGTGAGGTTTCAAAGCAGCAGAAACAGCAGCAGAAGATGATGATGAAGATGAAGAAGAAGAAGAAGCCATACCCACAGCTGGATTCTCCCTTTCGTTTCTGTTTGAGTTGCTTCTTCTTTCCGACAGTGAATATTGAGACATCATTATTCTATAAAAACCAGAGAAAAACACACACACAATGAGAATGAAAAGGATTGCGAGTGAGAAACAATGAAGCAAAATTTGAGTTTATAAAGACGAGAGGAATCTGGGTTTATGAGAGAAAAGACAAATGTGAAGGCTGTTTGTTTGTTTGTTTTTTGAGGTTTTTAAGAAGAAGAAGAATGGAAGAAGAAACAACAGTTATTTTTACGCTGAAGAAACGAGAATTCAGGGGAACAAGGCCTGAAATGTAGAGTCCATGTTGGCGTATTGGTGGAGTGGACAATGACGTGTATTATACACGTGGAATTTTTTTAATTTTAAAATTGCAATGTCAGCCGGCCGTTACTCCTCTAACGGAGAATGACGGCAAAGTGACTAAAATAAAACAGATTATAAACGTAAGGGACCACAATAAGCTGTTTTGAAATCTGGTGACCAAACTAGAACAAACACCAAACGAAAGGGACTGTTTGTGAACATTACCCTAATTTTTATTGCTTATTGAGAAACGAAATGAAGGTTTGAAGATGTTAGTTCTTTTTTTAATGATTTTTTCTGACAAGAATCGAAAGATTTGAAACTTTCTAGGGTTTATATTTGTTGTTGATTGTGTATTTTTATTTTTAGGGTTTATATTTGTTGATTATTATTTGTTGTTTTCGTTTTAAGATTGGAAGGTTTGAATATTTTTAGGGTTTATGTTTCTGATATTTGTTTTCTTGTTTTCGTAGGTGTAACAGTAAAGATGATTGGAGGAAAGCTTCACCGAGAGGAAGATTTGGCAGTGCAGTATGGTATGTATTGCTGTCTTGAGTTTAGGGTTAGAAAAATGTTTGTTCGTATGCTTTTGGTTGCATGTTCTGAATATTGGTGCATGAAATTTGGAATGTTTGTTTTGTATGTTTATGCTTGTTGATTGTCATATTCATTAAAATAATGGTAATGTGGTCCAAGCATTAGATTTTGTCTGTTGAAATGAGTACAAACCAGAAATAGTCATAATAAAAAACCAAAAAAAATATGAATACAAACAAAAAATTTTAGAATAGAAAGCATAAATAAGATCAATAATTTAATACATTAAATAGGCAAAATAAAAAATAAAAAACTTTTAGAATACAGATAAAAAACTTTAGAGTACAGACATTAAAGTACATACTTTAGGGTGTAGGCCAGAAATATGATCAATAATATAGTAATGTTACCTTATAACATAATAATGTTAAAAAAACATTAAAATAGTAATGTTGACTTAAAAAACAGTAATGTAACTTTAAAAAACATTAAAATAGTAATGTTCACTTAAAAAACAGTAATGTAACTTTAAAAAATATTAAAATAGTAATGTTCACTTAAAAAACAGTAATGTAACTTTAAAAAACATTAAAATAGTAATGTTGACTTAAAAAACAGTCATGTTACCTTAAAAAAACATTAAAATAGCAATGTTAGAAAACATTAAAATAGTAATGTTGACTTAACAGTAATGTAACTTTAAAAAATATTAATGCAACCAAAATCTAATGTTAAAAATAATAATGTGACTTTAAAAAACACTAAAATAGTAATGTTACCTTAAAAAACTGTAATGTAACTTTAAAAAATATTAAAATAGTAATGTTACCTTAAAAACAGTAATGTTACCTTAAAAAACATTAAAATAGTAATGTTACCTTATAAAACAATAATGTTACATTTCAAAACATTAAAATAGCTATGTTAAAAACATTAAAATAATAATGTTAAAAAACATTAAAACAGTAATGTAAGAATAATATGAACCAAAGCTAATGATGTTTTTTTTTTCTACTTTACAGCTCCTGATTCAGAAATGTTCACTTGTGTAATGCAGTACAACTCTGGTGTTGTTGCATATTTTGACTATATTGATTGTGATAATTTCTCAATGTTTGAAGTATGTGGCATGGTTGAAAGGTTACAGTTAATGGGTGCATACATCTTATCCTGAAGAGTACCAGAGTCTGATTTATCTATGGCATCTGTTTTTCCTTTGAAAACCGACTTTGATTGTTTGACATTAGTGAATAGCTTACCTAAGAATAGATACATCAATGTATATCTTGAGGAAATGTCAGATACTGTTGTGTATGATGATGATGTAGAATTTGAGGATGAAGTAGCTGATGAAGTAGAGGATGATGTAGATGATGAAGTAGAAGTTGAGGATGATGTAGGTGATAAAGTAGAGGATGATGTAGATGATGAAGTAGAAGTTGAGGATGATGTAGGTGATGTAGATGAAGTGGCTGATGAAGTAGAGGGTGATGTAGATGAAGTGGCTGATGAAGTAGAGGGTGATGTAGATGATGAAGTAGAAGTTGAGGATGATGTAGGTGATGTAGATGATGAAGAATTTGAAGTCAGTGATACTGAATATGGGTTTGATGATGGACTACAGCAGAAAAATATAGGAATTAAAGTTTAAAGACAAATGAATGGTTTTGGACCTGATGGAATTAGGGTTAATCTTGAATTTCATTCTGACAGTAACAAATCTGATGAACTTCATAGTGATAAAGAATCTGATTCAGATGACCCTAGGTTTAGTGAGTTTAATGTTGAAACTGATATGGTAAATCCTAAATTTGTTAAGGGTTTAATCTTCTCTGATAGGGACATTTTAAAAGAATTTAAGTTGTGTGTCAGGGTAGTTGTCCTTTCAAGTTGTGGGCTACACCAAAGAATCCCAAAGACAAGTCAGATACCACTTGGCAGATAAAGACATTAGTGGAATCTCATAAGTGTAACAAGGTCACCAAAATAGGAACATTAGGGCACCTTGGATTGCAAAATATTACATAGGCAAATTTATGATAGATATTAATTACAGTGTAAAATCTCTTCGAAATGATGTCTATCAGGAATTTGTTACTTGGGTGTCACGTGTTACTTGTACTAGGGCAAGGAATTTGGCAATTGAGTTGATTGAATGGAATTATAAAGGGCAGTATGGTAGGATTTATGAATACTTACTTGAGTTAAGGACTACAAACCCTGAAACTACTACAATTTGTCATCTAGATTGTAGGTTATTTCAAAAGATGTATGTGTGTTCGAAAGCTTCAAAAAATGGTTTCGGGGCAGGATGTATGAAGATTATATGTGTGGATGGGTGCTACTTAAAAGATTATTTTTAGGGGTACTTGTTGGCTGCAGTAACCATAGATGCAAATGACCAGATTTACCCTTTAGCATATGCAGCAGTTGAGAGTGAAAATTATTCTTCTTGGACTTGGTTTTTGGACATACTAAAAACTGACTTGGACATTAATGACTCCTGCAATGCCTGTTTTATGAATGATAAACAGAAGGTACACAACCGTAAACTAACTTTGACTTTTAGTTTACAATAACCTTAGGGACTTACTTACTCTAACCTGACTTGCTTGGACATTAGGGACTTGTGGATGCTGTGGATAACCTTTTCCCTAATGCAAATGTAAGAAATTGTGTGCGTCATATATATAACAATTTCAAAGAGATTCACAAAGAGAAAGCTCTTAAAGATGCTGTTTGGAAGGCTGCTCGAGCAACTTACAACCGAGAGTTTGAAGATGCAATGGAGCACTTGAAGGCACTTTCTGCCCCTGCTTATGCTTGGATGCAGAAGTTGAATCCTGCACAATGGTCCAGGTCACATTTTGATACCAGGACCAAGTGTGATATGCTCCTAAATAACTTGTGTGAATCTTTCAACAAGGTTAACTTTTTTACTTTAATGTATTTATGCTTAAGGGTTTACTTTATTTATTAATTTCCTAATATCATCTTTTAATTTGCCTTATGTAGTCAATTTTGGAGGCTCGAGATAAGCCAATCTTGACAATGATGGAGGTCATTAGAACCAAAATCATGAAAACAATTGTTAGCAAAAGGGAAGAGGCAGAAAAGTGGCCAGGGCCACTGTGTTCAAAAATTCAGAAAAAATTGGACATCATTATCCAACAAGCACACAGGTTTCATTTATTGCCTTCATACTTACTTTTGTGTTGACTGTTTAATTCAACTGATTTAGTGCAACTGTTTAGGGTACTGTTTAATGTAAATGTTTAATGTAACTGTTTTATGAGAAAGTCATATATATACTTAGTCACTTTCGTTTTCGATGTGTAAAGATTTAGTCTTCTACGTTTTCGATGTGTAAAGATTTAGTCATTTACGTTTTCGATGTGTAAAGACTTTGTCATTGTTTAATATTTCATTTAGGGTTGAATGTAACTGTTTAATATAACTATTTAATGTAACTGTTTACTCAATTACATATTCAATATTTCATTTAGACTTGGTCACAGTTTAATGTAACTGTTTTATGAAAATGATTATGTAAATGTTTTATGAAATTGAGTATGTAACTGTTTTCTGAAATTGAGTATGTAATTGTTTAGGTGCTGGGCCATACGTGATGGTGGACAAAAGTATCAAGTGCATGCTGGTCTTAGGCACCAACATGTTGTGGATCTTCTGCAGCATACATGTTCCTGTAGAAAGTGGGACCTCACTGGCATCCCTTGTATCCATGCTGTGTCAGCCATTCAAGAAACCAATGGATGCATTGAAAGCTATGTAAATGAGTGCTACAAGAAAAGCACACAACTTGCCATTTACTCCAACATGGTGTCACCTGTGAAAGGTTATTTCTTCCACTAGCTCATTCATTTCTTTTCTTATTTCAATTCTGATTTGTTTACTTTCTTTATAAAGGTCCTGAACAGTGGGCTCCAGTACCTGACATGGAACCAATATTGCCATCAACAATAAGGAGGCCACCAGAAAGGCCAAGTAAAAAAAAAAAAAGAACCTGATGAAGTTACCAATCCGAAACTGAGCAAGAATGGTCAACAAGGCAACTGTACCAAGTGTGGTAAGACTGGTCACAATAAGAGGACATGTAGAGGTGAGGTTGGTGCAAACCAGCCTATACGAAGACCCAATCCATCCAACCAGCAACAACCTGGAAGCCAACCCTCATCATCCCACCACCAACAGTCTAGAAGACATCCACTACCATCACACAACAATCAACAATCTCGAAGGCCAAAATTACCCACAAGAAGACCTTTGGCTCCACCAACAACTATTAGATGGATGCCTAATTTGCCTTTAAGTCAGCAATCAACAGCTTCCAACCCTCTAACTCAAGAATCACAAGCTACAATTATGGAATGAAGCTGCAAAACTGAATATCACTCCTTTTGTGAATGACCTCTTTTGTGACCTTATTCATTTTGTGATGTCCATATCATAGGCATTTCTTTTGTAGCTGAATTGTTAGGAAGACTTTTTTTTTGTAAAGTTCAGGGAAAACTACTTACTTCCTGATTGGTTCATATAGGTCATTTTTTTGAAGCTGATTTTATATCTTTATCAGCTTACAAACATTACATGTTTACTCATTGTCTCTTTAGTAATGGAAAACAAGGCATTGCCTTCTTATTTACTTTACATGTTTACTATGGCTTTTTTCAATATCAATTAAATTGAACAAAACAATAATGTAATGATAGATGCTTCATTTTCATTAAAGAACCATAAATAAGAAGACAACATAACCACCCTCCATCAACACTAACAACACTTCACCATTAAATAACATCAACAACTATTTCACCATTACAGTTCTCCAAAAGCAGACATCCATTTCACAAACAAATTCACAAAACCACCATCCAAGCATTACAGTATCCCATTCAAAGATGACATGACCCCATCCAAGCATTACTTCATAAATCACAATCATAAAACACGTCATCAGTGCACAACACCGCCATAGCCGTTCATGGAACCTCTCCCTCTTCATTTTGTTCACTTTCTTTAATAGCCCACAAATTATCATTTTTGCGCGAGGGTTGACAGGGGCATCGTACCAAAGAAAAAAACCCACAGCTCCTCCCACTGCCATAATTTTTACACCCAAAAAATTTCTTACCTGGGTTCTCTTCCGTCCAAGCTGTGACCAGATTAGCCGGTATTCCACAACGACAATTAGGTACTTGACATTCCACTTTCATCTTCTTCTTCTTCTTTTTTCTTCTTCTTCTTCTTCTAATTTTACAGAGAAATTTTTAGGGTTCAACAAATTGGGGATTCTATAATATTAGTGCTTTAAGTAGCAAAGTTCCACGTTATTATCCACGTGGGAATACACGTGGATATTGAATTTAATTAAGTCAGCCACATCAACAATCCGTTAGGGGACTAACGGAGTATAACGTCGGAGTGACAAACTATTTACACATCGAAAACGTCGAGGACTACTAATTTGCACTTTTCAAAAGTAGTGACTAACTCTGTACACACATTAAACGAAAGTGACTCCTGCAGTAGTTTACCCTAATTTAAAAATAAATTACTCATTTAATTTAAAAATATAAACGAAATTTTAATTAAAAATAAAATTTATATATTAATTTTAATTAGATTATAATAAATTTCTATATAAAGAACAAAGTATCATTGCAACACTTAAATGAAATTATTTACAAAACAACCATAAAATTAAACTTACGTTACTTATCAGAATCTGTATAACATAAATAACACATTGGAAAAGAAATCTACCATTTTATTTTTCAGGAAATATGAGCATCCTTTAGGCCTTCACTGTCTCTGCATTTTTATTGCATCGACTTCGGAGTTACGTCCGAGGAGAAGGATCCGACGTAGCGAGCTCCGCGTACATGTCCGAAATCGCTTTGGCGAAGTATTCCCTTGCTTGCGGTCTCTTAATCTGTCCGGAAATAAGAGAACGAATGAGATATTTCGTGTCGATTTTAGTTTGTTCTTTGCTAATAGGTTGATGGAAAATGTAGTCACTTGCCTTGAAGGTCGGAGTAAGCAGACCGTTCTCCAACGTAAATGGTTCGAGTACTAATGTTACGGCTTTTGCGAATTCGAAGCCTCTCAGCTGTTCCGAAGTCGATTAATCGAAAAAAAGTATTAGGGGCCAATGAAGGAAATGAAAAATTGAATGTGCAAGATTAGTTACTGAAAAAAGAGATGTATTGCCTGAGCTTCTCTTCCGACAGAATCCATATCGGCCAGGACGGCCGCCATTGCGCTCGGGTCATTGCAAAGTTGTCCTAAATCGTTGTACTGCATGCACCATTGGCAGACAACATTAGCAAGCGATTAAACGAGACGGTTACGACAGGAATTCGGCCTAAGACGATACACACCTTAATGCCTTCAGACTCGGCCCATGCTTTCAGAGCATCGTGGTCCACCGAGACAATAGCTACCAATGCAGAATTCAGGCTGTCACCTACCAAGCAAAACAATCGAAGTGGTCGAACAGAGGAACGAAAGACGAGCAGGGAATTATCGAACATCGTTGTCTTGCTCTTACCATAAATAAAACACTGTGCAATAAATCTGCATTTAGCATATACATTTTCGATCTTTTCTGGAGCTATGTACTCTCCCTGAGCCAGCTTAAATATGTTCTTCTTCCTGTACCAATATATAATTTCAAGTGTGTCCGGGAACAGGCACGGACCAACTGATATTTGAATTCGGTATTTAGTGAAACATACATGATATTTAACCTTACCTATCGATGATCTTAAGACGACCGCCGGGTAACCATAGCCCTATATCTCCGGTATGCAGCCAACCATCTTCATCAAGTACCTCTCTCCTGTCCAATTTTACGTTTTAAACACATTGAGTATCGGTATAAGTACGATTCGAGAAGAGAATGGTCGTGTTAGAGGAGCATACGTTTGCACTTCGTCTTTGTAATATCCTTGGAAAACAATTGGTCCCCTAATACAGATTTCTCCACGAGGATACGGCTTGTCATCGGATGTGTAGTTCATTTCCGGGACATCTACGAGCTTGATTTCTGAAATAGGCAGACAGATTTATGACATCTCGAATGAAGCCAGAACAATAGGCCCGGTACCGTTGTATTGAAGCTCATGTAGAATAATAACTCACCACAAGCCGGATTAGGAGAGCCAACATGGCCAGAAAGGTTGTCCCCCTCGTCCATACCGCTTATAACACACGAGGTCTCGGTCATTCCGTAACCTTCCACAACACGACCACCGAAGCAGCTGCAGATTCATAACAGAAACATCGACAAGAGCAATTGGAGATACTGCTGGTGTCTTGATTCAACATGTTTAAAGTGAATTAACTCACATCTTCAAGAAGTCTAGGACATCAGGAGACAAGGGTGAAGCACCCGAACTCAAGAAACGAACTCGTCCTCCGAGCCTGGCTTTTATTTTATCGAACACTAGTTTGTCCCACAGGGGCGAAGGACTCTTTCCTTAAGAAAAAATTGTACACAATCAATACACATCGATGTCGTGACGAGGTGAAAACATCGATCTATAGATGTAACTGTTTACCATTCATTATTGCATGCTTCTTGGAACTGTAGGCTGCATTAAAAAGTCTTTCCTTTAGAGGACCGGATGACTTTACAGCATTGATAATACTGCAAAAAGGAAGAGTTCGGTAAAACGATTCGATCAATATACCAGTCACAATCGACTGAACCATCAGCATAGTACCCTGCATAAATTCTGTTATACAGTCTAGGGACACTGCAAAATATCGTCGGTCGTAGTGCAACCAGGTCATCCATTAATTTCATGTTATCCTGCACAAAAAAGATCGAGAACCGGAACATAAGGCTTCATCTCAAGAACATGAGAGATTTTTCACATCTATAGCATATGCAGTACCAAAAGGTAAGGATTTTCTCATACCCCCTGGTAGAATCCAACTGCAACTCCGAAATACGGTAACATAACCTGATAAGCTCGTTCGTATATGTGTGCCAAAGGAAGATATGATATGTATCTGAACATAGGACATATGTTTCAGCAGGGAAGTTAAGGAAAAACAGTAAATTCATTCATAAATCCTAACAAAAATGTATCATGATTTATGTTCATTTAAAACCTATCGATCTTACACGTCTGAGGGGTAAAATTTTATACCGGTGCTGCATCCAGCAGCATTCGCAATCAAGTTTCCGTGTGTCAACACAACTCCCTAGCCAAAATTTTCCAAGAATAAGTAGGTGAATGAAAGAAACTATATGTGCTTAATATGGTTATTCAAATCTGTTAAAATCCACAGGACTAATATATACCTTTGGTGTTCCGGTTGTACCGCTAGTGTAGCAAACGGTTGCGGTATCATCTGGTTTTGGTGGCATGAAAGGCTGAAGGTTACTGCGGCCCTAAAGTTCCCATGAAACGAGAAACAATTATACTTATGAATCGGTCCTAGCTAAAAACGACGACGCTGTGGACAGAAAGGATTTTCGATTACCAGACTTAATAACTTTGCATATGTCACCATTTGAATGCCAGTTGATTTTGGCAATGAAGGCACTTCGCACTCCGTTCCTCCAACCACCTACAGAGAAAGAAGAAAATGATTTATTTTCCTGAGAAAAATGGCAGATCAGTATATGTACACTTGTATTTCGTAATCAAAGATTCAGTAAGAAGGTTTTGAAAGATTTGGTAAGAAAGTATACCACAACCAAACGTACGGATGGAATCTCGGATAAAAAGCTTAGCAACTGCAATTTCGAAGCGGAAAGATGAACAAAACTTGTGAAACAAATCCAAATTCCTCAAAATAATATGAAGCAGAAAACAAAGAAAGGTGCCTAAGTGTAAAATAAATTATTCAATGAAGCAAAGTACAACTAAAATATAGGCTGCTCCATTCACAAATTAAACATACAGAATTCAATGTTTGAGGCACACAGAATATAGCTTTCACATCTGCATGATTCGAGATGTACTTGACAGCATCCGGACCTGCGGAGAAACCAAACTTTCTACTCAGCATCTTAATAACAGACAAATGTCACGGGGCTAGAGTTAACTCACGGACCGTGACACAAAGATGGACAAACATTCAATCAGAAAATGGAGCAAAACCAGTGGCAAACCTAGAGTGTCGTATAAAGGAACCGATACAAGAGAATACGCAGAGCAAGCATGATCAACAATGAGCCACTCTGGTCTATTGATGAAATATATTCCAACATAAGCTCCCTGTCAAGATAAATGCAGTAGGACCACATGCTACACCATGAGGAACAATCTATTAACTAAAATCGGGTATGTTACACGATGCGCATGAGTTCACGGGACGGTAAAGTTATTTCAGATGAAAAAGTTCTGAAGCACCAGATATCGAACATATAATTATTGATGAAATCCTCACCTTTGGTATTCCATGATATATTAGGCCAGAACCTATGGCTGCCCGGGCTGTTCCAGCTTCTCCATATGTCATCCACTTGTAACTTGATGAATAAGAAACATCAAAGTTAAAATGAACTTTCGACAACCGTCACTGCGAAACTCAGTTCGACAATAGGAAACTTACCCTCCAACTTTACCATCGTCTCCGATTCTTGTACCGAGATATTTGTAATCTCGGAAGGTATCAACTGCATGCCTAAATAAAAAGTTAAAAAATTAAAGAAAAGTGAACTTGGTTCAATAATAAAACACAATGCATGGCAACATAACCATAGACTATCGGATTTGAACTTGGTTCAGCCAGGAAATCGATGATGCTTACACAAAATTATCATGCAATGTACCGATATCGGGATGATCGGGAAATCTAGTCACGAGCTTAAACGGAGAGCGAGCAGATCTGCGGTAAGGGACCAAAGTATTAAAAAAAACTTGACAACAGCTGAATAAAGAAGGGGCAAATGCAGAACAAAAGAAATACAAAGTATAATACCAGAGTTTTACCTGTATACATTCCATTTTCCAGACTGCAGTTTCTCTGGCAGCACAACACTATAACCCTGCTCTGCTCAATAGTCAATACCAATAGAAGTCAGCACCGTTATTGCGAAAAATAACGGTCCACAATAATTACAATTCATCCGTTATTATCCGTAACCGTGATAAAACTCAACGAGTGAAAACGCGAATAATTCCCAGATCAAGCAAATAAAAAGTAAGAATTTTTTCCCCTTTACATGAAAATTTAAGAACAACCAATCAAAACCCAAAAAGCATATACTGCTACTTTTTTGTTCAGCCAGTGACCATTTACAGCAACTAAAAAAAATCAAAACTTTCTACATAAAACAGGTAAACCAAGCTTATATTTATTGTTCTTCGCTCTACCGTACTGTCCGTACGTATTCATAATACACGTACCGTTCAGGAATTCACCGGCGGTTGGATTGGCACGGAGGTCGGAATGAGAACCGGCTGCGGCGGAGGGGACAAGGTGGTCGTGAATGGCGCTAAGTCGACGTTCGGCTATGCTTGAATCCATTAGAAAGCTTAACGTGGATCCTTTCCTTTCTTTTTTTTTATCTCAAAAATCTGGTTCAGATAAAGATGCAAGGCGTTTTAGACTTTTTCAGACATGGCCTACTTGTTGAAGGTGATTGCTTTTTTTTTTAAGATCCTTTTGCCTTGATATTTTTAATTTTAATTTTTTTATTAAAAATGTGAAAATGATTGGTTTACTAATAATAATGTAATAATAACTGTTTCTTGTCTGTGTTTTGTTTTGATTGTTTTGGTAACTTTAAGCCGGCAGTTATCGTCGTTTATACGAAATTTATAGACAAAGTCACTATCGTAAATTACACAATTCTTCGTATCCAAACTATAAAATTTAAAACATAAATTCCTACCCCTAACACAGTAGCACCCCAAATGCTAAACCCTAAATCCTAAAACTCTAAATTTTAATCACAATTCTTAAATTTTATATCATACAACATAAACCTCTAAATCATAACCTAAATCCAGCACCAGTTCTGGACTTTTGGTAGCTCAGGGCGAATCTAAAAAATGAGCCATAAATTAGAGATTTAAATTGTGGTTACGATCGTATTACGTTTATCGTGGTTGTGGATATTATAGATGTTATTTCGGTCGTTGTGAATA
This sequence comes from Hibiscus tridactylites, assembly GCA_958450335.1. NCBI lineage: Eukaryota > Viridiplantae > Streptophyta > Magnoliopsida > Malvales > Malvaceae > Hibiscus > Hibiscus tridactylites. The sequence continues at coordinate 1,447,124 of OY288268.1, read as the reverse complement.
TCAGGTTGTGAAAATTTTTAATAACATACGTCATTGTGGGCATAACAGGTATATGTAACGAGATTTTAGATGGTGTCACTAACGTCATATAACGGTCGTTGTTGTAGTTGTATACTGCTATTTAAATCCATGTCCCTAATAGCATGTAATGAAAAATAAATAAATTTTAAGAGTAGATTTATAATAACAAGTATTGAAATTTGGGCCTATATTAACAAATATCGAAAAAAAATAAATTTTACGAGTATGCCTATAATAACAAAAATTAGAAAAAAAATTGTGACTCTAATAAAATAGTTAAAAAATGAATTTTGAGAGTAGATCCCTAATAATAAATATTGAAAAAAAAATTAAGTTCTCTATTAACAAATATTGAAAAATTAGCCCTTAATAACAAGTATTAGAAAAAAAATAGACCTTAACAACAAATATAATTCGAAAAAATTACAAACATATAACTTCTTCGAGCGGTGGGCCTGGGCGGGCGCCTTTGTTGCCTTGGCTAGGGCTGGGCCTACCTAAATCTATAAAACCTAAAATTAAAACCCTAAAGTTTACACAAATTTGTGTATTAAAATATTTTCTTATTATTTTGATTTGTAGTTTAAATGTATGAGTACAAAAACTCGATTATTTGGTAAGTTATAATTTCATGACTCAGTTAATTAAACTATAACATTTTATAGATTTTTAAATTAATGTGATAACTAATAAATTTAGTTTTGATATTTATACATTTTATTAACTCGATCTTCATTATATTAAATAATTAGTCCTCATCGTTTATTTTTTTTTTCATCTTGATTTAAAAAAAATTCAAAAAATTGGCATTTAAAAATAATTAATAAAAATTCAAAAACTAAAAAGTACAAAAAGAAATACGAAAAGACTTTTATTAGTATATTTAAATGTAGGGAAATTATTAGTACACAAAGTTTTTTTTTTTTTACAAATCTTAAATCTAATCATAATCGTACCTACAGAGAAAGGAAGGAGGACTCTAAAGGGAGGAAATGAGCATTCTTAGTGAGAATAAAACTCATGACCTAAAAAAATACGAGAGAACAAAGATGAGTAACTTAACTAACCGACCAAATGTTCATGCTCAATTTAAAATTTAGTTTACACAATCATATCTAATTTGATGTTATTTGTCTAATTTAAAATTTAATATACCACTTTTTTCATCTAGGTACCTAAAGTATATTTTAGTCAAAGTAAAAACCTAAAGTCTATCATATTTTTCATCTAGGTACCTAAAGACTTTTTAATCAATACCACATGCAATTTTTAAGAACCTAGTTGAAGAAAAAAATATAGTTTAATTACTTATTTTGACAAAAAATTACTTTAAATACCTAAATAGAAAATGTGATAACTTATATGATTACTTTGATAATAAAAAAACATTTTACATACTTAGAAAAAAATGTGGTATATTTTGATACATATTGTTTAATTAAGCCAAATAAAAACTCAAAAAGAACTCGCCACTAAAATTTGCAACTTATATCTAATTGGTAACTTTTTCGACTCGGCATCTAGATTTAACTTTTTTTGACTTAAGGGTGTAAGAAACCCTTAAACTTTTGAAAAATAATCAATTAAGCCCTTGAACTTTTTTTACACCCAATTGAGCCCTTGAACAAAGAAATTGAATCAATTAAGCTATTGAACCAAGAAATTGAATCAATTAAGCCCTTTGACCAATTTTGACCATTAAATCTTGACTCTTTTTTTCTTCAGATATTACTGGCATATGATACACTGCAGTTTCATCATGTTGCATTTACAAAAAAAATCGAAAAGTATTTTTTTATAAATTTTATAAGTTTTTTTAGAATTTTTAGAACCTTTAAAGAATTTTTTAAATAAAATAAAATTTTTTGAAAACTGTCAAGTAGAAACATTGTGACATATTGCACTGCAACAATGGATCAAATAAAACTATTAAGATTTAATGGTAAAAATTGATCAAATGCCTTAATTGATTAAATTTATTAGTTTAAGGGCTTAATTGATTAAATTTTGCAGTTCAAGGGCTTAATTAGGTGTAAAAAAAGTTTAAGGGCTTAATTGATTTTTTTTCAAAAGTTCAAGGGCTTCTTACAGCCTTAAGCCTTTATTTTATATATGTCCGTAGACTAGGATTTTTAGTCTTTTAATTGAGGTGACTCAATCTCATAGTGATTTATCACCCGTAAAATAATTTTTAATTAAAAATTAAGGTGTTTTTAACAATATTAAAGTAATTACAATATAACATTATAGAAATTCAACAATACACATACACACACCTATACACACAAAACAAACAAAACGATTTAAACCGAATCTACTAAGATAAACATTATTAAAAGAAAACTTCGAGCCTTTTTCGGTGCCCCTACTTATGCCCCAACACTAAAAAACACAATAAAATTAAAGGGAAAACTACACCAGTGACCACCGAAGATATTGGGGATACCTATTTGAACCACCGAACTAAAAAAAACGTCAATCACACTACCGAACTTATAAAATCAACCTATTTTGACCACCGCCGTTAAAAACCTAACGGTGGAGTGACGGAACTGCCACGTGGCAGTTGATGGGTATATTTAAAAATTACACATTTGGTCCCTGTTATTTACACATTCTTTCAATTTAGTCCTAATTTTCAATTAATAAAATAATAAATTATTTAATTAAGTAGTGACACGTGTCAAGACCTTATTGGAGGATTTTAATTATTTATATTTAATTTTATTAATTTGTTTTCCCCCTCCAATCAGGTGGTGACACGTGTCACCACCAATTTAAAGGAGAAAAACAATTTTTCCTCACATGCATGCTAGGGGACTCAAACCTGGGTCTCCCAGGTATAAATACAGTAGCCTTGCCATTGCACCAAGCACATCTTTGTGCTATAATTCTCCACATATAATATATATCTCTTATTAGTTTCTACATTTATAAGCCAAAAGCTCAAACCCTAAACACTAATTTCACATATATAAATCCTAAACCCTAAAATCTAACCCTAAATATTTCAAATTAAACCTCAAACCCTAAAATTTTTAAATTAATTCCACGCTAAATATCCTAAACCCCAAACCCTAAAAATTTCAAATTAATTCACGCTAAATATTTCAAATTAAGCCTTAAACCCTAAACCCTAAATATTTCAAATTAAACCCCAAACCCTAACCTTAAACCCTAAATTTCAAATTAATTACACGATAAATATTTAAGGTTTAATTTGAAATATTTAACGTGAAATTAATTTGAAATATTTAGGGTTTATGGTTTAAATTAAAATAGTTAGCGTGTAATTAATTTGAAATTTAGGGTTTAAGGTTAAGGGTTTGGGGTTTAATTTGAAATATTTAGGGTTTAGGGTTTAAGGCTTAATTTGAAATATTTAGCGTGGAATTAATTTGAAATTTTTTGTGTTTGGGGTTTAAGATATTTAGCGTGGAATTAATTTAAAAATTTTAGGGTTTGAGGTTTAATTTGAAATATTTAGGGTTAGAGTTTAGGGTTTAGGGTTTATATATGTGAAATTAGTATTTAGGGTTTGAGCTTTTGGCTTATAAATGTAGAAACTAATAAGAGATATATATTATATGTGGAGAATTTTAGCACAAAGATGTGCTTGGTGCAGTGGCAAGGCTGTTGCATTTACACCTAGAAGATCCAGGTTCGAGTCCCCCAACATGCATGTGAGGGAAAAATTGTTTTTCTCCTCTAAATTGGTGGTGACACGTGTCACCACCTGATTGGAGGGGGAAAACAAATTAATAAAATTAAATATAAATAATTAAAATCCTCCAATAAGGTCTTGACACGTGTCACTACTTAATTAAATAATTTATTATTTTATTAATTGAAAATTAGGACTAAATTAAAAGAATGTGTAAATAACAGGGACCAAATGTGTAATTTTTAAATATACCCATCAACTGCCACGTGGCAGTTCCGTCACTCCACCGTTAGGTTTTTAACGGCGGTGGTCAAAATAGGTTGATTTTATAAGTTCGGTAGTGTGATTGACGTTTTTTTTAGTTCGATGGTTCAAATAGGTATCCCCAATATCTTCGGTGGTCACTGGTGTAGTTTTCCCAAAATTAAATTTCAAGCTCTAACCATAAATTTTAAATCCTAAACCCTACACCCTATACCCTAAAAAATACACCCTATCATAAATTCCCTAAACCCTAACTATAACCCTTAACCTAAAACCCTAAACCTAATTTTGAGTGTGGGGGCATAAGTAGAGGCACCAAAAAGAGAAGATTTCCATCCTAAAAAATAGCTTAAGTACTAATTAGGTACAACTAACCTAAGTTCATGGGATGAAGCATACATTAACCCATACCCAAAAGTGGAAAACAAAAACGAAATTTAAATAAAAATCATAAATTCGACACTATTTACTTAAAAATTGAAGCTCGCAGTAAAAATTGAAATTTCACTGCATACGATCATCACATAGGTACAACTACAAGAGTCAAGTGCCCACATATATCTATCTTTTAACCATTACTTCACATTCTAATCTTACCTCTTAATTCTCCATTTTAAATAAACTTTCTTCACTACATTTTCTGCACATACCTCAACCAAAGATTGAAACAAGGAATCATATATATGATCGATCAATCCGAACCCTAAGAAACCTAAGTGGACGATAAATCTGAAACGTAGATGTACACTATTATCCTTTTAGAACAGCTCCATCAACTGCTGCGAAACATCTGCAAGCACCAACCGGAGATTTGTTATATTACATTACATTATGCGCAATAGAAACAATCAAGTTAGAGTTGACAATCAGGCAAGTTCAGGTTAGTTTCATTTTTCAAGTAATTCTAACTTTTATGCATGATAGCCTCAAGTTATCTCTGATTCAGGTCGTTGAAATTTTTTGGTCCATTCAGGTCCGAATGCTTTCTCAAATGGGTTTTACCGGGTGACCTTCCAATGTAAGAGATTTTGTGCATGACCACATAAAAACATTGTAGATTCTCACATACTTACAAATATAATGCAGGGATTACCTTGGAGAATAGCCGGAGTCGTTTGAAATTCTCGCCAGATATTGTGGTAAGAAGCAAGATCGAAATTTAGAAACTTGGCCGCAAGATAAGCAGCTCCGGCAGCAATATGATGGGGCTTAAATTGAAGCCACAACGAGCTCCTGAGCCTACAAAATGGAAATCGAACTTCAATACATTATTAAAAAATAAACAGCTGATGGGAAGTTAGAACACGGCAGCGATGATCGTTTTATTAGATGCGGAGAGTAACAAAACCAATTACAAACCAACCACGGGAGCAAGAAACGAACAGGCAACATCTTCAAGAACTTAAAGCACACATCACCACCACAACAGCACGTCAATGACAAATAACTACTGCAAGAGTTTATCAAAACAGCGATTTGAAGCGAAAAAAGACAAGTCATTTTTCCTTACCAACTAATGGCACCAACACCAGGAAGAATATATTCCAAGAATCTCTGCACCATGGCTCACAGAGTATGAAAACTATAGCAATTACGTTACATCCATCTAGAGAACAAATCAGATCCAGTCCAATCCGCAGTGCTTCTAAGTCCAGTAGTATACACAAATCAAGTATGGGACAGAGTAGGGCGCAATGTAGATATCAAAAGCAAGGCTCTTTAGCCCAATCGGTCATCAACAAGCATGCGTCACTGCTCATGGTTAACGAGCATGCATACCACAACACCAATTACACAGAACTAGGGCAGGTAAGAGATGATGCAATGAGCAATATATCTGTATTATTATCTACACCATTGTGAATAGTACATACAGATGTCCTTCGTTAGCAGACCATGACTCAAGGGAAAACTCCCCCCAAAAAAGAAGACCGTAAAACAAAGGAATGTTAAAATCTGAACTGAGGAAGGCAAGACATGCCACTATATAGCCTATATTTATCACCTACACTCGTAAAATATAATAAATCTGTATTATTATATAAACCACTGTAAAATAGTATAGACAGATGCCCCTTAATCATCCTTAAAACAGAAAAAGGGATAACGAAGAAAATTGGGTTAAGAATAAATATGGTAGAAGAACTTAAAATGTGGAGACTGGGGCACCAGATATAGACATAGTAATAAATAGTTGATGATCGGGTAAAAAATACAAAACTGTGTATATGCACACAGACACATATATCATATATGTATATAACTATATATAATTTCATAGTTTTATTTTTCCTCCATAAAATTAACAGGCAGTAAAATATGGTGCCATGTGAACCAGAATGCTTAAATGGTCACAGGACCAAGGGCCAACAAGGACCATACCCTACCAATATTCCCACTCCAAGCCTATTCTAGTTCAGCCTAGTAGAGGTTACATTCATTGTAACCGACTGCTTCACAACGCCAATTGTCATGCACACGGCATTACCAAAGTGCTCTAAGCTATAAGGCCATTTACACTCATCGAATGTACACAATTGCCTCCAATAACACACTATGTAATCTAAAATTTAGAGAAGTTCCCATTTAGTTTGTAACCCCCTTGAAAGTGGAGGCAGCTTTTATCTTTGTATTTTTCTCAACCTAGCAAGAAAGAAGAGCGCAGAAATCACACTAACAATGTACTCCAGAAACAAGAATCTTTCAAAAAGGCAAAAAAACTCTATACTTCGAGGTTTAGAACCAGGTTTAGAAAGAATGGGGGAACCCTATACAAGAATCAATGTGTTCTATTAAACTAAGACAAATAAAATGGAAGGTACAAATTCATTGTGCTCTCATTATATTTTGGAATTTGGTTGCTACATGTCATGCTACCTGAAGAACAGTGCAAGAACAGTTAATTTTTGCATCTAACACATCCCCAGTGATTGATGTCACATGTTAGGTCACATCCCAACATGTGCATGCAGACACTAAGTTTGAATGAAACCCAGACAGAACAGGATAGACATCCATAATTAAAAATGGAAAACTTAAAAACTTTTAAATAATATGCAACTCTTGAAAACTGGTTTTAACTTTCAATAGAATGACATTGCCATTGGCAAAATCAAATTGGAAGCCTCTCATCTAAAAGTGTTAATATTATAATTATTAAAAAAACATTCTTCTTAAAATAAAACTAAGAGATCAAAGGTTCAAAGCTCATTAATTACAAATAAGATTTTAAACTATATATATATATATATGCATATAGATGATCTTTTACTGAACTTTCACACACTTCCTACCTACACACCTGCCAGAGTGGTCCGGAATTTTATTCAATGCCAAAAACTCCATTTTAAGGGGGGGGGGGGGGGGGGGAAGGTAGGGTGATAATAACAATCCATGATTTCACAACTAGGAAATCATCAACAGATGAACGTTTTAGGAGGAAAGAACCCACTACTGACTCATCCAAGTCAATAATTTTTCTGCAGGTAATAATTGACACAAAGGTGGAGGCAGCCAGATTTCACAAACTCAAAGTTTGTATGGACTCCAGACGAGTGGTTTCTAATCAACTGAAACTATAAAAACAAAACAGGGTTAAAAAATTAAAATAATAAGACTTGTTTCTGTAGGTCATGTTGCTTTCATAGCCATGACCAAGTTGATGTGGGTAAAAATCGGCAATTCAACTTCAGATGTAAAAACAAAACTTTCCATGAACAGCACATCAATCCGCCAGCTAACAATATCATACAGGTGTGCATGCTAATCTTGTAATGACCCTGCAATTATATGACATGCCAAAAGAATCAATATGCCAAACCGGAATAACTTTGTAGAGTAGCTGCGGGAAAGAAGAAAATTATGGACAGAAGTACACATTTTTGGGCAATATGGAAGAAGATAACCTGCAAAACCTTCTTCAAACACCAACTCAATTTTTTGAACCAGTTCATAGGGACTGCATTGGACACACCCCACCCAAAATCCCTTTAAATTTGAAACCCCATAAAACCAGCTGGTTGAAGGGATTGGAACACCCATTACTTCAAGTGCATAAAATAGCTACTCAATCATAGCCACAAGAACACAATCCCAATATATGAGCATTATTCTTAGATTAATCCGGAATAATTCAAACGTCACAACAAAAAAACTAAACCAAATTGGTACCTGAAAAGGCAGAAGGATCATAATCATTTCACATGTAACAAGACCATTGTGTATCACATCAAGGTGAAGTTCAAATGCAGCAGTCAGTTTTACTTCTAAAACTAACTGAACTAATCCTTACAAACAAATTGCACCTGTAAAATTAACTTCAAATAAAAAAATCAGTAACATTGAAGCATTAAAGATAATCTTACCCTTCACTGACCAAGTTCAATGCCAGGTTCACCAAGACAGTTTGTGAAAGGCCTAGTTTGTTAAGAACGGATGTAAGAGGATCATATGGATGCTGCACGTTAAGTTCAAAATTTAAGGTAGTCAGAATCATCTGCTCTGCCTCAGTCACCCGTTCCCGATATTGTTCAAACCAATCCTGTTCAACAAACAACACATTTAATGTCAGCATATGAAAAATAACATGATAATCTTTTCACTTTCCCTTTTCAACAAAAGGGGCATGGTGATCTCTCTTTTTGTAAGCCAAAATATTTTCCATATTTGTGAAGCATGCTATAATGCAGGATTAATTACATGCTGCCAGCCTGCCACTAAAATGTTTTGAACTGCAGGTGCACAAATTAATGCTTAAACCCAAGAAGCTGACGAGTCTAAACTAACATTTAGCTGTTACACATGAATTTCGTCCAAATTTGCTTCACTACCACTAAGCTGCACTCTATCATGGTTGGAATATGCTTTTCAAGGATGATAGTAATCAAAAGGCAAATATATTTAGAAGCTTTTCACTTTTACCCTGCTAAAGAGCTTAACCCCTTTTTAAATTTCTTAGCAAGGAAAAAACAAAACTTCCAAAGTACTTACAACAGGGAGCAGGTAGGATAAGAATGTAATGTCCTGCTTATGGAATATTTCACAAGAAGTTCTCAACACATTGTTCAAAGGGCGAGGCGTCTCCTCAGACTTTGCAGCAAGGAAAAGAGCAGCAGTAGCAATCAACTGCAACAGAGTCAATTTGTTAGTCAACTAGCATATACCTTGCATATGCTCATGGATATTTTCATTTTTCGTCAACTAGCACATACAAATCACTTATAATTTCCTTTTTAAAATTTTTAAAATAAACAGTTCCCTTGAGGTGACAAAAATGATGAAAGACAACTTAACCTAAACCTCAATAGCTTCATAAATTAATATTTAAGAATATAAATGCGACACCAATCGGGATTGAAAATATAACAAGGTCAAGCAAGCAAGAGAATATCAAACTTACAAAATGTTTAAGAATAGCACTCAGGAATGAAAAGGGTGTCTAAAGAGCGGAACATAACTCAAGTTAAAAAGCAACAATTTTTTCTTCTTATGCTTATTAACATAATTTTGAAACATTGTTAACCTTTAACGCCTGCTGCTTTTGAAGTTTGAAAACTAAACTCGTGGTGAAAAGGATAATTTTTCACAAATAAGGGAACAATAAATTCCTTAAGCATAAGTATTTGAAACTCACAAATCTATCATGGCAAGCATGTGATCTTCGAACAAAAAACCGATGGCACAGTACCATGGCAGTGCCAATGGTGGTTTGTGGCCTGCAAAACACAATATAAGATTTGATTATGACACAAGAAAAATTGCATAAATGATTTAAGAACAAGGTAAAGGAAATAGCATCCAAGATTGATAGCTCACAACTCAAGCTGCAAACCAAGGTTCTGAAGGAAGGCACAATAAGAATAGCGCAGATGTGTTTCACGAAGTGCATCGATACCATCTCTTCTTGAAGGTGAACATCTCTCAATCTCATCCTTAGACATGAAGACATATTCATCATCCTCCAACTGTGACCTGTCCCGTTTATTGCTGACAGATGTAGAGGCTTCAGCATTTGATCTTATAGGAGGAGGAATGAAATTGTTGGATTCCAATGGAGCAGCAGGCCAATCCATGTTATATGATGGGTGGTTTCTACCACTATCTCCCCAAGTAGCATCAGAAAGCTTTCTTCTTTTCAAAGAAGGAGCACAATTTGGCTGTGCATGCTGATAACCTCTATTATGTTCCCCAAACTGCCCAAAGAACTCATGGACATGGTTAAAAATCCTGGTAGGGTCGCTACTCCAGTTCCCATTCCTGTTCCTGTAGTTATCGGAACTGTAACTATTGTAGTTATTTCTATTGAAAGGGTACCGGTAGTCATCCTGAAAAACGCCCCCTTGCATGCGACAATTCCGTGGGAAAGACATTCCTTATTTCTTTTTCGAAGTAAACCTGAAAAGGTCAGAAATTCAGCATGGATAATAATGAAATTGCTACAAAAATAATAGCTGAAATACGAAACAATTAAAAGTCACACCTCAAACAAAATTCTAGGGGGGAAAAGGTAAAATTTATGACTCTTATATACTCCTTCCCCCCTTAATTTTAAGCCATAAAAATATAAGTTTGAGGCTTTAGGAACAAAACAAGATTTAAAAGCCAACAGGTTAAAATTTCATCAATCAATTTGCCTTATCGAAGCTAATCCGTTCCTCAGATGCTTGATATTACTAGATTCCCCTTCAAATGAGAGAGATTTATTAAGCTCATCAGCTCCAACCATACCTAACACTTCTAAAAACTGCGTCCCAATATGGAAACAATTCAAACTTCAATGAACAAAATTGATCCAAGTTAACAAACAATTCGAATCTATTAACCTCCTTATACATGATAAAAGACAAAATCCGAATCAAACACATGCAAGAACAAAACAACACAAAAATCTAATACGATCCGAAAAAAAAAACTATTAAAATTTTGAAATATATATTAGATCGACGTTCAAAATTCAAAAAAGCAGAGCAAAGAAAAATCAACCTTCTCCGCAACGAATCCAAAGAAACGGCCGAGTAATCGCCAAACGGGAACAAGATTTACGATAAAAATTAAAATAATTATTACCTGAATTGAAATAGAAAAGATCGAGATCCCAAAATGAGATGAGATAGGGTTTTGAAGAAAAGGAAGGGAATCGGTGAGAGAGGAGGTGGTCAAATATTCAAAAAGGAGGAGGAAAAAAAGAGAATTTCAAAGCAAGAATATAATTATTTTATCTTTTTATCCTTTTTTCTTGTAAGCGTATAAACTTTTTTGGCCTAATTTAAGTTTAGTCCTTTTCTAATTCTGAAATTTGAAATTTAATATTTTTAGTTTAATATAATTGTAGTCGGTCCATATTGATAGCATACAGCAGATACAGGGCAGGGCCTTTGGCCCATATTAAAATGGATAAATTATCTCTTATTCCCTTCCGAATATTAATAAATATAATTTAAGCTCATTAAATGGGAAAATTTTATTCTAGACCCGTCCTAAAAAGTTAATTATTTAACTTTATTTGTTTCAAAACATTTTTTTCACTTTGACCTCTCTAAAATTTTATAATTTAAAATTGATCATATAAAAAGTTTATGGCTTTGTTTAACAAAGACGATTTCTGGTGACGGTAAGAGATGTCAAAGAACGATAATTTCTGATGACATTTGAAATAGGGTGAAAAAAACTCTAAGATGATGAGGTGAAAAAAAGGAAATGTCATGTCAACACAAAATGATATTATTTTGTTTCTACATCAGCACCAAAATAGTACAACGTTCGATTGTTAATGATTTAATGGTCCAATGACAAAAAAACAATTCAACAAATATAGTTACAAAATTAACATAAATTATAGTTCAATGACCAAAACGAGATGGACCTTAAAAGTTAGTGACTAAAGGTGTAGTTTACCCTTAAAAAAGATTATAGTGATCAATGCCTTATTTTTACCAATTGAATCTTCACTCATATTTAGTGTAAAAACAATAACAAGAATGACTCATGATATAATTTCTCCTTGAAAGGCGGCGGTTGAGACTTCTTGCGGCACCTCAAGAACCTGATTTGCAAATACCAAAATAGCAAGCACCCTCTTAGTAGTTTGGCTCCTCATCTTTAACCAGCCAATCATCTTTGCACTACATTTGTTGAGTTTTCACCAAACTTGCAGTTTTGTGTAGTAGAGGATGGCCACTGATACATATGATGATCCAAAGTAAGCTACTTTTGCAGGCAATATCGATCCGCAAACTTTGTTCAATCTGGAAAATATTTGCCCACAATGAACAACAATTTTCTCAATCTTAGAATGTGGAAAATAAGTCCATCAATCATCAATGGAGATTGGGGAGTTACAGAGAGGCCAGTACCTGAAATATCAATATGCTAGTATGTTGTCACTTTCCATCAATGTGCACCAAGGCCAATCGAGACCAAATAAATTTCTTTGGGCATTTTAAAGCAAAGAATGGACCAAGGAAGCATCTAGAAAGACCTAGAGAGCCCTACAATCCTCTCAAAATGTTTCCACATTGGTCTAGGAGGTTCTAAGAGGTCCTACACTAAGTTTAGACGCATCCAAAAGACCTTAAAAGGCTCGAGAAGACCTTGGAAGGATTGTGATAACTTCAGAAGTCTCTGGAACTTTCTAGAAGCTTGAGGATAGTTAGGGACATAACTAGATACATGTAAAATTATCTAGAGAACACTAGAGTTGTACATTATCTAAGGTAGTCTAGAATTCTCCTTAGGAGGGGGAGGCCTATAAATAGGACCATCCACCCTCATTTGCAACACACTTGGAAAATCACAAGCATCCAAGTATTGTAAGTAGACCTGGCAAACTTGACCCGAGACCCGAAACCCGAACCGAACCGAACCGAATCGAAACCGATTTTGACCCGAACATGATGATCAGAAGTTGATCCGAAACCCGAACCGAACCGAACCGAACCGAATCGAATCGAACCGAAATTTTTTGTTGAACCGAAATGGACCCGAACCGATTTGACCCGAACCGAATGCTACCCGAACCGAAAGCTGAACCGAAAGCTGAACCGAATATCGACCCGATTTTAACCCGATTTTGACCCGATTTTGACCCGAATATCTATTTTTAACAATATAATAAATAATAAAAAGAAGTATGTTTTATTATCTTTTTATACTATATCATGGAAGAGACTGTTCCTCTTGTCAAAGTTGTGGTATAATAATATTTTATGTTATTTTACGTTTCAATATTAATTAAATAAACTAATTTTTAAATTTAGAGTTTCAATGTACTATTTTCTCTCCCAATATTTAATCTTACATTTACAAAGAAAAAAATGTCAAAAGATTGCATTAAAAGAAATGGATACATAATAGACCAATTCATAGGGGCAACCTTTAATTGCATCACTAGTCCATGCATTAAAAAAACTAGTTCCACACACACAAAACAAACATGACTCAAATGATTTGATCAACATGATCCTATTAGATTACAAGCATTCTTACCCTAAATTTCTAAAATTATAGATAATTTTTACAATCTTACCATAAAATATAGCTAAAACCGCAATTAGAGACCAACTTGACAATTTGAAAGTATAGAAATTTGAGATCTTGGTGACCAATTTTATAATTTCACCATAAAATATAGCATAAAATTGAAATTATGGACTAAATTGACAATTTGGAAGTGGAGAAATTTGAGAGTCCAATGACCAATTTTATAATTATACCATATAAATAAATAGGGGTCAATTTTGGCTAAAAATTAAATCTTAGAAATTAAAATAACAAAAATATCATTATATTAAATTAATAGACTAAATTACAAAGATTAGTTAATTTCGACTAAAAGTAAATTTTTAGAGACTAAATATCACTACGGGGAAGGGATTTCTATATCCGAAGTCTAAACCGTGGGGATACTTGTGATTGTGACTAAATTAAATTAAACTAAAACTTAAAGTTGACTAAAATGTAACATTTTAAATGCAATGTGACCTAAAAAGTAAATAATCTCTAGCTTAAAAAATTGGTGGCTTATTTCCCTCCAAAATTTTGTCATTTCTCTCTCTATTTTTTCTAATTGTCTTTTTTTTTTTCAATCTAGCTTAAAAAATTGGTGGCTTATTTCCCTCCAAATTTTTGTCTTTTCCCTCTTTATTTTTACCAATTGTCTTTCTCTTTTTTCTTTTTTTTTTTAATTTAATTGAGTTTTAATTTAGATTAATTTAATTGAAATTTCACATTTAGTTTTAGAATTATTTTAATTATGTCTGTGATTTATGCTTTTAGATTTTAGTTAGCTCAATTAGATCATAATTTTAATAAATTAATTCATTTCAGAAATTATTATTATTATTATTATTATTATTATTATTACATATAATAAACTTTGATTTAATATAATTTTACAAAAAAATTTGATATGGATACATGAAGCTTTGATTTAAATATTTAATCAAATTCAAATGCATAGATTAACAAGTTGAATCAGAATTAATTTCATACACCAATAACTCTAAACTAAACCATAAATACTAAACCTCAAACCTTTAATTCAACTCAAATCCAATTGACCCAAAAATTTAAATGTTGACCTGACCCGAAATTGACCCGAAATCGACCCGATTTTGACCCGACCCGAAAGCGACCCGAACGACCCGATTTTGACCCGAACCGAAAGGGACCGATCCGATATTGACCCGACCCGAAAACAACCGATCCGATTCTGACCCGATCCAATACTCGAACCGAATCCGACTCATCACAAACCCGAATCAGACCCGAACCCGAACCGAACCGAACCGAACCGAATCTGAACCGATTCTAGATAGACCCGAAATGACCCGAACCGAAACGACCCGAACCGAACCCGAACCGAATGACCCGATTGCCACCTCTAATTGTAAGTTCTCTTCAAGCTTTAATACAAAGCTCATTTCTATTTTCTTTCAAGTTCTTTTTGCCTTCTCTACTTTGTGGTTTCTAGCTATAGCGTTTGCGTGAGGATAATACTTGTTAGCATTAAGTCGAGAGTGCTAACGTGGCACGAATAGTTCGAAAGATTAAGTTCGTGACAATGTGCACTCCTTAATAAAGCAGTGGAAATACTACTAAAGCTTCATATAGCCTGTAAAAACGATCAAACAACATATCACAATTACCATTCTCTGTGTAAAGTAGAACAATTGAATATCTCCATTGCTTTTGAAAAAAAATAGTTTCATCGACACCTGCAAAAGTTACATAAACTATTATTAGCATCTTGTTTCCGAGGATAATCAGATATATCCGTGAAAAAAAAGCTATGAGATTGCTCAATGTCTAAAATGGTTTCACACATGTGGTTAGAGTTTGAGTGTAGAGAAATCAAAGCTAAATTTTGCAGCTTTACTTTCAATCTACTTGCCTCGAGATGAAACATTCACCATCAATGTGAACATGAGGTATGTGGAAAATCTTGAACCATTCTCATCCTTTAACTCTCATGCACTCTTCTTCTAGCAACTGACATTTGTAGATATATAGGCACCCAAGCGAGAGAAACATGTCTTTTTTTCGGAAGAGATGTGAGCTTTGGACAATCTCCAATACCCAATACTACAAGAGAAGTGAGGTGTTGAAAGCCCTTGGAGCGCATGAATTCAAAATTTTTGAAATTTCTAATTTCGATAAAGATGAGAGAAGAAGTCAACATCATTCCTATGTTTTCTTCGAGATGAGTGGTTTTATGTAAGTCTTGAGCTATGCATTCCAACGTCGAATACATGTAAATATGTGATCCTGGTACGGGAAAGATTTAAGTATCGTAGATGTTTCAAATCTTCCAATAAATCAGGCAACTCGGTGATCTTGTATCCGCACAAAGAAAGCACCCTAAAGTAGCTAAGTCTCGACAATAGTTCAATCAAAACAATATTAGTCAAATAATAATTCTGGTGATTATCATGCTTCAACGGTAAAAAGTACGTAATTCGCTTGATCAAATGTTTCAAACTTCTTCACTGTGTCATATTCGCTTTTAATATGAGACAAATGGCGAGAACAGTAAGAAAACATCTATAGCTTATTGTCGTCTAGTCTATAACATATATCCCAACAACTGATTGAGCCAAATCGTTCATAAGATCATGCATGACAAATCGAGATTTATCTTTACCAGATATCTAAAAAAAGATCTTGAAAATATTGGTTTCCAAGATTTTTACTTTGAGGTTTAGCTTTTTGTTGCAAGAAACCTTCTGCACTCCATAACAAGATTAAGTCTTCTTCTTCAAACTCATAATCTTTTGAAAATATGGAGCAGTATGCAAAACAACGTTTCAAATGAGAAGAAAGATAATGGTAGCTTAATAGCAGTGCAGGAATTATGCCACATTGATTTTATGAAAAGTTCCATATCTCGCTCTCATATATTCTTTTCCATTCATCAAGATTCTTAATTGTGCGTAAGAAGCTTCCAATGGGTTTTGCTACTAAAGGTAAGTCGTTGCACCTTCTCACTATGTTTTCTCCAACCTATCTAAATTCTAGATGGCCATCAAAATTTCTTGCTCTTAATGCATGCTGAGTAAATATGAACAAACAATCATCTTGAGATAGTTTATTCAAGTGAAAAGCTTTAGTTGGATCCACAATAGATGAAACCTTTTGAAGCCGGCTAGTTACAATAATATTGGTCGTTGCTCCAAAGGGAGATCGTAAGATGGTCTAATTATCGTAACTCTCATTCCAAGTATCATCTAAAACAAACAATATTTTTTTTCAGATAATTTCTCCTTCAACTTAACTTGAAGTAAATTCAAGTCATTCAGATCAGGTGAAGAAGGATCGATGGACTTTAAAATTGAATTTCTTATTTCAACAGCATTAAAGTTCTCTGAAACACATACCCAGGCCCTGTGATCAAAAGACTTCTCTACGATGGGATCATTGTAAACAAGCTGAGCAAGAGTTGTTTTCCCATCCCTCCCATGCCAACAATCGAAAGGACACAAACTCCATCGAGGTTATTAGTTTTGAGCAAATCAAACATTTCTTGCTTCTCAGTGTCTTTGATGAAATATGAAATGTAGAAGAGAAAGAACTGTAACTTTAAGCTTTTGCCAGCTAAGCTTTATATAACCGAAGCTTTTGCCAGCTAAGTTTTACATAATAGAATAACTGTAACTTTTAACAACTTTCAACAACATCTAATACACTTCCTATTCTCTAACTTTTAACAACCTTTTAACAGTTTCTAACACACTTCCTATTCTCTAACTTTTATAACCAAGACATCTCCCCAGTCTTGAAATTTTGATCTCATAGAACATCACATAATACAAGATGTTCACCCTTGCCTCCTAATTTCTTAAACAACAAACTTTGTGACAGATTTATAGATTGTAGACGTAGTTCTTCTATACAAAAGACTTTTAATTTTTGGCGAAGATACAAGAAAAAAACAGAGAATATTGGTTTAGTGAGCACATCTGCTATTTGCTCAGAATTAGGGACATAGTTGATCTGAAACGAGCCATTTGTAACCTTTTCTCTGACAAAACTAAGATCAAGTTCAACATGTTTCCCTGACAAAAGGATTCTCAAAGGCCGCAAGACTATCACAAATACTTTAAATTTGAGCAAGATACTCACGCATAGATTGACCCCTCTTTCAAATGTTCTTTAAAGAACAGTGCAGATGCATAACACGAGTTGTAGAAGTAACAGAAAAATTGTGTTGCACCTTGTTCCAGATGTCTAGAGTAGTCTTATAACTAACCAGAGACGACAAAATCGAAGGTCCAGTCAAAGATAACAACCACGAGCAAACATCATTATCTTGTTGTCTATAACTAATATACTTAGGATTAGAAACCCTAGCTCCTCCATCACCTGAAACAAACTGCTGTGGAACCACCAGAGAGCCGTAAATGTGATTAGTGAGAGCCAGACTTTCAACAGTAAACAAGACTTGCTGTTTCCAAAGAAGGTAATTTGAATTATAAAGATGAATGAATATTGTTTTGTTGGTAAACGGTTTCACAGAAGAGTTTTCTACCATAGAAACCTCTGAAACCATGATGAAATATGAAATGCAAAAGAAAAAGAAAAAAGAGAAATTCTAGTGAATTTAAGAATGAAAGACTGAGTTTGTAACCCCTAAACCCGGCCTAGAAGAAAAGACCGAATTTAAGAAGTTAAATTATAAATTTGGAAACAGTGTCGTTCCACAATAAGTTCTTTAAAAAAACGGCCGTAAAAATAAAAATATAATAAAATAAATTATTCAAATATCTAAATAAAAATTCTCAAGATGATTTATAAACCTAGAAAATATGGAACGACACTGTTCCACAAAAAAAAAGATATTTATTGAAAACAGTGCCGTTCTACAATAAGTTCTTTAAAAAAAACGGCCGTAAAAATAAAAATATAATAAAATAAATTATTCAAATATCTAAATAAAAATTCTCATGCATGCTAAAACAGTTAAAAATCCCAAATAAATGTATAAGTAACCGAAATTACATAAATCCCAAAATAATAACTAAAATAAAATAGTTCTGTAAATCTGAAATGTCTATACTGAAAACTGAAATAAATCTGATAAATTGTGATCTTCCAAGTACCGAACTCCTATGTCTGAGAATCTGAAATAGAAGCTAAAGAGGAGTCAGCTATTAAGCTCAGTGTGTCTCTAAAGTGCAGGCAATCACAAACTCAGTTTCACAACAATAAATTTTCACAAAAATATTTAAAAGACACAAAGTAAGTTTAAACACGGTTTTATGAAATCACAATGCAATGCACCCATACTCCATAGTCACCAAAAATAGAAGGTTCCCAGAACCTCTCACTACATAGTCACCAACGCAAGTGGTATAAACCACTGAACTTCCTCCGTACAATCCCAACCCATGATAACACAGTAAAAAGATATCACAGTTTTCACAGTCTCAACACAGTCCGATAATAAATCAGGGATTCACAGTTCATTTATTTTAAATCACAATTTTATTCACTGTCTAAAAATAATATGCACGGAAAACATAATGTAAAATCACAACACAATTGAAAATCACTCAAGCGTAAAATTTCAGTCACAAAAACAAAGTATGTACCACAGAAAGAGAACACACATAAAAATCATTTATTTATAGCACCGGAAGAAACACACCTTAAGCGGCAATAGCTCTAACGACGAACAAAGGCAGGTTGCGACTTCGATGTAAGGCAATTACAACGTCAATTCGAGAAGAATTTATAAAATATGGGAATAACTAAGAGCGACAACACTTTAAAACTTAAGGCTTAGGTTTATTTCTGTACATAATAACTATGACTATATATAGAGAGTTGAGAGTTGGTAATCTAAACAAATTAGGTTTATAATAATAATAATAATAGTAATAAAACAAGAATTTAAGTTGAAAAAGAAGAGTCAATTTAATCATGAAAAAAAAGATTAGAATTATATTTGAATTAAAAAGATTGAAAAAAATAAATTAAACAAAATAAAAAAAAGACGTGAGTTCTTTTGAAATGGACGGTGAGCTTTTGAAGGAAATTGAAAATCAATTTGATAAAAGGGCTATTTATGAATCCAGTCCTTAAATTTTTAAGAAATTTCATATTAACTTCCATGTTTGACAAAAATTCTTATTTAGTCCATCATAGAAAATTAGGGTTTTTAATTAAAAATTCCCAAATCATTAGGGTTTCAAGAATTAGAAATTTCAAAATTAGAGATTTTGCGAATCTAAGGTTTATAATTTGGGTAAAATTTTTGAGGTGTTACATAGTTTTTACATTGGGACCCTGATCTATTTATACAGAAAACTATCCTTATTCTTTAAGCTTTTGTCAGCTAAGCTTTACATAACAGAAGCTTTTGCCAACTAAGCTTTTACATAACAGAATAACTGTAACTTTTAACAACCTTCAACAACTCCTAATAGTCTCTACCGAGATACTCTACAACTCCAGTCTCTACCGAGATACTCTACAACTCCATCCATCACGGAAGTAGGTTGCAGCCTGGCCAGTTTCTTTCCCTTTGAGCTTGCAGTTTGAGACAAGATCTCACTCAACCCCAAACTATTTCTTCGTGTAGACAGACGATTGAGTCTAGCAATGATGTCTTTCATCTTGGGGATCATGGCATTTTTAAATTGGAACGATGATGGAGTGAAATCAGTACCGGTAGCAGGTAGGAATGAGTTTCTGTACCTTACTAGTGCTGGCTTGAGCCTAAGTTTTGTAGAGCTTGAGACGTAACTCTTCATAAGCAAACTCATCCAAGATGTCATCCGCATCGTAAGCCAAGTCTTGAAGATCTTCCAACCAAATCTTTACGCCCTCATCACTGGTCTGATTCTCCTATGCATGGTTCAGACTTCAGCACAGCTTTGATATGGGGCAAAATGGATTTCCACTCCTTGAGCTGGTCGTAAACGTGCTTGTGGTCAGCAACAAAGTTGAGTACGGCATCAATGGACTTGCGCAACAGCAGCTCCAAAAGCTTAGAAAGAGCAACCTCTCTAACGAAAGACATGGTGGGATGACGAGAAATAAGGTTAATAGAGGAATGAAGAATAAGCAAAAGGGGAATTGAGGGTGGAAGGAAGAAAGCAGAGGAAATAGAGATGGATTTTGTGAAAGTTGAAAGAACATTAAGCATCTAATAATTGAGAGACAATGTGTTGAAGTGATAGGAAAAGTGAAGGAAAATGGAGAAGTGGTCTCTCTCAGTCCTTCAAATTCCCACTTTTTATCTATCTTCAATTATATTGTAGATTTCCCGAAACTAAAGTGGTAAATGCATCACTTGAACTATTGAATTTTGCTAATTTGTTGCGTTTAAATTATTGAATTGTCATTTTTTGTATATAAATTGTTGAACCATTTTTAAAAACTCTAGTGACTAAATAATTGCCATGTGAAAACCTCTGTATTCTTGTGATTTAAGGGCAATCGGTCGGTTATTTCCGACATGGTGGGATGCTGATGCTGTGGTTGCAGGGTCATGGGAGGGCTGCATGCGTTGGCTCTACAAATAGTTGCAGGATTTTGATTCCATCATTGTGGCATGGAAGACTAATTAGATGTTGATGTAAGTGTTGATTAGATGCATGGATTTTAGGAAGAGGGAAAAAGAACACAAGGATATATGTGGTTCGGGGTATTCCGTACATCCACAGGCGAAACAAGAAAATGAAACTCACTATCAAACAATGGGGATTACAAGCAACTGCCTACTGATGCATATAAAGTTCCAAAGTAAGCACTCTTTCTACAGTTTGACTCCTCATCTTTCACTAGATTTGTAGATTTTGTTGAGTTATTCGAGGCGAAGTTTTCACAAAACATCCAACATTGCTTAGCGGAGGACGGCCACTGCCCACTGATGCATATAAAGTTCCAAAGTAAGCTACTTTTGCAGGCAACAATGAACCACAAACTTTTTACAATCTGGGAAATACCTGCCCACAATGAATAACAGTTCAATCTTAAAATGTGGAAAACAAAAGCGCATATCCTAGCATCGGTCAATCATCAATGGAGAGTTAAGAGAGGTCAGTACCTGCAATATCAATATGCTACCATCTGCATTCCTAAATGAATCAGTGGCTATGCTACTTAAGCTTCAGATAGCCTGTAAAAATGATAAAAGAACATATCACAGTCACCACCACCAACATCTCTATAGTCTGACTTGCCATTTTTAATCGCCGACTCAAAGCAAAGGTTCTGAATGATCTTCAGCTATGCACATTCTGGGAAATGCCTGGCCGCAATAATTACCACGTCAGCATCATGTTTTTAATCTCAAAATGTCAAATACAAGACTGTATGCATCAATCATCAAAGGAGACTTAAGACAGGTTAGTGCATGGATTGGCTAAAATTTTGAGTGGAGATAGAACTTTGAGTTAGTGCAGGTCCAAGTGTGGAGAAAGTATGATCAAAGTTAAAAGAATATGTTGAATGGGGAAAAAACCATAACTACAACTATGTTCATATTAGAGAATAATTATATTAGTCTGTTTTCGGTTATGGTTTCTATTTTCTAAAGGGTTTAATACATGGATTTAAGCTTTACAAGGAATGCAGTAGAGTTTTTCAAGTCAACTTTTAAAGATTCAATTGCAAAACAACATCATATAAAGAGGGATAGAAAGCTCACACTGAAGCTTCTGATAGCTTGAACATATCACAGTTCTCATTCTCTATCAGTTGAATTGTCTTCATTGCTTTTCTTGAAACCATCTTTCGAAAACAACACTTTGTTCAACACCTGCAAAAGTCACATAAGCTATTAGTTATCATCTTGTTCGGAGGATGATCCGATATATCAATAAACAAAAAGGCTATGGAATTGCATTGTCTAAAATGGTTTCACACCTGCGTTTTACTTTCAAATTACTCCCCTCGGGATGAAACTTTGACCATTAATGCAAACTAATGGTATGTGGGAAATCTTGGACCATTCTCGTCCTTTAACTCTCATGCACTCTTCTTTTAGCAACGGACAATCAAAAATATCCAGTGTCTCAAGCGAGAGAAGCATGTCTTTTTCTGGAAGAGATGTTAGCATAGGACAACCTTCGACGTGCAAGTGTCGAATAGAGGTGAGGTGTTGAAAGCCCTTGGAGCATATGAATTCAAGATTACTGAAATTATAAATCGAAATAGAGGTGAGCGAAGGAGGCAGCATCATTCCTATCCTTTCTTCTGGAAACGACACCACATCTATGCATCCGATGCTGAGTCGTTGAAGAGAGGTGAGTCTGTAGAATCCCCATTCAACAAGTGAGCTATAAATTTTTGGTGCGCCCAAGATTGAGAGTGATTCGAGGTTGGTAGGAAAACCATCTTCCGGAAAAGATATGTCAGCCGAACAGTTGTCCACCGTTAATCTCTGAAGGGAGGTGAAGTTGTTGATGCACTTTGGAAGGGATCTAAAATTCTCACAACCTGAAACTAAGAAAGCTCTGAGATTTGGGGTGGGGAACCCAATTTCTTCGAAACAAACCACCAGATTTGGACATTGCTGCAATCGAATCGTATCGAGATGGCTGAGCTTGTCTAATCCTCGCGGTAAAGTTGTAATATTTTTAATATACAGCAAAAAAACACCTTCGAGATCAGTGGTTTCATGGAAGTCTTCGGCTATGCATTCCAACTCTGAACACCTACAAATATCTAACAGTTTAAGCATTATGGGTAATTTGGAATCTAAAAATAAGCCCCTTAACTTTCCACATGAGTAAATTTGGAGATGTTGAAGCCGATTGCATATATCAGCCCTGGATGATAACCGTATTAGAGACCGGCAGCCATTGATCTCCAAGTGCTCAAGAAGACAAGTGTTACTGCTCATACTCTCATCAAACAAATACTGCAAATTCTCACAATTCCAAATCTTCAGTTCTTTTAGAGCAGTGGCGAAGTTACTTGTTGTAAAAGAAACCAAACCTGCACAGTTTTCTAGTTTCATTCTTGTAAGGAATGTGAAAGCATGTGACACTTGTGGTAGCATATGGAAATCATTAATTCCGAAATCTGTTGAGTTTGAAAACCTCAATATTATCCTCTCTGCTGGAATACTAAACTTTGAAATGCTTGAAAGAGACACACTCTGCAAAGAGCTAACCTCCTCCACAGGCGAAGACGAGCATTCATCCACCAATTCTTCACACCCTTCCACGCTTAATTCACGCAGTGATGGATAACTTGAAATTGAAACTACCAATCTCCGGCACTCGTGGATTTCAAGCCTCTGCAAGAATTGAAGACGGGTTGGCAGCCTTCCCAACAATTTAGGACATCCTCCGATGGAAAGCTCATGAAGGCTGGGAAACTTTGAAACTTGCTCATCACCTTCACAAGTGTCCCACTGCTCCCAGTTTGGTAGACTCTCAAATGACAAAGTCTCTAAAGATACAAATGCAATTGATTGATCTTCTCCAAAGAACTCGATACCAATCTTGTGCACCTCATCCATACCACTAATTGAAAGACCTTTTAACAATGGCAACCTTCCGATCGGTGGTAGTGATTTGCAGTTTTTACAACCGAGTAGCTTCAAAGATGACAAGTTCCTCAAGGAAGAATCTGCTATCCATGTGCAGAATTTTGCACCACCAAAATTCTTAATGACAAGTTGCTCAAGCTTTTTCGGAGGATGAAGAGAGTCCAACACTCGTTCTTCGACTTCTTTTTTCCTTGTAGGCTTCTCCAAGTCTCCACTCCATTGTAGCATCAAAGTATTTATCCCCGATTTCTCATTCAACCTGGCTTCCCGTGCATCTTGACCATTAACATTCTCTAACCCCGAAAGACAAAAATCACCTCCGAGGTTTGACAAATTCTTCAATTCTCCAATACGATGTCCATCACCTTCACCTATAACAAAATCAGATAACCTTTGAAGATTGGTCAGATTACCAATTCCTAAAGGCATCCTTTCAATTGAGTAGGCGCCTCTGATATCAAGGTAATGTAAGTTTACAAGATTTTCCATCTTCGAGGGCAATTTTTGAAGCCTGGAACACCCTTCTAATAATAAAGTTTCCAAATGGTAAAGAGTACATAAAGAATCAGGTATAGATTCGATTAGAGTACGAGAAAGATTTAAGTAGCGTAGATGTTTTAAGTTCTCCAAAAAATCAGACAACTCAGTGATTTCATATCCACACAAGGAAAGCACCCTTAAGTATCTAAGCCTCGGCAATAATTCGACCAAGACAACATTAGTCAAATAAGAATCATACCGATGAACTTGCATTAATGGTAAAAAAGTGCGCAAAGAATTCGCCTGATCAAATGCTTCAAACATCTTCACTGTGCAAAATGCACCGGCAATATAAGATGAATGACGAGAACGGTGAGAAAACATCTGTTGCTTATTATTCTCTAGTCTGCAACATATATCTCCTGCAACTAATTGAGCCAAATCGTTGATAAGGTCATGCATGACAAATCGAGATTTATTTTTACTAGATATCTGAAAAAACGACCTTGACACTAGGTCTTGAAAATATTGACTTCCAAGATCTTTGATTTGACCTTTAGCCTTTTGTTGCAAGAAACCTTCTGCACTCCATAACGAGATTATCTCTTCTTCTTCGAACTCGTAATCTTTTGGTAGTATGGAGCAGTATGCAAAGCAACGTTTCAAATGAGAAGGAAGATAATTGTAGCTTAACCGCAATGCAGGAATTATGCCACATCGATTTTCTGGTAAGTCCCATATTTCGCTTTCATATATTTTTTCCCATTCATCAAGATTCTTAGTTGTGCGTAAGAAGCTTCCAATGGCTTTTGCTGCTAAAGGTAAGCCATTGCACCTTCTCACAATGCTCTCTCCAACTTGTTTAAATTGGAGATGGCCATCGAAATTTCTTGCTCTTAATGCATGCTGAGTAAATACAGACAAACAATCATCCTGCGATAATTTATCCAATTGAAAAGCTTTGATTGGATCCACAATAGATGAAACCTTTTGAAGCCGAGTAGTTACAATAACTTTGGTCATTGCTCCAAAGGGAGACCGTAAGATGGTCCAATCATCATAACTTTCATTCCAAAGATCATCTAAAACAAGCAAGACCTTTTTTTCAGATAACTTCTCCTTCAACTTGACTTGAAGTAAATTCAAGTCTTTTTCATCAGGTGAGGAAGGATCGATGGTTTTTAAAATACTGTTGGTTATGTTAACAGCATCAAAGTCCTCGGAAACACATACCCAGGCCTTATGATCAAAAGACTTCTCTAAGCTTGAATCATTGTAAACAAGCTGAGCAAGAGTTGTTTTCCCCATCCCTCCCATGCCAACAATGGAAAGGACTGAAACTCCATCGGAGTTATTGGTTTTGAGCAAATCAATCATTTCTCGCTTCTCCTTGTCTCTACCAACATACTCCACAGCTCCATCCACCACAGAAGTCGGTTGCAGCCTGGCCGGTTTCTTTCCCACGGAGCTTGCAGATTGAGACAAGGTCTCGCTCAACCCCAAACTACTTCTTCGTGTAGATAGACTGTTGAGTCTAGCAGTGATGTCTTTCATCTTGGGGATCATGGCATTTTTAAATTGGAACGATGATGGAGTGAAATCAGTACCGGTACAGCATGTAGGAAGGAGTTTCCGAGCCTTACTAGTGCTGGCTTGAGCCTGAGTTTTGTGGAGCTTGAGACATAACTCTTGATAAGCAAACTCGTCCAAGATGTCATCCGCGTCGTAAGCCAAGTCCTGTAGATCTTCCAACCAACCCTTCACGCCCTGGTCCTTGATCTGCTTCTCCTCCGCATGGTTGAGCACAGCTTTGATATCGGGCAGTAGGGATTTCCACTCCTTCAGCTGCTCGTAGACTTGCTTATGATCAGCAACAAAGTTGAGAGCAGCATCGATGGATTTGCCAACCAACAGATCCAAAAGCTTAGAAAGAGCAGCGTCTCCAATGAAAGCCATGGTGGGATTAGGAGAAACAAGGTTTAGACGTAGAGAGTAATGATGAAGAAGCTAAACGGAAGAAGTGGAGATGGATTCTGCAGAAGTGGTTGAAGTCAATGAGGCAATTATTCCAAGTCATTCTGCCTGCAATTTTTTGTGGCCGGCCTGGGATAAAATTTTTTTGTCCCTTTTCAGTATTTTTATTTATGTCTTAATATTAAAAAATAATATAAAATTAAATTTTAAGTTATAACCTTAAATTTTAAATTTTATAGTTTGTATTCTAAAAAATACATCATATTCTAAATTCCTTAAACCCTAACCATAATTCTTAACTTAAACCCCTAAAGTTAATTTTAAATGTGAGGCATCTCATCCATGCTAATGCTATACATTGGAATTGGACTAGAAATAATATGATATTGTGGCCTTGAAATTTGTATTGTGGCCATGTGCCATACACCTTGGCTTTTTGAATTTAATGGCGTCTAGTGGCCTTATATCAAATTAAATAACAATATTTTATTTCCCATGACCTATTGCACTTGTGGTTCAATTTAATATTGCCATTATATATTATATATCATTATTAGTGGAATGCAGCAATATAGTATAAACCAGTCTTGCTTTTTTAGATTGATTTTATGCATATCTAGAATTGTAAGTTCTTAATCCAATTTATCAAAATCAGAAGTTATGTTTGAAAATAAGAATTTAAAAATTTTGATTTTGATTTCAATTTAATAGGTAAATGATAAGAATGAAATGTATAATAGTGTCTTTACAGATAACATTATTATTTTTTTGAGGGGAAGATAAGATTATTATTAGATGTATTGACACTGATATATATATATTTTTTTGATAAAACAAAGGGTTAAATTATTATAGGCCTCGTTAAAAACCCTCTTAAGCCTAATGAGGGAAAAGAGTACCTATAAATAATTCATACAGAAAACCAATAAACGAAAACAAACTAAGAATTACTCACAGTCGGGATACAATCATCCCTTAACAGCTCTAGAACCTCTATCGGAGCATGAGTAAACACGGTATCCAACGAACGATCCTGCAAAGCTAACTTTGCTAACGCATCGGCCACCTGATTAGCATCCCGATAAACATGTCGAAACGTTACCCACCATGTAATGATGCTAGATCCCGGATAGAATCAACCAACGAGGATGATATCAAACGAGACGTCGGATCGGAAAGAATACGAATCACATCCAGATTATCCGATTCGATAACAACTCGCATCTCATCAATACCCATAGCACACTTAAGCCCCTCAAACACCGCCCAGAGCTCCGCTTCAATCAACGAGCAAAATCCAATATATTTAGAAAAACCTGTTATCCAACCACCTTTCCAATCCCGTATAACACCTCCACACGAGGCAAAGCCGTCCAACGTGTTCCGCGCACCATCCACGTTGAGTTTAACCACGTCCCTACCTGGTGGCTGCCAGCGCCGACCACGCTGCCGCTGGTCATCATCGGCTGCACTCATCCGCGCAGGGCAACAGTGTTGCTGCTGGTCGCGATGTGCCGCAGTCACACCGCTGCTGTTGGCGATCAACCGCCAGCTGCGATCGAGTACCCCCACGCCATGCACCGGTTGCGTTTCAAAAATCCTCTCATTCCTCACTCTCCAAAGAGACCACAGTAGTGCACCGAATAGCAGCGGGAAATTGGTGTCACCCCCACAAATCTTCCACCGTCACACAAATTTTGCCGAAGCCACTCCCTCAACGGTAAACTCATAAAATCCGATAAAAGACTCGGACAAATCAGCTCCTGCCAAGTTGCGAGCGCCATTGGGCAATATCGCAGGATGTGATCCGCATCCTCAAGACCCGCCCCACATAGCGAGCACCCTGCCGACTCCGATAAATGTCGTCGAACTCTTTCAGCATTTGACAAAATCCTTCCCTTTCCAACTAGCCACAGGAAGGCACGAATCCGCGGTGGTCCCTTATAGGCATTAATCGCCTTCCAAAGACGATCATCACCATCCTCCACTGAGTCATCAAGCGCGCGCAAGCTATCGTAAGCGGATTTAACTGTAAATTTGCGAAATTTATTTCACCGCCATCCCGGCCAATCCACGTCATTCTCGTTCGTAGGGGGTTTTATTGCCGCAATATGTTGCAACACATGCGGAGGCAAATCCTCACGCAAAGTATCCCATCGCCATTCTCCTCGGTCATCAACCATACTTCGCACTGAAACAAAAGCAGTAGGATTCCTCGGGCGAGCGCAATAAGTAATCAGAGGACCCAAATCCGCAATCCTTCCAAAAATCCACTGAAATACCAGTACCAATGTTCCACACAATCCCATCTCGGACGGCACCCCAAACCGTACTCACACCCCTCCATAGAACCGAGTTGTTACTACGGGCGATAGTAACTGGAATGCGATCAAAGCACTTATACTTAGCACGCAGGAAACGCACCCATAACTGATTCGTCTTTGCCACAATATTATAGGCCACTTTCATCAAGAAGGCATCGTTCTGCTGGGATATAGATTTAAATCCTAATCCACGCTAGAAATAGGCGACGCTACCTCCTCCCACTTTACAAGATGGATACCCCGCCTTAGCATCGAACTGCTCCAAATAAATTTGCGAATTAAACCTTCAATCTTCTCACAAACTCCCTTAGGGATTCTCGTTGTCTGCATGCAATAGGAAGGAATAGCGGCAAGAACCGACTTTGCCAAGACAATACGCCCTACGAAAGACAAGTAACTGGCCTTCCACCCCTCTAACCTATCCCGAACCTTTTGAACCAAAAAATCATACGTTCCATTCGTCACACGCTGATGAAGCATAGGCACCCCTAAGTACTTGCCCAAATCGGTAACCTCCATAAAACCACAAACCCCACAAATAGATTGACGCAACGGCCTAGGAACATTCTTAGAAAAGAATACATTTGTTTTTGCAATACTGACCTTCATACCAGAAGCCTGACAGAAAGTAGCAAGCACCGAATGAACCACCTCAATCTGGGACGTCGAAGCTTTAGCAAACAAAACCATGTTATCGGCGAACATGAGATGAGAAATAATCGGGCATTGCCGTGAGACGCGAAAGCCCCTCCAACTCCCTTGGGCTATACTCTGCTCAATTAGGTGACCAAGCCTTTCCATGCACAGCACAAAGAGGTACGGTGATAGCGGATCACCCTGCCGGATCCCACACGATGGACGAAACCTCTCTGTCTGAGCCCCATTCCACAAGATACTAGTGGTTACAGAGGAGACGCAGCGCATAATCAAATCACACAATTTCGTTGGCAATCCAATGTCATAGTGTCACATCCCAAAATCCGGTCTAGTCGGAATTAGGTTCCGATGACCGAGTATTTTATATCGATTGTATAATTTATTCGATTTTATCTAAACCATTAAATGTTTTTCGGGTTAATTTATAATTTATTATTATTATTATTATTATTAAAAAAAAAAGAGAGATAGGACCCACGGCAATTCCTTCGACTTGAAGGAATTCACCGCGGAATTCCCACCTCAAGAAACACACGGCAAAAGGGGAAGTAAGGGTGGCATGATGTCCACCACGTGGACCAACATAAGGGCATGATGGCTCAAAATTTGGCCACCACTCCCACATACGTGGAGCTTGGGAAAGCCTTTGGGGGACGGCAATTTTTAGTATAAATAGGGGTATTACATTAGAAGGATATGCGCACATAGCAAGAAATGTTAGGAAAATTAAAAGAGCAAAAGAATGGAAAATGGTAGAAATGTTGCGCATATGAAAATTAGGAAACGGGAGGAGCAAATTCGGTTCATTAATAAGGTTGGAAAGCTAGAATTTTTGGGTTAAACAATATCGAATCTTTGCCGACGTCGAGTCCAATAAATCGACAAAGGATGACCGTCAACCAAGGGAAAAGGTGATGTTATACGGGAACCCTAATATCGAGGTGAGTGTAGATGCATTTGTCTCGGGTGACACGGTGTCATTCCGATCTTTGTTTCTATGTTCTGATATGTGAGTGTAGTAGCGTCTCGGGTTAGGTAAGGGCCTACCCGAACTTGTTGTTATTTTTGTTATTGCTAACCCTTGAGTTAGGGGTTTTCATCATTGATCACATGTTGGTAAGTGTATGGTAAGCATTTCATTGATTCCATGATTTTTAAGCATGTTATGAAATTCATTGCAAGCATTTACATATGATAAGTATGATGTGAATAATTGTTATTGTTACGAATTATGAAATATGAACCTTGGATTCGAAGTATTGGATACAATTGGCATGCCATAGAATTCATGAGCTCATTGGTACGGGTATTGGGCTTCGGCCATTGGTGCGGCGGAGGGATGTGTTGTGTATTGGTCAGTTGGTGCGGCGGAGGGATTATGACACGACCATTTTTGTTGGTGATGTGGTGGAATTCGTGTATCCAAATACTGTTGAATCGGTCCAAGGGAAAATATTGATTATTGACATTGTTTACTATGAAATCATGATATTACCGTTCATGACATGATACTATGTTTTTATTATTGAATAAGGAGCATGCCATGTTTATTGCATAATTGATATTACGAATGTCATCAAAGCATGATAAATGGCATACCATGTTCATTCATTGTTATTGGCTACCTCACTTAGACTATGTAAGTCTAATGCATTCATTTGCATAACATTTCAGGCTAACAAAGTGTTCGGTCCGAGATCGGAGCAGTCAAAGGATCGGCAAGTCACCACAAGCTAAGAGTAATGTGTTTTGTCTTTATGAACTCCTAGTATGGTGGCAAAGTAGTTAAAGTAATTATACTAGTCTTGTGGCCCTACTATTGTGTATATGTTACCTATATTTTGTATAAGGTTTTAAAGCTATATTGACTTTTGAGTTAATAATAAAAATTGACGTATTTTGTACTAAAATATTGATTAAAAGTTTAAGATTTATGTCTCCGATCTCCATTATGTTTTTCGGTAGCGCTCTCCGACCCGGTTCTCTACCAGGCCGGGAAGGGGGTGTTACATTTGTGGTATCAGAGCTAGAGTTTAGTCGGTTCTGGACTAAACCTATGCATGTATGTATTGTTTATTGTCTTACTTTGCCACCTAGGAGTTATTTATTGAGTATTGTGACTTGCTGACTAATTCGATCTCTTTATGTTTAGATATCTAAATTTAGTCATATAGATGAGCGTATTGTTGTCGGAGAGAATTCGAGGACGAATTCTTCTTAAGAGGGAGAGAGTTGTCACATCCCAAAATCCGGTCTAGTCGGAATTAGGTTCCGATGACCGAGTATTTTATATCGATTGTATAATTTATTCGATTTTATCTAAACCATTAAATGTTTTTCGGGTTAATTTATAATTTATTATTATTATTATTATTATTAAAAAAAAAGAGAGAGATAGGACCCACGGCAATTCCTTCGAATTGAAGGAATTCACCGCGGAATTCCCACCTCAAGAAACACACGGCAAAAGGGGAAGTAAGGGTGGCATGATGTCCACCACGTGGACCAACATAAGGGCATGATGGCTCAAAATTTGGCCACCACTCCCACATACGTGGAGCTTGGGAAAGCCTTTGGGGGACGGCAATTTTTAGTATAAATAGGGGTATTACATTAGAAGGATATGCGCACATAGCAAGAAATGTTAGGAAAATTAAAAGAGCAAAAGAATGGAAAATGGTAGAAATGTTGCGCATATGAAAATTAGGAAACGGGAGGAGCAAATTCGGTTCATTAATAAGGTTGGAAAGCTAGAATTTTTGGGTTAAACAATATCGAATCTTTGCCGACGTCGAGTCCAATAAATCGACAAAGGATGACCGTCAACCAAGGGAAAAGGTGATGTTATACGGGAACCCTAATATCGAGGTGAGTGTAGATGCATTTGTCTCGGGTGACACGGTGTCATTCCGATCTTTGTTTCTATGTTCTGATATGTGAGTGTAGTAGCGTCTCGGGTTAGGTAAGGGCCTACCCGAACTTGTTGTTATTTTTGTTATTGCTAACCCTTGAGTTAGGGGTTTTCATCATTGATCACATGTTGGTAAGTGTATGGTAAGCATTTCATTGATTCCATGATTTTTAAGCATGTTATGAAATTCATTGCAAGCATTTACATATGATAAGTATGATGTGAATAATTGTTATTGTTACGAATTATGAAATATGAACCTTGGATTCGAAGTATTGGATACAATTGGCATGCCATAGAATTCATGAGCTCATTGGTACGGGTATTGGGCTTCGGCCATTGGTGCGGCGGAGGGATGTGTTGTGTATTGGTCAGTTGGTGCGGCGGAGGGATTATGACACGACCATTTTTGTTGGTGATGTGGTGGAATTCGTGTATCCAAATACTGTTGAATCGGTCCAAGGGAAAATATTGATTATTGACATTGTTTACTATGAAATCATGATATTACCGTTCATGACATGATACTATGTTTTTATTATTGAATAAGGAGCATGCCATGTTTATTGCATAATTGATATTACGAATGTCATCAAAGCATGATAAATGGCATACCATGTTCATTCATTGTTATTGGCTACCTCACTTAGACTATGTAAGTCTAATGCATTCATTTGCATAACATTTCAGGCTAACAAAGTGTTCGGTCCGAGATCGGAGCAGTCAAAGGATCGGCAAGTCACCACAAGCTAAGAGTAATGTGTTTTGTCTTTATGAACTCCTAGTATGGTGGCAAAGTAGTTAAAGTAATTATACTAGTCTTGTGGCCCTACTATTGTGTATATGTTACCTATATTTTGTATAAGGTTTTAAAGCTATATTGACTTTTGAGTTAATAATAAAAATTGACATATTTTGTACTAAAATATTGATTAAAAGTTTAAGATTTATGTCTCCGATCTCCGTTATGTTTTTCGGTAGCGCTCTCCGACCCGGTTCTCTACCAGGCCGGGAAGGGGGTGTTACACATAGAGGGTATCAGCTATAAAGGACCACTCAAGGCGATCATAGGCCTTTTCCAAGTCAATCTTAACCGCTATCCAACCTTTAGAACCAGTTTTACGTCGCATGGAATGAACCACCTCCTGCGCGATAATAATATTTTATGATATCAACCGACCCGGGACGAAGCTAGTTTGGTTATCTTTCACCCAGTCGGGAATATAAGGTTTAATTCTATTAACAATAACCTTAGTCACAATTTTGTACAGGACCTGGCAAAGACTGATAGGTCTGAACTGATGCATCCCCTCAGGTGACTGAACCTTCGGAATCAAAACAAGCAATGTATCATTCAAACCATTAGGAAAGGGTGCTCCATCAAATATTTTCTGTACCAAACGGCAAACATCCGGACCCACCGTATCCCAGTTACGCTGATAGAAATAGGCGTGGAGACCATCACTGCCTGGGGCCTTGAGCGCGTCCATCTGAAAAACTGCCCGGCGAACCTCATCCACAGACACTGCACTATCAAAAGAATCCAACACCGAAGAACTAAGAGCAGGAAATTTACCACGAAGAGGAAAGCTTGACGCATCCACCTCCCCTCCTGTGAACAATCTGCTATAGAAATCAATCGCATGACCTCGGAGCTCAGCCTGCGACTCCAACCACCGTCCATTTTCATCCCGCAAGCGCACAATGAGGTTTCTTTTCCTCCTACTAACGGTGTATGCATGAAAGTACCTAGTATTCCTGTCCACCTGCATAATCCAACGGCAACGCGATTTCTGGAACCAAAGGCTCTCCTCCTGCTCCAACACAACATCAAGCTCCGCCCGCAAAGACTTCTCTAACTCCACCAAGCGATCCGAATAACGATAGCGAAGAGCACGATCAATACCTCTCAACCGCGCCATAAGCCTCTTTTTCCGTTTCCCAATATGACCAAACACCTCCTCATTCCACTGGACTGCAGCACTCTGAAATCTTGTAATATTAGACTCCACAGAATCAGCCGAATTCCAATTGTCCTGAAGAAGCTTCGCAAAATCCGGATGCTCCTGCCAAGCTGCAATAAAGCGAAACGGTCTATCAGCACTCGCATTGGTATAAGACTCACTCCTACAAAGTAACAGGCAGTGATCCGAACCCAAGCGATCCAAATGTAACACCAAACTCTGGGGAAATAACACCCGCCAAGAGTCATTAACTAAGCACCTGTCCAAACTCTTGTATAACTGACCACGTCGCCACGTGAAGTCATCACCCCTATATTCAACCTCAAAAAGACCCGCCATATAAACAAAGTCATGGAATAGAGAACTCACCCCGGTGTCCCCGAACTATTACCACAATATTCCTCCGCTCGAAGGATGCAATTAAAATCACCCCCGAGCTATTGACGCTGATATTTGATTTCACAAGCGGAATTAAAATGATGATAATTTTGGGCGCGGGAGGCAGTAGCTGCTGCTTCGGCAATTCTCCTCTCGGCAGCAGCAGCTCTCTTTTCTTTCTCAATCTTCAATCCCTCCTATTGTGTATTACAGGAGCAAAAGTAGGATTTAGGAATAGTTGAAATATTGCTTGATTCGAAAGATAATACCTCGAGTTCTAAACGATGCAAAATAAATAAACATATGCATAGACAAATAAAATGATATATCAAAGCATATACAAGAATTTGAACTAACCAAACTGCATATAAACATGTAAAAAACATAATATAATATTATAACATATAATATATAAAGAAACATGATAAAATTGTGTATGTATATATAAAACGTCACTAAACTATATATGCAACAACATGGAACTATGATATATAAGGGCTATATAAATATAAAGACACGAATAAACTATGTAATAATTAATATATCCATTAAAAGAACTATATAATATATATACATACACAATATATATAACAATATAATAACAAAGAAGGGACCAAACTGGAAAGGCAAAAAACAAAGATGCATGGAATAAAAAAAGAAAAATAAAAGGACTTAAAGGATGATTAATCCCCAAATCTGTACTAAATATGAGCAGAAATCTAAAATGAAAATAAACCAGTTTCTTGTCTTCTAAAATGAATAATAGTATTTACCCGACAGAAGTAAGCAACTTTCTACTTCTGTATTCTTTATCCAATCTAAAGAGAATTAGATTAGAGAAGGTTTCGGTTTCGGTTTCGTCTTTTGATTGTCGAGAATTCGCGTGTCAAAAAATGTAGTGGAACATCGGATTAAATAGAAAGAATATGTAAATAACGAGAGCTAAATTTAGTGAATTTTTTCGAATTAAGACTAAAGTAATTGAATGTGTAAATATGAAAGATCAAATGTGCTATTATACAAAGTTTTATAACAGGAACTTTAAATATTTAACAGGGTTTAACGTACCGGTTATCATTTTGTTACAAAACACAAAATTTAATTGTCATTTTGTAATATTTAAAAGTTTAGTTACCGTTTTGTTTATTTTAATAAAATTCAGTGACCGTTTTTGTATTTTACCCAAAAAATGATAGCACTTATTTTGACCTGTAACCGGTGCTACCAGTTAGAAGCTCAGCTAAACCATTCTAAAGCGGAGCACATACCACAACTTCTCTTCTGATAACATTTATATTACCAGCAAAGCCACAAGAATTGTTTTTTTTTCCAAATCGGAAAAAAAAAACAATGATTGTAGCGAAAATGGCGCTGTGCTCGTACCCGTACTTACGCTTAAACAGTATAAATTCCCGTTTCGACCCCTCCGATGGCCACAATCACCACCGAAATCCCCTCATCTCATCCACGATGCGTAGGCGCCTCAAAACGAGAAATTCAAATTCATTGAATATCAAGTGTTGCGCATCGACTTCCCAGTCCAAGTCCGAATCGCCGCCGCCTCCGCCGCCGACTTTTGAGGATGAAGGAGATCAGAGGAAGTTCTCCGACTTAAACATTCTGTACCGTAGGTTCTGGAAGGTGGCAGCTCCCTATTGGTACTCTGACGATAAGGTTCAAGCTAGGCTCCAGCTGGCCGGTGTTTTCGCTCTCACTCTCGCCACCACCGGCATCAGCGTCGGCTTCAATTTCCTTGGCCGCGACTTCTTCAATGCGCTTGCGAGTCTGTTTTCTTTTCCTTTGTTCAGTTTTCGTTAATTGTATGTTTAGTTACAACTTACAAACGTCTGATTTCGGTTTGGAATTTCAATTTGTTATGTATGGTAAAGACAAAGATCAGGAACAATTCACCAAGCAACTTGTGTACTATCTTTGTGCCTTTGCTGGGGGAATTCCGGTGAGCACTGATGTTTTGCTATGCTAGCCATCACTTTAATTATTGTTTTGCTCTGAAACTAGCAATGGCAGAATTGTGGATTAAGATATTTGCGGATATAAGACTTGTTTTTCGGTTTCAAATAGTATTGGATGCGAATAATTTATTCTTTAATATTCGTAATCAGAATCAACTCAAATTTTTATGCCTGGATCTATTATCCACTTTGCTTTTTAAATTTTTTATTTTATTTTTTAAGAGTTATTAAATGCTGACTTTAGAGAATTTAGATGCTTGATATAATTAAATTAATTCAGATTCGAGTATTATGGATTCAGATTTTTAAAGCAGATGTGGGTATTCGAATTTTACAAAATATGCAGATCTTTGAGCAGTTGCCATCCCTTTCATTTTCTCTTGCTTCTTCTTGGTCTGCTATCAGTAATATATTTTTTGGTTGTTCTTCTTAAGTTAGTTTATGTTTTTTTGCTAGATTTCAGTTTTTTGTCTTGAGAGATTATGCAAGGGAAACTCTTTCTTTAAGATGGAGATGTTGGATGACAAGCTATTTCATGCAACGGTATCTCACTGATCGGACTTTCTACAAAATTCAATCTCAGTCCATTATTGATAACCCTGACCAGCGCATAGTGGATGATCTTAGTTCCTTCACTTCCACTGCTCTTTCTTTCTCTTTGACACTCTTCAATGCTGCTGTCGATTTGATATCATTCAGCAATATCTTGTACACTATATATCCACCCTTATTTGTTGTACTTCTTCTCTATTCCATTGGTGGAACAGCTATTAGCATCTTTCTTGGCAAGGTATTGTATCCCCCTATCCCACTTGGACTACCTCTTGTTTTGTTTCGATGCTTTGACCATAATTTTGCTTTCGGCTTTTGTGTCATCTGTCATTTCAGGGATTGGTTTCTCTTAATTTCCTTCAAGAGAAGAAAGAAGCTGACTTCCGTTATGGGCTTGTTCGTGTCCGAGAAAATGCTGAATCCATTGCTTTCTATGGTGGTGAAGATAATGAACTGCAACTTCTGTTGCAGCGCTTCACAAATGCTTTTGAAAATTTAACTGTATGCATATTCTCAATATTCTCTTACTTACCCTAAAACTTGTTCCATTTCCCTAAGTTTCTGCATTTGACAAAATGGCTGTGTCTTCTTTGTGCACTGTTATCTCTTGCAATCTTGTTCCTGTCTTGGCTTGGGTTGTACTATTATGTAACCATCTTATGGCATTAGCCCTTTTGGTCCTTTCCTTGTGCAGCAATTGTTGATATCTTCCAGAAATCTCGAGTTTTTCACCAATGGCTACCGCTACCTCATTCAAGTTGTCCCTGTTGCTGTTGTTGCTCCTATGTATTTCTCTGGAAAAATTGAGTTTGGTGTCATTAATCAGTCTGTATCAGCTTTTAGTCACATCCTTGGGGACGTCTCCTTGGTCGTATATCAATTTCAAGCAATTAGTGCCTTTTCAGCTGTCATTGATAGACTTGGTATGTGTTTTCACCCTCACCCTCTTCAATCCTCTATATCTTTTCATAATTTTATTTGGCTCCATAGCTTTTCTTCCGAGAATACAATTGTAGAAGAAATGAGTGATTCTGCACTTCTTTGTGATAAATGGGAAGAATATAGTATATAATTTTTAGTAATGGAAATAATTCATTTCATTTGTTTGTCTGAAACTTAAATATACAGCTTTTTCAACATTTAAGACACATAAAAATGCCCCATTGGAGTATAATTCAATTCTGGATAGCAGGGTTTTGTCTTGCAAGTACCTTCTCTTTGAGTAGAGATTCAGGAAAAAGGCATTTCAAAGACCAACTAACCATCATCTAGATCATTCTATCTGTTCCTTAATGATAATTAGTGTTGATTGACTACCTCACTCTTCATCTGTGAAAATTCTTTCTGATTTCTTGTGTTTTTCATTGTTTGTTTAAATAAGTTAATTATCTACCAATGCTAACAATTTTGACTCCAAACACATTTTCAGGTGAATTTGATGATGTTCTAGATACCAGCAGATCAAATTCTCTCTCTGATCCCGGGGAGTATATTAATCTTACATATTCTCATGTCAAAGGCTCACAAGTTTTGGATTCTAATGGATCCTTACCACCAACCACGTCTCCAAGATTGCTGGATGTAGAAAATTTGACTCTAAAAACGCCGAAAACTAGCTCTACGCTTGTTAGAGACTTATCATTTGTGGTCATTGAAAAAGATAATTTGTTGGTTAGTATCATAGTTTGCATAATCAAATTTTTTTTAGCTTATATATTTATATATGCATATACTGAATTGATAAGTAGGGGTTTAAAGATGTTTTTCTAATGTCTTATTAGGTAGTAGGACCTAGCGGTAGTGGCAAAACTTCTTTGCTTAGAGCACTGGCTGGTCTTTGGAGTACTGGAAAAGGGAAAATCACATTCTATGTGGAAAATGGGGGTGATGCTCAACCACTCGCCTCTTCAGATGTGGCTCCCGTTGAAGAAAATTCTGAGAAAAATGTGAATCGGGAGTTCGGAAGACCCATAAATAGTAATTCTAGAAGTGTCTTCTTCCTTCCTCAGAGGCCATATATGGTTTTGGGCTCTCTTCGTCAGCAATTGCTTTATCCGACATGGGCTGAGGAGGCAAGTGTGTCAGATACCACCAAACCTGGAGGTATGTCCCGCTTATATAACGAATACGCATACCATAACTGATTTAAAAAGCATTTGCAAGTTTTAGGATTGGCAAAACAATTTTTTCCAGTGTGTAATTAGTGATACGAAATTTAAAACAAAAAGAACAGGATGCATGGAAGGAAATTCATTTTCCTTGTAAGAAGTATGTACAATATCCAATTTAATCTTCTGCAACCAGTCTGTTATCTGATCTGCGAATTTCCACTAGAAATTTATTCTGAGCAACTCTTATACGAAATTAAATTCCTTCTTTACTTTATGCGTTCTTCGTCGAATATCTGATAGAAATCAATGTGTGAGTTTGAGGTGCATCCGTTTTCATCTAAGGAAAAATACAGAGATCATTCACTAGTTTTTACCATTAGAGCTTTATTGACCTGAAATTGCAGGTTCGTTGCCTTTCTTGACACGAGCACCAGACTCCAAAAATGAGGGTGAAAAGCGTAGCGTTGGTGTTCCTACAACAGATGATTTAACCCAGGTTTTAGAAGATGTTCGCCTTGGCTATATCCTGTCTCGCTTCAAAGGTCTTGACACGGTATATGAGTGGTCCAGTGTTCTTTCCCTTGGTGAGCAACAACGCCTCGCTTTTGCACGGTTATTGCTTTCTAAACCAAAGTTGGCCTTGTTGGATGAATCCACCAGCGCTTTGGATGAGGCCAACGAGGTATGTCTCGGTTCATTAAATTTAAACCACCCAGAGTGTTAAAAACCATTCTCCATCCAAGATTAAGATTTACATTAATCATGATGTGTTTAAATTTCGCATACAGGCCCATTTGTACGAGAAGATGAAGGCAGCGGGCATTACGTATATCAGTATCGGTCATCGCCGTACGCTATATGCATACCATCATAGGGTGTTAGATATATCGTCGGCAGATGCAGATAAGAGACAACACAATTGGAACATCGAATCCATTGACCGTGACAATTTACAGAAATTCTTGAAGTTATAGTTGTAGCTGCCCTGAAGTCCGGTCGAAATGCTGTAAACCGATTTCTCCCTTGGTGAAAATGCAAAAAAGTACACAGGAAAAAAGAAATCTTATGGATCATATTTCGAGCGGGTAAATGTTATCACTTGATTATAGCTACAGCAAGTAAACTTTTCGACGTGAAATTCCGTTAGTTTTTTATATACTTTCCTAATAATTATTGTGGCGTGTGAAGCTCATTAAAACGAAAAAAAAAGAAAACTACACCGGTGGTCCCAAAATTATTACTATTTTCTTATTTTGGTCCCCAAATTATGTTTTTTTTGCAAAATTGTCCCTTCTGTTACATAGTTCTCATGTTTTGGTCCCGTTAAATAGCTAACAGTTTTGCTGACGTGACATTCTTTAAGAGGGGAGAGAAATGATTAAAAAATAATTAAAAATGCCACATCAGCAAAACCGTTAGCTATTTAACGTCGGGGACCAAAACAGGAAAACTATGTAACAGAATGGACGATTTTGCCGAAAAACATAGTTTAAGGACCAAAATAGGAAAATAGTAATATTTTGGGGACCACCGGTGTAGTTTTCTCAAAAAAAAATTGTGACTTATGTTTGAAGAAATAAAATCATAACATCATTGCAAATGTAACAAATTGAAAAGATCTAAAAAAGTTACGAGTTTTTAAAGGTAAAACTTTTATTTTAAAAATTACGAATAATTTTTATCTTAAAAGACATAGATTCAAGTTATTTTATCTACAAAATATATGTCCATAATCAAATATTTTACAAAACTAATTATCCATATCATAATTCATTATATCAATTATTATAGAAGATTGATACGTACCGACATTACCAACCACATATGATCAAATTTGGGTTTGTAGTCCTCAAAAAACACCAAAAATCTGTCGTTATACTTACACGAACTGTTGAAATCAGTGCAAATGTGAAAAATCAAAGAATGCAAGCAACCAATTTGACAAATAGCCACTCATTCTAAAGGCGCCACGTATTGTCTTCCCAAACCACATCCTATCTGGAGTCCCACCCCTTTATTTCCCGATTCCAATTGCTTCCCTTAGCCCATTTCTCTTCTCCACACCGACCCAGAGCATTAATTTTGGTTCCCTGTTTCCTCTGCTTTCAAAGGTAACTTCTTTTATGGTTAAACTGTTCTAGTTTAGTTCTTATATAGTATGGTTGAAGTTTTTTAGTGATTGAATTTGTGGGTCTGTCTTATATGTTCTTGATTTGCCTCTAAATTTACATTTGCTTTGTGAAAAAAGCTGACTGAATTACAAACCCCTCAAATGGGTTTTCTATTATTTGAAGTTTTGGGAAAGAAAGTTTGATTTTTTAGTCTGATTATGAATTTTATCTATCTACTTTATGAAAGCTGAGAAGTTAGTCTTCTACTTTAAACTGTTGATTTTTGCAGGTTTGTTGTATATAAATTGTTGAAGTGCTGATTTTTACTAATTTCATTCATATTAATGTTAAATTGCTTATTTTCAACTCCACAATCTAATTGGACTAACTTCTAAGCTTTCGTTAAGTAGAGGGATGAAATTCACAATTAGACTACAATATTTTTCTATTGCTTTCCGTGGTGGTTGATGATTAACTGAAGTAAACTTGTCCTGTCACTCCTGTGTGATAGTATTACATTCTTGACACACTTCTCTGTTATTCTCACCATCTTATTGTGTGGATAGTTGACTTGAGTCTGTTTAGCTTTCGGATTGTAACAAGGTGGTTGTTTTCTTCCTTTTTTTCGAACTAAAATTTGAGTCATACTCGGTTGCGCTTATGGGCTTACATAGTTGAGTAATTCAAGTGCTTTTGTAACCTTGAGCTTTTGTTTATGGTGAAGATGGCAGCATCATCAGCTTGCCTGCTAGGGAATGGTCTGTCTACCCACGGAACAAAATCAAAGTTGTGTAGAGACTTCTATGGAAAGCATATTGTATTTACCCCCAGCATCACATCGTTGGGTAGGAGATCAAACGGTGTCCCTGTAAAGGCATCTTTGAAACCTAAACAGCATGAAGGAAGAAGGGAATTCTTACGGTCATTACTTGGAAGTGCTGGAATTGGAGTTCCGGCCTTACTAGGAAATGGGAAAGCGTATGCTGATGAACAAGGGGTTTCTTCCTCTAGAATGTCCTACTCTAGGTTTCTGGAGTATTTGGACAAGGACAGGGTTAAAAAAGTGGATTTGTTTGAAAATGGAACGATAGCTATCGTGGAGGCCGTCTCACCCGAGTTGGGAAACCGTGTTCAACGAGTTCGTGTCCAGCTTCCAGGATTGAGCCAAGAGCTTCTTCAGAAGTTTAGGGAGAAGAACATTGACTTTGCTGCCCATAATGCTCAAGAAGAATCCGGTTCACTGTTGTTTAAC
The DNA here is from genome assembly GCA_958450335.1 of Hibiscus tridactylites. NCBI lineage: Eukaryota > Viridiplantae > Streptophyta > Magnoliopsida > Malvales > Malvaceae > Hibiscus > Hibiscus tridactylites. Next base: position 1,404,486 of record OY288268.1, on the reverse strand, counting down.
TTGATTGGAAATCTTGCATTCCCACTAATCTTGATTGGAGGGTTGTTCCTTCTTTCGAGGAGATCATCTGGAGGAATGGGTGGCCCGGGTGGCCCTGGCTTCCCCCTTGGCTTTGGTCAATCAAAAGCAAAGTTTCAGATGGAGCCTAGCACTGGCGTGACATTTGATGATGTCGCTGGAGTTGATGAAGCGAAGCAGGACTTCATGGAGGTTGTCGAGTTCTTGAAGAAGCCAGAGAGGTTTACTGCAGTCGGGGCTCGCATCCCTAAAGGTGTTCTTCTCATTGGCCCTCCTGGAACTGGAAAGACTCTTCTTGCCAAGGCAATTGCTGGTGAAGCTGGCGTGCCATTCTTCTCTATTTCAGGTTCCGAGTTTGTTGAAATGTTTGTTGGTGTCGGTGCCTCTCGAGTTCGTGATCTTTTCAAGAAGGCCAAGGAGAATGCCCCATGTATTGTCTTTGTGGATGAAATTGATGCTGTTGGACGACAAAGAGGAACTGGTATTGGTGGAGGGAATGATGAGAGGGAGCAAACTCTTAACCAGCTTTTGACTGAAATGGATGGTTTCGAGGGTAATACTGGTGTTATCGTAATTGCAGCAACTAACAGGGCTGACATTCTTGATTCTGCCTTGTTGAGGCCAGGACGGTTTGATAGACAGGTAACAATATATAATTATTATCTGTATCATTCTTATGATCTAGAAAACTAAGTTTCAACACGATGCTTTAATGCAGGTCTCCGTTGATGTTCCGGATATCAGAGGCAGAACAGAGATACTAAAGGTTCATGGTAGCAATAAGAAGTTTGATGCTGATGTATCATTTGAAGTTATATCCATGAGAACACCTGGTTTTAGTGGAGCAGATCTTGCAAATCTGTTAAATGAAGCTGCTATATTGGCTGGCCGACGCGGCAAGACTGCTATTTCTTCTAAAGAAATCGATGATTCAATTGATAGGATTGTGGCCGGAATGGAGGGAACAGTTATGACAGATGGAAAGAGCAAAAGCTTGGTTGCATACCATGAGGTTGGCCATGCTATATGTGGGTGAGTGAAATAAGAGCATCTTAATTTACATTAAATGGCTTTTTTGGCTCTCATTATGCATGCTTGTTCATATTATCAGTTAATAATGTCAGCTTTATATTCACATGACTTTTCTCGAAACTTATGATCGGCCGTTTCCTTCGTGTCTCAGAACTTTGACACCGGGTCATGATGCTGTTCAAAAGGTCACCTTAGTTCCCCGTGGCCAGGCACGTGGTCTTACCTGGTTCATTCCTTCAGATGACCCCACCCTGGTCTCCAAGCAACAACTCTTTGCAAGAATTGTTGGTGGACTCGGTGGCAGGGCAGCAGAGGAAGTCATCTTTGGTGAGCCCGAGGTGACAACAGGTGCAGGTGGTGATTTGCAGCAGATTACCGGTTTGGCTAAACAGGTAATTGCACATTTCTAACCTTCCACTTCAAGCTCATTTCGAACGTTTTTAAAACTCATGTGTAGTTCCATGCCGCTTGATGGGTTTTTATTAGGAATCGTGCACGATGAGTTCATTATATGCATAAATTTGCTTAGCATAGTGCATTCTTATTTCTTCAAATACAATGCTCAATCACCACCGAGTGGGCGGCCTAGTTGTTGGTGCTTGTGTTAAGCTTATAGGCCGAGTCCCTTATGTCTGATTACCTGCATATCTCCGGTTTATCCCTGAATTCCCTAGGAACCGTTTGTTCCAGTTAACGACACTGTGAATCAATATCTTTGCAGATGGTGGTGACATTCGGAATGTCTGAAATCGGTCCATGGTCCCTTATGGACTCATCAGCCCAGAGTGCAGATGTCTTTATGAGAATGATGGCAAGAAACTCAATGTCAGAAAAACTTGCTGAAGATATTGACGCCGCAGTGAAGAAATTATCAGACAGCGCTTACGAGATTGCATTGACTCACATAAGGAACAACCGTGAAGCCATTGACAAGATCGTCGAAGTCCTCCTCGAGAAGGAAACAATGAGCGGGGACGAATTCAGGGCAATCCTTTCGGAATTCGTTGAAATCCCAGCCGAAAATCAGGTCCCTCCTGCAGTACCCTCTCCAGTCTCAATTTAAACAGAGTCTTGACAAGTTGTACAAGTATTTCGCTTCGCTCGCTCTGTATGCCACACACACAATCGTTTAAATTGTACACTGTAATCTTCCATTATATGTAGGTAATTAGAAGATGTACACTTATTTGAGTTTATGAATGAGAAAGTGGAATAGTTCTTGAGAACCTCTCTAAATTTGCCCCTATAGTAATTCAAAATTAGAAATGTTGCCCATACTTTTTTTCTTCGTAATTTTACCCTCAAAGTCAGTCAATTGTAATAATGTTGCTTTTTGACCGACGTTGAACGTTAAAATGTTGCCGTGGCAGTTAACGGTGAAGTCAATTATGTAATTTTGTTCTCAAAGTCATACAATTGCAGCAATTTTGTCCTCGGTTTATTTAGTTTTTCGAGTTGAACTTTTACAAACAGAATATATAAAAAATCGGTTAAAAATTGGTGTAAATATCCTTTGGGTCCCTGCTAATTTTAAAAATAAACAAAGTGAGACTTTGAGGTCAAAATTGCTGCAATTGTATGATTTTGAGGGCAAAATTGCATGACTGACTTCACCGTTAATTGCCACGTCAGCACTTTAACGGTCAACGTCGGTCAAAGGGCAAAATTGTTACAATTGACTGACTTTGAGAGCAAAATTACGAGAGAAAAAAAGTAGGGGCAACATTACTGATTTCGGATTACTACAGAGACAAATTTAACCCTTTAATCTTAGTGCAATAATAAAGAACTTCTGTTAAAATAAAGTTCTGATTGAGGTACTAGTTTTGATCCTAAACAATTCCCTCCCCATCCCTTATAATATATATATATATATGATAATAATTATGCCTTACAACATAACAATTATTGAGCTTCCATCCACCTTTGTTTATTAACCCTAGCAATGAACTCTTCAACTCTTTTATTAAGTTCCTCAGCAGGCAATTCAACCACTTGTTCATCTTCAACAATCTCCTTTCCAATAATTTCTTCTGCAATTTCAAGTGTTTCTTCTTCAACAATCTCCCTTTCGTGAATTTCTTCTGCAATTTCGAGTGTTTCTTCTTCAACAATCTCCCTCTCATTCTCTTCTGCAATGTTTTCACATGTTGCTTCCTCCATAGATTCGGACTCGCATGTAATCACTTCCTTCACTTCAAGCAACCCTTCTTCTTCTTTACATTCCATCCTTTTAGCTTCATTCGACACCGACACCGAGACTTTCCTAACCCGGCCCCGACTCCGTTTGATATATTCGCCGTAGACATCACAAGCCCCGGAAGGTTTCTTCGAACCGACAACCCCGGATTCACCAACAAGGAAGATGACAATAACATTAACAACTACAAACAAGAACTTAGGGTTGGAAAATGAAGACCAAATACACGGGAGAGAGACTAAAAGAAACTGCTCCATTGATGAACATAGAGAAGGAATATCAGAGAAAAACAAACTGCAAGTGAATGATATTCCAGCAAGCAAATGAAGGGAGTTATGAATAGAAAACTGGGTTTTCATTTGCTTCTTCATTGCCATTTTTAGGGTTTTAAAAGAAGGGAATTGGATTAGAAAAAACTCAACATATGACTGAACATTTCAACAAGGTGACAACATTAGGTTAATATATAGTGGAGGGAAATAAAGATTGAAGGATATTTTGGTGATATTCAAGAGATTCTCTACTTCCTTTTTAATTGCTTTTTTTTTTGTGCATGAGAAGGTTGCTTTTTGGAAAAGGTAGGGCAAGAAGTTGATGGTTTTGAATCTTAACAATTTCTTAATTAATGGACTCATGTATTAACTTTATTTTACATAAGTTTATTTTCTACTGAAGGACCTTGATTATACATCATTTAGCATATGCATGTATTATGTGTATTAGAATAAGTTTTCGTAGTCATCTTTCGATTTATGATCAACCTTCAATTAATATAATAGTTTATCAGAATTATGCGTATTTTAGAAATTTTTTATCATTCAACTTACAATAATTTTAATTCGTTATTGAATTATATCATGTTTCTATTAATTAATTAAACATCAGTAATTAGATCTTCAGATTTAAAAAAGAAAAAGAAAAAAGAGTTAACACAAGAAAAAGGCATTGATGCATTTTCATGGAAGGGAAGGTAAAGCAATTGTTGATTTGCATGCTTTAGATTCCTATACTTTTTCTCCTATAATTGAAGCCAAAAGTAGCACGTGTGTTAAATGAATAAAATAACATATATTGCATGATTAATTGTGTTACGGTTGTTCTCAATTGTCATCAAGCTTTTTGATTAGTTAAAAAGTTAAATGCATTTGATATATATGTAAAATTATTAAATATACATTTTATGGAGTATTTAATTACACATTTTTTTTTGAAGATTATATAAGTTTTGTTTATGGTTTAAGAATTAGTGATTTAATTGGTAGGATGTAAGGATTATGTTTTAGGGTTATGTATTAAATTTTAGTTTTTAAATAGTAAATATACATGTTTGTGTAATTTTTTAGGATTTATATTCAATACACGGTGAAAATAAAAAGTTTCCACAAACATTTTAGTTTTAGGGTTAGAATTTAAGGTTTGGTTTAAGTTTAGGTGTTATGGTTAGAATTTAAGGTTTATGGTTAAAATTTAGGGTAAAGTACACAGACGGTCACTAAACTATACCCGAAAAAACAAAATGGTAACCAACCTTTCAAAAATCACAAAATGGCAATTAAACTTTATGTTTTATAACAAAACAGTAACTAGACGTTAAATTCCGTTAAGTTTCTGTTAAAATTTTGGTATAATAACATATTTAGTCCTTCAACTTTATACAGTCAATTAATTTAGTCCTAATTTGAAACAATTCACTAAATTTAGCCCTTTTTATTTAAGCATTCTTTCAAATTGGTCATTAAAACAAAATTTCAAAGTATAGTACATGATAAATAATTACAATTAAATTCTTATAGGAACTCGAAAACTCGACTCGAATCGAAAAAATTCAAATAAAGTTTGAGTTGTAAAATATGACGCGTCAACTCGAATAACTCGAAATTTTTTGACTCGACTCGATCAAACGCCCACCTTTATCTTAAGATATGACGTGTCAAGTTGAATAACTCGAAATATTCTTATATTTTAAATCATTTTTTCTTTTAATCGAATATTTTTTAAAATATAATATTTAATATTTTCATATTTAAATCACATCGAATATTTAATAACTACTTTAAATATTTGATTTAATTTAAAAATATTCGATTGAAAAGAACAAATTGATTTAAAATATTCGAATATTTAATTAAATTTTTATAGGAACTCGAAAACTCGACTCGACTTGATTTGATTCGAATAAAAAAATTTCAAATAAAGTTTGAGTTGTAAAATATGATGCTTCAACTCGAATAACTCGAAAATTTTGTACTCAACTCGATCGAACGCTCACCTCTATCTTAAGATATGACGTGTCAACTCGAATATTCTAATATTTTAAATCAATTTTTTCTTTTAAATCACATTGAATATTTAATAAATACTTTAAATATTTGATTTAATTTAAAAATATTCGATTTAAAAGAAAAAAATAATTTAAAATATTTGAATATTTAAAGTAATTATTAAATATTGGAATATTTAAAAGAAAAATATTTAATGTAGTTATTAAATATTCGAATATTTTAAATCTATTGTTTTTTAAATCGAATATTTAAAGAAGTTATTAAATATTCGATGTGATTTAAATATGAAAATATTAAATATTCTATTTTAAAAAATATTCAATTTAAAAGAAAAAATGATTTAAAATGTTCGAATATTTCGAGTTATTCGAGTTGATGCGTCATATCTTAAGATAGAAGTGAGCGTTTGATCGAGTTGAGTCAAAAAAAATTCGAGTTATTCGAGTTGACGCATCATATTTTACAACTCAAACCTTATTTGAAATTTTTTCAATTCGAATCGAGTCAAGTCGAGTTTTTGAGTTCCTATAAAAATTTAATTAATTATTCGAATATTTTAAATCAATTTTTTCTTTTAAATTGAATGTTTTTAAATTAAATTGAATATTTAAAGTAGTTATTAAATATTCAATGTGATTTAAATATGAAACATTAAATGCTCTATTTTAAAAATATTCGATTTAAAAGAAAAAAATAATTTAAAATATTCGAATATTTCGAGTTATTCGAGTTAACATGTCATATCTTAAGATAGAGGTGAGCGTTCGATCGAGTTGAGTAAAAATTTTTTGAGTTATTCAAGTTGACACGTCATATTTTACAACTCAAACTTTATTTGAAATTTTTTCGATTCGAGTCGGGTTTTCGAGTTCCTATAAAATTTAATTGTAATTATTTATCATGTTACCATACTTTGAAATTTTGCTTTAAGGGCCAAATTGAAAGAATGCATAAATAACGAGGGCTAAATTTAGTAAATTATTTCGAATTAGGACTAAATTTATTGATTTTATAAATTTTAAGGACTAAATGTGTTATTATACCAAAGTTTTAACAGAAACTTAACGGAATTTAACGTCTAGTTACCGTTTTGTTATAAAACATAAAGTTTAATTGCTATTTTGTGATTTTTGAAAGGTTGGTTACCATTTTATTTTTTCGGGTATAGTTTAGTGACCGTCTGTGTACTTTACCCTAAAATTTAAGGTCTAGAGGTTAGGGTTTAAAGTTTAAGATAATATGATTAAGGATTCAGTTTTAACCTATAAACCCTAAATTCTAATAGCAACTAACAATTATAAACCACTAACTTAAACTCCTAATCTCTAAATCTTAAAATCTAATCTTAAATCACAAACTAAGACGCTTGTAAAAAATTTTGTTTTCAAACACCTATGTGTATCAAAAACTTTTAACCACTCACACGACTTAATTGGTCCTATATTTTTTATATAAAATAATAGATAGAAATCATCTGCCCCTTTTCGGTGCCCCTATTTAGGCCCCACTTAGGTTTAAGGTTTAAGGTTAGAGTTTGTGGGTAGGGTTTAAGGAATTTAGGGTAGGATGTATTTTTAAAGTATGAGGTGTAGGGTTTATGCTTTAGAATTTAGGGTTAGAGCTTAGAATTTAAAATTTTAATATTTTTTAGTGTTGAGGCATATATAGGGACACCGAAAATGGGCATAGGATTTTTATCCATAATATAATATAAATAATTATTCAATACACAGATAGTGGAAATAAAAAGTTTCCACAAGCGCCTTAGTTTCGGATAAAATTCGTCTGCCCCTTTTCGGTGCCCCTACATATGCCTCAACACTAAAAAACACTACAAAATTAAATTCTAAGCCCTTACCTTAAATTCTAAATCCTAAACTCTACACCCTAAAAATACACTCTATCCTAAATTCCCTAAACCCTAACCACGACCCCTAACCTAAAACCCTAAACTCTAAAGTTAATTTTGAGTGTGGGGCATATGTAGGGGCACCGAAAAAGGGTAGAGGATTTCCATCCCTTAGTTTCATGGTTTGTGACTAGACTTTAGGGTTTAAAGGTTAGAGGTTTATGTTTAATGATTTAGAATTGATGGGTCGTAGTTAGAATTCAAGGATTGTGGTTATAATTTAGAATTTATAGGTTAAAACTTAAATCCCTAACTACATTATACTAAACTCTAAACCCTAAATTTTAACCACGCCACTTAAATTCTAAACTCATAAACCTAAACCCTAAAATCTAACATTAAACCCTAAAATTATGACGCTCGTGAAATTTTTTTGTTTCCACATACTGTGTATTGAATATAAATACATATAATATACACAAATATCTCCCTTGCAAACACAAGAAGTCGTCACAAACTTCGTTTGATTTCTGATTTTGGTGGTGTTTAGAGTAGGTTCAATGAATTGGTGACATTATATTATTTAATTATTTTAGGCACTTTGTTGAAAGAAAGTAATGAAGTACACTCTCTTAACGTATTCATGCCTTTTAGAAGGTCATCAAGGAAGTTTCAAAGAAGGCTTTCTGCTAAAGAGAATAAAAAACATCTTTTGTATGTTTTAGATGTCAAATTTTAAATCATAACAAAAATGGATTGATCGGTCAAATCTGATAAATTTAGAATCGATAATATATGTTGATCCGATCGATAATATATAATCGAAAGGAATGAGAATCACTACAAATAAAAAAAAAACTGAAATAGCTATTGTATGGACTGGTTTTGAGGTATGTTGGGTTTTTTTTTTTTGTGATTTTGGCCTAAATTTTAGAAATTTTGTTTATTTATTTGTTATATTTTTATAATAATTTAAAGTTTATTCATTTGGTGTGGAATATGTTGCTTTAGAGAAGGCGGTATTGGTTCAGAAAATGCTGCATGCAGATTGTGCAGTGCATGGCTTTAGAATCTGTGAGTTTTTCAATTGTTTTTGTTTTCCTGTGTGACTATTGACAATTGATTGGTTGGAATTCCTTCCTTAGCTACTAAGAGAATGCATGTGGCCGGCAAAGGAACTGTCCAAATGGACCCAATTCTATGTAGGCTTTGGCAAAGGAGGAATTCAAACATGATTTAAGTATGTTCCAGCGGGATGAGGCGCTAGGACTCTTAAATAAGGCCAGAGATTTGAATCCTAACGTTATGAATAAAAAATATTAGGTTGAAAAGGTCGTTTCATAATGAGTCTTTGTAAAACTTGATCCAGGTTAGTTGATTAATGAGTCAGATATTGGTGTTTGTACCAAAAAAGGTTTGAATTAAGGGTTATATTTGATATATTATTAGTGTAAACTTTCTTTACACAAGCATGTCTATTTGAAGTTTAAAATCTAAAATTTAAATTTCTAATTTTAAAATTATAGGTCTTAAATCTTAATCTATAGACACTGAACACTAAATTATAATCATAAACCCTAAAACAAAAATATCTAAACTCTAAAACATAATTTCTTGTATAAACTAAAGTTTAAACTGAGAGTGTATCAAATAATTTCCCTTCAATTAATTGTTTGTAAATATATACAAATTTGAATAAAATTTGAGCTTAATATTTCAAGTCACGAAAAAATTAAATAATTGTAGGGTTAATTGCACCATACATTCTAAATTATAACACTCATCTAAATCGGTTTTCAAACTTTTAAAATGTTTTGATTTCATCTTCAAACTATGATTCTTATTTTAAATTGATCCTCAAATTTTAGAACATTTCAATTTCATCTCCGAACTATGACCCTCATTATAATTTGGTCCCATAAAAATTTATAATTTAAGAATATAAAAGGGATTAATTTTATCCAAAATCATTAAATACCAATTATTAAAAGTGATAGAATAAATTAGGTGAACCTTAAATTCAGAAAATTAAAGAAAATGTTAGGGTCTGCTTCGTTTTAGAATATATTTCTTATTTTTATTTCTGTTTTCGTTTTTAATTTAAAAAAATAATAAAAAAATTTAGTTAATAAAGTTGGAAATTTATTTAAAAAATAAAAATAGTGATTGTGTTTTATATCTAACTTTTCAGAATAGAAATGAATAAATAATTATCAAATAATTAAAATATAATTATTAGAAAGTATTATTATAATAATAAAAATATGATTAAATAAATTTAAAATGTCATTAAAAAGAGTCGAGCTCGGGTTAAGTAAAGTTAAAATAATAAAAAAAATTGTTTTTATATTTTCTATTTTTTTAAAATATTTTCAATGAAAATAGTGAAAATTTTTATTATGTTTTCAAAATTTCACTTAATTTTTTCTTTTCTAATTATATAACCAATCACATTTATTTCTAAATTTTTCCATTTTCTAAAAAATAAAATCAACTTTTATGGACTCTTAGTTTATAAAAATTATAAAACAACAGTCAAAGACCATGGGGAAAATGCTTATCAGGCCGAAAGCAATGAAATTTGGACTCGGCCCATTAAATAATCCAGCCTACCAATGTTATTAACATGTTAGTAACAGTTGGTACTTTACCCACAATAATTTAACAAAAACCAATAGTTCAATTTCATTTATATACTAAGAAATGGGCTGATTTTTCAGTTCTAGAAAAAAAATATACGAGGATCAAATTTTGATAAATTAAAATAAAGAAAATAACTTCAAAATTAGACCTAATATATTGGTTTATTTAGAATAGACAATTTGTAATTAACCCAACGACCACCAAAAATAGAAGAAAACAATACCTATTTGTCTTCTCTTTTCACATATATGAGAATCCGTAGGCAAAACACAAACTGCCCTTTCGGAGATCTCAAAGTGTTTTTATTACCTCTTGGTGTTTCCGAAGTTGGCTAAGCTTTTAACATAAACTCTCATTATTTTCCAGTTTAATTTTATTTTTCGTTACTGAAAAACAAAAATAGAACAAATTCAGGGCAGGGGTTATACAAAAAAAGGAGAAGTTTTTGATAGGGATGGCAGCCTTTTCTTCAATGCATTGCTCTCCTTCATATTCATTTTCATATTCTTCAATAAATGGATGCCAAAAACAAAGCTTTATTCTCTCTGCTTCTCCGAGATTTTCTGTTCCTGATAAAGCTAAGGTCTTTGTTCAATCCCCAGGAAATTCCCATCAAAATGGTGTCCTCATGCAAGATGGTTAGTTTATTTATTTATATTAAATTCTAATATCTGGGTTCTTTTAGTTTTGATGGGTTTTCAATTTGTTAGTGTTTTTTCACCTTGTTTTGAATGATGCAAAGTTCTGGGAAATCTGTGTTTTTTTGTTTGGGATTGAGGAAAAGCCTTTACTTTACTATCAATTAGCTTGAATCCATATATATATATATATATATATATATATATATATATATATATATATATATTTGTTTGGGATTGAGGAAAAGCCTTGACTTTACTATCAATTAGCTTGAATCCATATATATATATCCTTGTTTCAAATGCATGCAAAAGTCTGGGAAATCTGTATTTCTTTGTTTGGAATTGAGGAAAAGCCTTAACTTGTCTATCAATTAGCTTAACCCCTAATATATTGCTTATTTGGTTGTTTTTCTTACATTTGCAAAATCATTAACTTCCCTTTTAAGCTTAAATCACACGAACACACATGTTTTGGTTGGCACCAAGAGCTCTCTCTAATCATACTAGGCTCCGACTTAGACTTGAGCTAAGCTAGGAGTGTCTTCTTAAGACGCAAGAAGCAGAAACGAGTGTCGTTCATTTTCGCTGTTTATGCATCTCAATTGGACATTTAGATTAATGTTATATGTTGCAAGCATAACCATAAGAAATATAAGAATATTGATATTGTTTCTATGCATAGGTGCAGTGACAACAAAAGTGTCACCGGTGGGAAAAGAAGCCAATATCGAGAAATTGGAAAGAGACTTGATGTCAGTTACATCTTCAAAGGAATGGGATGAAAAAGCTGGTTTTGATATGAATGAAAACGAGTCGACTGTCAGTATAATGGTGGTCGGAGCTTCTGGGGATCTTGCAAAAAAGAAAATATTCCCTGCGCTTTTTGCACTTTATTATGAAGGCTGTCTTCCTAAGGTTCAGATCCCCCACGCCCACCTAAGTGTCACTTTAGTATCATCTTCAGACAGAATTGCTTGAAACTTTATTCGGACAAATGATGTAACTTAATTTATGCTTGAAAAAATGTGGGTTAATTTTGTTGCAGCACTTTACCATCTATGGTTATGCAAGGAGTAAGATGACTGATGCAGAACTAAGGAATATGGTGAGCAAGACCCTTACTTGTAGGATTGATAAAAGGTGAGCTATTTTCTATCTTTCTTTGTAACTTGAAGTTCTTAGGCATCCGAATGCGGATTTGATTGTGTCTTTTAATTGGTTATTAAACTTGTAAATGGGTGTGATATGTAAATCCAGGGAGAATTGCGGCGAAAAGATGGACGAATTTCTTAAAAGATGTTTCTACCACTCTGGTCAGTATGATTCTGAGGAAAATTTTGCACAGCTGAACAAGAAGCTCGAGGAGCATGAGGTAATGCGTTTTTGATCTGGTTAACTGGAATTGTGAGTGAATGCTGACTTGCTGTTTATGATCTTTGTACAACGGAATGTATTCGTGGGGTATTGAGGGTCTCGAGTTTCACCTGTTTTGAGCTATGCATTGTGCACACTGCACAATATTCACTCGATTCTTCATTTTTACAGACGAGTAGAATTTGTGGCAAAGTAGTTCAACACTTTCTCAAGTTTAAGTTAATTTTGTTAATGGGATAGCTTGAAATGTTCTCGCATTTGTTTAATTAAATAACCACGGTACTTGTACATATGCAGTATCCATAGTAGAGTAGTCTTTCTCAGAATTGATGACCGGAGAATTGTTATAGAATTCTTATATAGCAATGTATTCTAGGTATGGACTTGCAATTGTATTTTATGTGCAAGTGTTCTTCAATATCTAGTACCATAGGGGATTCTGCACGTACCCTATCATTCGATTTTGTTTTGGTGAATAGAATTATTTTAACTTTTCGTATCGTAATGTGAAGATTAAGCTGTGCTTGATGTCATGAAACTGTTTCAGGGCGGGGGGCTTTCTAATCGCCTCTTTTATTTATCTATCCCTCCAAATATTTTTATCAACGCCGTAAAATGTGCAAGCACGTCAGCTTCATCTGGTAATGGTTGGACCAGGGTCATTGTCGAGAAGCCGTTCGGTCGAGATTCAGAATCTTCTGCTGCACTCACAAAAGCGCTAAAACAGTACCTGAGTGAGGATCAAATATTCAGGTAGAATTTTCCTGCCTTTATTTGTGATTGTTATGCAGAGAATTTGAACTGCAATCTGATCCGATTGATTTCCTTTCTACAGGATAGACCACTATCTAGGAAAGGAGCTTGTGGAAAATCTGTCTGTTCTTCGATTCTCGAATCTTATTTTCGAACCATTGTGGTCAAGGCAATATATTAGAAATGTACAATTGATATTTTCTGAAGATTTTGGGACCGAAGGACGTGGAGGGTAATCTTCCATCTTTTCATGGTTTTTACTATTGAGCTAAACCGATGTAAGGCTTGACTTTTTTGCTTTCGGTTTTGGTTTTCTAGGTATTTTGACCATTATGGAATAATTAGAGACATAATGCAGAATCATCTACTTCAAATACTTGCTCTGTTTGCTATGGAAACCCCCGTTAGTTTAGATGCGGAGGATATTAGAAATGAAAAGGTAACCTTATGCAGACAATCTAAAGACGTAATAGTATGATCGACTGATCGTGTCTGCCGTAATGAATGCATTTGACTAACCTGCATGCATGCTGGGTGCCAGGTTAAGGTGTTGCGGTCAATGAGGCCATTGCGACTCGAAGATGTAGTTATAGGCCAGTACAAGAGCCACACTAAAGGAAGAGTGAGTTACCCGGCCTACACAGATGACAAGACCGTGCCGAAAGATAGCTTGACCCCTACATTTGCAGCAGCTGCCTTGTTCATAGATAATGCAAGATGGGACGGGGTTCCTTTTCTTATGAAAGCCGGAAAAGCGTTACACAATAAGAGGTAAATAGAATCGGTAGAAGAAATCTCGATTTGCATAGGTTCTAACTAGTATCTAGCAACAGATTATTTAATACATGCTTGTCGCTAAGATTTTTTCTCGTCCAGGGCAGAGATAAGGGTACAGTTCAGGCACGTGCCTGGCAATTTATATAACCGGAAATTCGGAACCGATCTTGATCAAACTACAAATGAGCTTGTGATTCGAGTTCAGCCAGACGAAGCTATTTATTTGAAGATCAATAACAAAGTCCCCGGACTCGGGATGAGATTGGACCGCAGTAACCTAAACCTTCACTATGCTGCCAGGTAAACAAACTGTTTACCTGCTTAGTTGGTTATACTGACTTATGTACGTAGTTGCTATTTACTGTTTAACGATTTTGAACCAAACTGCACTTATTGGATGTTTTGGGTGTAGATACTCGAAAGAGATCCCGGATGCGTACGAGAGGCTTCTGCTCGACGCGATCGAAGGCGAGAGGAGGCTATTTATCCGAAGCGATGAGCTCGATGCAGCCTGGTCACTCTTCACTCCCGTCTTGGCGGAGCTCGAAGAGAAAAAGATTATACCGGAATACTACCCTTACGGAAGCCGTGGTCCTGTAGGAGCGCATTATCTTGCAGCCAGATACAATGTTCGGTGGGGTGATCTTGGTGTAGAACAGTCAGTCTAAGACCACATTTTGACATCGCCGTCACATATTTGATAGAGCATGCAAGGAGATAAAGCTCACACCTTTGATCAAAAAAGAAGAAGAAGAAGCTTCAGATAATCAGACACTTTGTTCAACACCTGCAAAAGTCACATAAGCTATTATCATATTGTTCAGGAGGATAATCTGACATATGTATAAATAAAAAGGGTATGAGATTGGTCAATGACTAAAATTGTTTCACACCTGTGGTTTGAGTGCGGAGAAATCAAAACCAAATTTCGCAGCTTTACTTTCAATCTACTTCCCTCGGGATTAAATTTTTTCTATCGATTTCAACGCGAGGTATGTGGGAAATCTTGGACCATTCTCGTCCTTTAACTCTCTTGCACTCTTCTTTTAGCAACGGACAATTTCTAATATCTAGCATCCCAAGCGAGAGAAGTACGTCCTTTTCCGGAAGAGATATGAGCTTAGGACAATCTTCGATAAACAATCTCTCAAGAGAGGTGAGGTGTTGAAAGGCCTCGGAGCACATGAATTTCAGATTCTTGAACTTTGAAATCCAGATGGAGGTGAGAGAAGGAGGCAGCGTCGTACCTATGCTTTCTTCAGGAAAGGACACCACATTTGAGAGTTGTTCACCGCCGATATTGAGTCGTTGAAGAGAGGTGAGTCTATGGAATCCCCATTCAACAAGTGAGCTATACATTTTGGGTGCGCCTGAGATTTCAAGCAATGTGAGACCGGTGGGAAAACCCTCTTCTGGAAAGGATATATCAGCCGAACACTCCCAAACCACCAACTTACTAAGGGAGGTGAAGCTGTTGATGAAGTTTGGAAGAGCTACAAAGTTCTCACATTTGCCAATTGAGAAAACTTTGAGCTTTGTGGTGGCTAACACAACTTTTTCGAAACAAACCAACATATTTGAACAACCCCATAAAGTGATCTCCTGGAGGTGGCTAAGCTTGTCTAATCCTCGTGGTAAAGATTTAAGATTTCGAACACCCCGGATCTTAATAATTTCGAGATCAGTGATTTCATGGACGTCTTGAGCTATGCATTCCAACACCCCACACTCCCAAATATCTAGCTGTTTAAGCATCAAGGGTAACTTGGCGTTAAGAAATAAGGTGTTCAGCTTTGGACACACCCAAATTTGAAGATGTTGAAGTCGATTACATGTATCAGCTCTTGATGATAACCATATGAGAGACTGGCATCTCATAATCTCCAAGTTCTGAACAAGACAAGTGTTACTACTCATACTCTCATCAAACAAATATTGCAATTTATTACACTCAGAAATCACCAGTTCTTTTAGAGCAGGGGGGAAGTTAATCTCTGCAAAACAAACCAAACCTTCACACTTTACTAGTACCATTCTTGTAAGGAACGTGAAAGCATGCAACACTTCTGGTAGTATCTTCAGACCACGAGTTTCAAAATATTTGGAGTTTGCAAACCTCAACACTCTTCTCTCTGCAGCAATACTAAACTTTGAAATGTTTGAAAGAGACAGAGTCTGCAAAGAGGCAACCTCCTCCACAGCTGAAGATGAGCATTCATCCACCAATTCTTCACACCCGTTGACGCTTAATTCACGCAGCGATGGATAACTCGAAATTGATACCACCAATCTCGAGCAATCTTCGATTTCAAGTCTCTGCAAGGATTGAAGATGAGCCGGCAACCTTCCCAACAATTGAGGACATTTTCTGATGGAAAGCTTAAGAAGGTTGGGAAACTTGGAAACTTGCTCATCACCTTCACAAGTGTCCCACTCCTCCCACTTTGGTAGGCTCTCAAAAGACAAAGTCTCTAAAAATGCAAATGTATTTGATTGATTTTCTCCAAAGAACTCAATACCAATCTTGTGCACCTCATCCAAACCACCAATTGAAAGACCTTTTAACGACCGCAACCTTCCGATCGGTGGTAGTGATTTGCAGTTTCTACAATTGCGTAGCTCCAAAGACGATAAATTCTTGAAGGAAGAATCTGCTATCCAAGTGGGGAATTTTGCACCACCGAAATTCTTAATGACGAGTTGCTCTAGATTTTTCGGAGGCCGAAGAGAGTCCAACACTCGTTCCTCGACTTCATTCTTCCTTGTAGTTTTCTCAAAGTCTCCACTCCATTGTAGTACTAATGCATTGATCCCCGGTTTCTCATTCAACCTGGCTTCCCTTGCATCTTGGCCATCGACATTCTCTAACCCCGAAAGACAAATATCACTTTTGAGATTCGACAAATTCTTCAATTCTCTGATACGATGTCCATCGCCTTCACCTATAACAAAATCAGATAACCTTTGAAGATTGGTCAGATTACCAATCCCTAAAGGCATTCTTTCTATCGAGTCTGCACCTCTGATATCAAGATAACGCAAATTAACAAGATTTTCAATCTTCGAAGGTAACTTTTGAAGCAAGGAACACTCTTCCAATAGTAAAGTTTCCAAATGATAAAGAGTACATAAAGAATCAGGTAAACATTTGATTTGAGTGTGAGAAAGATTTAGGTAGCGAAGATGTTTTAAATTTTCAAAAATCTCAGGCAACTCGGTGATATAGTATCCACACAAAGAAAGCACCCTTAAATAACTAAGTCTCGGCAATAACTCAACCAAGACAACATTAGTCAAATAACCCCACCAATCATCTTGATTTAATCGTAGAAAAGTACGCAAAGAAGTGGCTTGATCAAATGCTTCAAACTTCTTCAATGTACCATAAGGGTGGGCAGTATATGATGAATGACGAGAACGATGTGAAAACATCTGTTGCTTATTGTCCTCCAGTCTGCAGCATATATCTCCTGCAACTAATTGAGCTAGATCGTTCATAAGGTCATGCATGACAAATCGAGATTTATCTTTACTAGATACCTGAAAAAATGACCTTGACACTAGATCTTGAAAATATTGATTTCCAAGATCTTTAATTTGATGTTTAGCCTTTTGTTGCAAGAAACCCTCTGCACTCCATAATAAGATTATCTCTTCTTCTTCGAACTCGTAATCTTTTGGAAATATGGAGCAGTATGCAAAGCAACGTTTCAAATGAGAAGGAAGATGATGATAGCTTAACTGCAATGCTGGAATTATGTTGCATTGATCTTCTGGTAAGTCCCATATCTCGCTCTCATATATTCTTTCCCAATCATCAAGATTCTTACTTGTGCGTAAGAAGCTTCCAATGGCTTTTGCTGCTAAAGGTAAGCCGTTGCACCTTCTCACAATGTCTTCTCCAACTTGTTTAAATTTGAGATGCTCATCGAAATTTCTTGCCCTTAATGCATGCTGAGTAAATATGGACGAACAATCATCCTGTGATAGTTTATCCAATTGAAAAGCTTTCAGTGGATCCACAATAGATGAAACATTTTGGAGACGAGTAGTTACAATAATTTTAGCCATTGCTCCGAAGGGAGACCGTAAGATGGTCCAATTATCATAACTCTCATTCCAAATGTCATCTAAAACAAGTAAGACCCTTTTGCCAGATAACTTCTCCTTCAACTTGACTTGCAGTAAATTCAAGTCATTCACATCAGGTGAGGAAGGATCGATGGACTGCAAAATAGTCTTGGTTATTTTAACAGCATCAAAGTCGTCGGAAACACATACCCAGGCTCTGTGATCAAAAGACTCCTCTATGCTGTCATCATTGTAAACAAGTTGAGCAAGAGTTGTTTTCCCCATCCCTCCCATTCCAACAATGGAAAGGATGCAAACTCCATCAGAATTATTAGTTTTGAGCAAATCAAGCATTTCTCGCTTCTCATTGTCTCTGCCAACATACTCCACAGCTCCATCCACCACGGAAGTAGGTTGCAGCCTGGCCGGTTTCTTTCCTTTTGAGCTTGCAGTTTGAGACAAGGTCTCACTCAACCCCAAACTACTTCTTCGTGTAGACAGACTGTTGAGTCTAGCAGTGATCTCTTTCATCTTGGGAATCATGGCATTTTTAAATAGAAACGATGATGGAGTGTAATCACTGCCGGTACAACATATAGGAAGGAGTTTCCGAGCCTTACTAGTGCTGGCTTGAGCCTGAGTTTTGTGGAGCTTGAGACGTAACTCTTCATAAGCAAAGTCGTCCAAGATGTCATCCGCATCGTAGGCCAGGTCTTGTAGATCTTCCAACCAACTCTTCACGCCCTCGTCCTTGATCTGCTTCTCCTCTGCATGGTTCAGCACAGCTTTGATATCAGGCAATACGGATTTCCACTCCTTGAGCTGGTCGTAGACTTGTTTGTGATCAGCAACAAAGTTGAGAGCAGCATCGATGGACTTGCCAAGCAACAGATCCAAAAGCTTAGAAAGAGCAGCATCTCCAATGAAAGCCATGGTGGGATTAGGAGAAACAAGGTTAAGACTTAAGAGAGAAATGATGAAGAAGCAAAACGGTAGAACTGGAGATGGATTCTGCAGTAGTGGTTGAGGTCAATGAGGCAAATTAGTCCAAGTCATTGAAAATTCCAATTATTTTGTTACCATGTGCTATACATTGGAGTAGGAGAATATGCTATTGTGGTCATGTGCCATACACTTTGGCCTTTACTTTAATGGCAGCTAGTGGCCATATATCTAATTAAAGAACAATATATCATTTCCCACAGCATTAACGCCGAATCAATTTAATATTGCCATTATGTATCTTGATTGATTGACAACAATATAGTATAAACCTGGCCATCCATTATCCACTGCCATCTGTATACCAGCAGCAAAAGCACAAGCTTCAGCCGATTCAGCACAATGAGCTCCCAGCAGTTTATAGGCCCATCCATCTATCATGAGACCATGCTTGTTCCTTGCAATGACTCCAATAGATGCTTGACCCGAGCCAGCTAGAAAAGCTCCATCAACATTGATCTTCACAGTATCTCCACTAGGTTTTGACCATCTGTTTGAGCATTCACAGAGATCAAAAACTTCCATAGCCAAAGGACAGTCTCTAAAAGCATGTAGAGCAGTTTCCAAATCACCATTACACCATATTTGTTGAGTTTTCACCAAACTTTCAGCATTGTTCAATCTGGGAAATACCTGCCCAAAATGAATAACATTTTTCTCGACCTTAAAATATGGAAAACAAAAGTGCATATCCTAGCATCTGTCAATCATCAATGGAGATTTAAGAGAGGACGGTACCTGGAATAACAATATGCTAGCATGTGCAGTCCTTAATGAAGCAGTGGCACCAAAAATGGAGACAACGCAATCAAAACATCTCCAAATTATAACCTATACGTACCCTTTTATAAACATTCATCTTGTTCACATTACTTTAAGTCCTAAAGAAGGGACACTGCAACTTCATATAAAGAGTGATAGAAATGCTCTCACAATTACCATTCTCTGTCTGAAGGAGATGAGTTGAATATGTTGAGAGCAGCATCAATGGACCTGCCCAGCAGCAGCTCCAAAAGCTTAGAAAGAGCAGCCTCTCCAATGAAAGCCATGGTGGAATTAGGAGAAAGAAGGTTTAGAGAGAAATGAAGAAGCAAAAGGGGAAGTCAGGGTAAAAGGAAGAAAGCAGAGGAAATGGAGATGGAGATGGAGCCCAAGTGGATGTTGGAGGATAGCATTGATAGGAAAAGTCCAAGTGGAGAAGTGGTCCCCTCCCAGTTCTTCAAATTTTTATCAAAATTTATATAAACCTAAATAATTATACAACACTTTATACTTTTTTAATTTATATTCCATCAAGCCTAAGGAGGCCAAATAAAAATTCTCCATCTTAATCAAGCAATTGAGTTCAATTATTCAAAGGTTTTCAAAATCCATCATACATTCTCTGCCAAGTGAAACAAAATAACTTCAAATGAAGCTCAGTCATTTTCAAAATGTTTTCAGTAGACAGTCTTGATTCCTTGTGTTCATACATGAGATAAAGAAAATAAAACCCTTTCTCTAGAAACTCAAAATTCATTTAAACTAGAGCCTTTATATCAGGTGAACTAATCCGAAGATGGGGGGAAAGGCGACGGATGAACAGCTAGAATCAGGCTTCAGACATTGGAAGCTCACCGCAATCACTGATCACCACCTTTTTTCTAGGACGGTCTCCTCTATCAGTCTCTTGAGATTCAACCAGCTTAACAATGTCCATGCCTTCCAAAACCTGGCCGAATACGACATGCCTTTGATCGAGCCATGGTGTCTGCAATTTTCCAAGAGTATGAATACATGCATTAAAAGCAGCTATGCGTAATTGTAATCAAACCATGAGGCTAAAAGAAGCATTGGAAATACATCTTGGTTATTGCTAATTGGATATGATAGATTATCGACGTAAAGCCAACATGCAAATATGTGCATGCTCACACACAATAGCTAGTTGTATTACTCGAGATGGTCTAGGATTGAGCAGTACAGAAACAATAAGTTCTTTTGTATAATGTAATATTTGCGATGAGGTTTAACGACAGGGAATTCAATTTCCACACACGATAACAAACATGATGTTGTTCCATTAGCAATGATCTATTTGAGTTTATGCCGGCCACCATAATGTCCGGTCTTTCAGAAATTTTTGTCAACTAATGCATCACCATCAACCATTACAAGTAATGCCAGAGAGTGTAAAACTATGATAACAACATTAAACCCGAAACTAAACCTTGTGTGCTACCATAGCAACGATCTTTAACTGAACAGGAATCAACATACCTTGACAGTGCAAATGAAAAATTGGCTGCCATTGGTGTTTGGACCAGCATTTGCCATACTAACAATTCCAGGCCCAGTATGGGTTACTGCAGGACATTTTATGTATCAGAAAACATGCAGGAAGTGTTCATTAAAGGCAGTTTAAATGACAATAGACAACCATAAGACAGAAATATGGAAACTGTCAACTAGTTCCTGATAAACTAAAGTTCGATTAACAGCATTCTGGATGGCTCGAGATTGCTGTTCAAATTTTCAATGAAAGGGAAAGAGGATAAAAGAGTTAGATTATCCCAAAAAACGAATCCTCCAGACCTCCGCTGCCACAATCTTGCAAAAACATGGATGTGCTGATTTCATTTCTATATTGATACAAAAATAACAATCAACATACACTTGAAGTTTTCATCTTTGAAGGTACGTCCATATATACTTTTGCCTCCAGTTCCCTGAAAAATTAAATAAATAAATGATAAATGAGAAGTCATTGCTTTATTGAGCATTAGGAAGCGGATAAATGCCTACATTTTGGATCTACTCGGAAGGTCAAATAATATGCCCCATTGCAAAAGACAATGGCAGGCAAGCTGAAGGGGCAGTTTTTGGAAGATGACAATAATACTTTTTAAAGAATCATCCGAGGAAATCACCAATATTCAATATAAAATAAAGATGAAAACCAAATTAGCAGAAAGTATATTCCATGTGACCGACTCCAAGAACGGACATTGGAATGGCCATGCAGCTAAGTTTCGAAGCCAACATTACAGACGAAGACCTAAGTTCACCGTTGTGGATTTGGAATGGCCATTAAGGTGAAAAAGTCTCCAAATATATTTAAGATCCCCACATTTCTCCACATATAAATCCCGAAAAGATACCAAGAGCACCAAGGATATCTCAATTGATAACTGGTGATGTAGCTTCTTCGCAACATCAGAAAAGTGCGCAAGGTTGGCATACTATATCTACATGAAACGTGGAGATTATGCTTGCCAGACTAAGTAACAAGTCAAACAAATTTCATTTTTGCTAACAACTTTCGGTATGATCGTAAAGGCCAGATTTTAGAAGCACTAATCTTTCTGAATTTATTGCAGCATTATTGACTCGGATGCCACTAAGATTTGCACGCTTTTATATTAAACTAAAAGGGCAAAGGCAAGCTCAATTACGCTACAGCCTACAAAGCATAAAAAGGTAAGCGAGTATGAATATTGAATACCCACATTTCCTTTATCAAAATCCCCTCCTTGAATCATGAAATCTTTGATGACACGATGGAAAGCAGAACCTTTATAACCAAAGCCCTTCTCGCCTACAAGAACAGACGATAATCGGAAATTAAAACACTGCTACCAATTCAAAAACTTCGTTAACACCAAAATCACGTCAATTAGAAGGGGAAAAAACAATTTACAAAACCTGTGCAAAGAGCACGGAAATTCTCAGCAGTCTGGGGCACATCGTCACCGTACAATCCAATCACAATTTTTCCAACTAGTTTACCCACAGGGTTTCCAATACTTATATCGAAATACACCTTGTTTGTTATTTTTGATTGTACAGGTGCCACCTACAATCTCGTACCAAAGATCAAGACTTTATTACCATCATTTCAAAATTTACAATCCGTAAGGGAATACTAGTAAATAATAAGGGAAACCCAAAACTTCTAACCTCAGCACTGGCCCGAACATGGAAGGGAACGCGGGGATTAGTCTGGGATGAACTAAGAGAGGGAAGACGGAATGACCCAGAGAAGAAGCCCGATGAAGATGAAGACGAAACCGAGAGCTTTCGAGGAAGCTTAAGGGAATTGCACGTTGGGCATGGTGTTTGATTCTTTGATAGGGGTTTTGGACCTGAAAGCAAACCCACATTTGACTGCAGAGGAAGAAGAAGTGTTAACAAGATAATAGAAAAAGGGGGAAACAATTAAGATATAATAAGAAAGAGAATTAGGGGAATTACCAGGGTGACGAAAGAAGCCGCCATGGGAAATATCTGGAGCTGAGTGTTGAGTTTAACTGATGATAAGAGTGGATTTTTAAAGAGAACAGGGGATAGTATAGTAACGAAAATGAAGGGTTGAAATTATGGAGAATTTATCCTCTGCTGCCTCATTTTTGTTTTATTTGACGAATGAGTCATTTTCGATTTCAATTTTGTTGGGTGTTTTTGGCTTTTTTTATATTTTTTGGTTTAATTTTGTATGTTATTTTTAAGTTAAATAACTTTAGGATTTGAATTATTTTTTAGAAAAATAAATTATTCTTCCATACGTGATGTGAAAAAGAGCGTATTTATCCGATCACTCTTTAATAAATTCAATATTATTACAAATTCAATAATCAATTGTTATATTCATGGTGTAAGTGAATAAAAATATTATATATAGAGCAAGAAAATTTATTTTTTAAAAAATATTATGGTTGGGATGATAAAATATTTCCATGAATTATGAATTAATTGATTTTGTGTTTCATCCTCAAATAATACTTTTTGTGTCCCATTAAATTTGTTCATAAATGAATTTTAAAATTGTCTTTTTAAAAAATTCAACAATTTTTATTAAGCATATTTTTTCTATTTTTTTTAATTTTTCAGTAAAATTTTTTAACTTTTTAAGGATAAAATTGTTGTTTTATTTTTTTTACAACACATCTCTTATACAATTTTTTTCTTCCTAAAATTAAGTGAAAAAATTAATAAAGAGAACTTTTAAGAGATGGAGGGAAAAATATTTTTAGTGGTTTTAGTTAAAGATTATATAAAAGGGGTAAAATCCACTTACAAGTTACCCCGTGTATATTTTTTTAGATCGTTCGATGAGATTAAATGATTGATTAATTTTTTAAAAAAATCTTTCATCCAACTATATAAGAAAGGATTCATATTTCATATACTGTCAGTGTAAAAAAAAAGTTTTCACAAGCATGCCTATTTTCAAGCCTAGATCTAAAATCTAAATTTATAACTTTTAAACCCTAAAAATCTAACCACACACCTTAAACCCTAAATTGTAACTATGAATCCTAAATTCTACACCCTACAACTCAAAACCTCTAAACTATAAACTAGAACCCTAAACCCCTAAATAACTCCGCTTATGAAAACTTTATTTTCCACCGCCAGTGTATACGACAATAACTCTATAAAAAATGTAAACAGATCCGACCTCATTTAAAAATATAAGAAAAACAAAAATGTGATTTGTGATAATATTAATTTTACTTTGAAATAAAAATATTATAATAATATACCAACAGAATTAGTATCGTGACACTGACACCTGCCAATCACCGAATTGTATAAACAATGATCCAGTTCATTATCAACTCTCAAACATAATTATAGTACCAATAGAGGAGGCTAAAATCAAAAGCAGAACTTAATTTATAAATATTACACCACAGAATTTAGACCCCATCACCTCCCCGTGGAACAAGTTTTATTTATAATTATTCATGTTTATTTTATTTATTTACAAAGATGGAGGATCTTTCATGTTAAGATAGAACAACATTACCGAATATCAGCGGGATGAAATGAGAGAATGCGGGGCCAACAATCACATGACGTTCATTCTGCTTGGTATTTTGATGCCTGCTCTTTTCAAAAGTTTGCTTGAAGCTTCCTTTGCTAATGATATAACTTCCTCCTGAAATACACTCACCATTTGCATTAGGAACTTACAATTTAATCAAACCTCAACACGCCCTGAAGATCATATCATTCATTTCCTAGCAGGAAAATGTATTCTACAGGTCCCTGAGCTATAACCTGGATTGCATTTTGGTTCTAATACTTTTAAAATGAGCGAAAATATCCCTATATGTTACAAAAAGAGTAAAATGGTCATTTTTGTAACATTTTTTTTAAGATTTTATGAGATAAGATTAATGAAATGATCTAACATTAATTTAAAGTCGATCCATTGTAACTTGAAAAACAAGAATATGTGCATTTAACTTGATCTGATTTCATACCCTATTCACTTATGCAACAGTTCGAGTTTTTTAAGTACATGGATCTTTTTGCTCATTTTGAAAGTATAAGGATTAAAATTTGTGCTATAGTACAGGACCTGTACAGTATCTTTACCCTACGTAGCATATGCATAATAAATCAGATGTGCGGGAATGAACTTAGATGCAGGAGCATAGGATCTATGCTGTATGTATATAGATAAATACCTCATCCACATTTGAGATCTTCTTCTCTTTCATAATCCACCGACCGTTGCACATTACGGAGACGATATTCTCAGTTCGCATGCAATATACAAGGTTGGAAATACTGCAAATATTTAAGACAAAATTTCAACATCAACAAGATATCAGTTTTCAGAGGCTTGTATGCAAATGGAGAAGTAAAACCAAGAATCTAATAAAACAAATCATAGAGCACAAGTAAATTTTTTTGATCTTATAGTATTGTGAAAGCTTGATATTTGATTTATCCAAAAAAAAAAGAAAAAAAAAAAAGAAAGCTTGATATTTTTCCTCTCGTTTTTCGCCGAGTTAAATAAAAAATAAAATTATTTTCTTTTCATCACAAATGATTTCATACTCACCAGTCATGAATAGGAACCATAGACCATGAGAAAGGATTGACAACAACCATGTCAGCCTACCAAATAATAAGACAAAGAGCAATCAGTCTGAATGTTAATCCATATTTTAGTCCTATATTTTAATTATTTGTCCATTTCAAATCAATCATGTATTCGTTTTTACCTTTTTCCCAATCTCAAGTGACCCTATCTCGTTGTCCCAGAGTACTGATTTTGCACCATTAATGGTCGCCATTTTGAGAATTGTTTCAGCAGGGAGGGCTGTGGGATCAGTTGTTCCCTTTGCATACACTTCCCGTCCTTTGTTAATCAGAGAAGCTAGGTACATCTCATCAACTGAAAGGAAGAAGTTCAAACTGTAAAGAGAAGTTGTAATCAACAAGCTTGTTGCCCGTCGCTTTTGTAAGATGAGAGTATAATCATTTTATGTTGTAGGACAATAAGATTCTAAGAAGTAGACCATACATGCTACCGCCGGTCTCCTTATGCTTACAGTTCAGCAAATTTGGCAAGGAAAAATGTCTACTGAACTCATTCACATGCAGAAAAATTTCAGCACAGAAAAAGCTCACAAACCTACTAAGCACAATGGTATTTTCAAATATGGATAAAATGCAGAAAGAATCCATGTTTCAGATGTCAAACCTACCAATGCTCATTCTATTATTAGATGGTGCCCCATCTGTGCCCAAAGAGACAGTGACGCCAGCATTGAGCATCTCCCTTATACGTGCAAATCCAAGCATTCGCATAGCAGAAGCAGGACAGTGAGATACTTTGACCCCAGCTCTTGAAAGCAAATCAATCTGAAGAAAAACAAGACCAATATAAGATGACAACAAACAAGAATGAGATACAGATGGAGACACTATACAGAATACCGGATGTACTTATCAATTACGAAGTAAACATTATCTTTATTCAACTTCCATTCAGCACATTATGTGGTAAAATGATAGGAAATCATGCATAGCAATTGGATTGTAGTTCAATCAAGTGTAACTCATAAGTATTGCAGCAGCAGCAGCTCACCTCGGCGTCATTTACCCACACTGTATGAGCTGCCAATAAGTTTTCTTGCAAGAAGTCTATCTTATCCAAAAATGTAACTGTCCCATGATCAACTTTCCGAGTCTCCATCACAAGTTGGTTCTCAAAGGGTATCTCTGCAACATGCTAAACAGAGGAAGATAAGCCGAAACTGCCTTGGAAACAAACAAACTCCACCCCTCCATAATCCGTGTTTAGCCTCTTCTTTGCAAAGCAAAAACAAAGATAGAATAGAAGTTAAGTACCATATGGATGCCAGTTTTTAATTCTCTGGCTGCATTTCTGGTTTCAAGCAGTAAACCATCAGTTGAGTTCATAACTTGCCTAATTCCAAGCCATATCCTTATGCGGCCATCTGCTGTATTATTGTGCTTCTCGTAAAGCTTCTTTTGGGACTGCCAAATTGAGAGCTTTGGTCATTCAAAGCATTTGAACTTTAAAAGCAACATTAAAATGTTAATAATTGTAAATGGAACAGTAACCACATTAAGCCTAACCTGAAGACATTCATCTGTTGTTCGGATCCCCCAAGATGACGGCAAACCCTCACCGGAATCCATGATTGATTCTGTTAAACAGGCTCGCAATCCCAGCAACTCAACGGCTCTTGCCATCCCATTCACGTGCTGCCCTCCTGCTTCAGCAAAGCATGTGACCTGTTTCAAAAATTATCACCAAAAATTTCAGGAATGTATGTTGAAATTTGACCTCTAATTTGATGTAATTTACTCCTCTACTACGTTGAAAGTGAGCAGGATACTAGAGAAACTCAAGGAATAGCTTTCAGGATTCATTACTTCATAATATTGTTAGCAACTCCAAAATGCTGACACTAATAACTACTTTGGTTGAAATGATACCATTGAAAAATTAGCATAATTACTTTGACTGCAGCAACTGATGTTCTTATCAACTTGAAGCTTAGATGAACATACAAAATAAAGCAGAGGTATTAAATATCAAATTTCAGTAAAATAAAGGATTAAACATAATTAGACCAAAAACTAATCCAAAGCTTACACCGGAGCGAATAAGTTCGATTCCGCAGAGTAAAGTCGAGATGTAAGAGTCTTCTTCAGTCATGTTGGACTCGTACGGCCAAATCCGATGGTGCAACCACGTCATTAGATCAACATCGTCGGCGATTCCTCTACCGAGCTGCTGCGAGGTGTGCACGTGTGTGTTGACAAATCCTACATCACCGACGCCCAAAAGAACCGATCAATTTTTCTTCTCGATTTTCTTATAAACGAAAGCTGAAACGGTAAAGAAGGGAGTACCGGGAAGCAAGATTTGACCGTGGAGGTCGACGATGTGATGAGCCAGAGCGGAGAATTGCCGAAGAATCTCGGAAGATTGACCGATGACTTTGATTTTGTCTTGATCGATGAAAACGGCTCCGTTTTGAAAGACTCGGCTGTCGGAGTCCATTGTGACGATCACAGCATTGTGGAGTATCATGGTCGCTGGTTCCGAGGCCGAGCCGCCGCCGGTTTTAGTTTCCATTGATCGTCTGCTTTGGACTAGCAAAAGTTGAGCTTCTAGTCAGAGTGTTGACTTTTTGGTAGTTTACTGAGATGACTTATAAGTAGCGTCTGCTATTTAAAGCCCGCCCTTTTGTTTTTTAGTTATTAGATTACCTAACTAATGATGGAATAATGCAATGTAAAATGATGGACGAGAAATTAATGGAATTTTTAGGTAATTAGTCAAAAAGTAATTTAAAATTTGGCTTAATGCACAAAATAGCCCCTAAAGTTTACCACTTTTCCCAACTTGATACTTAACGTTTCATTTGGGACGTTAAGCCCCCTAACGTTTTTACCGTTACCCATTTTGCTTCAAACCGTTACTTTTTCCGTTACAAAAAAAAATTCAACCGTTAAATTTTTTTAACCAATGAGATTGCGCCATATCAGCTCCTCTTTGATAGAGTAACCCGCCTGATTTTATTAAAAGGGTAAATGCCATGTCAAGTCTCCTATGTTTATTTTTCTATTCAATTTAGTCACTGAAAAATCTATTTTTACCTAAAATTGACCCTTATTTGTTTCTATTTTTTTTAATTTAGCCCAATATTTGTTATTAATAATAATATTATTTTATTTAAATGTTATTATTTAATAAAAAATAAATTAAATATTTTAATATTATATTAGTAACTTTTGATAAATTAATCCTTACTAATTTAACTCGAGTGGAATGTTATTGACATAATATATAAAAGGATGTTGGAATCGAACATGCTTGAGTGCTTAATATCCTTCAATATATAGATGTAGAGAAGTCTGATTGATATAGATATTGTATATTTAAAAAATATTATATTAATATAAATAACAAGTTACAAAACAATAGACCTGAATATCTTTAAGAAACACTTGTTTTTTTTTTGGAATTGTTGTATATTTTTTTTAAACTGTAATTTTAAAAAATGTTGGAACAAAATGGCATTAGCTGTGATCAATTTCTTTCAACCGCATATTTAATGCCAGCGATTTCTTGGAACGGAGTCGAAACGGACAGATAGTGTTTGCAGGTGATTTCATGGGAAGAAATCAATGGGAGTCCCTGCTCTGCATGTTAGCTCAGGCAGTTTTAAACAAATCTGCAATCTTCGAAGAAAACGGAAGCCCCATAACCAAACACAAGGGCTTTCTTTCAATGAAGTTCCAGGACTACAACCTCACCTTCGAATACTACAGAACACCTTTCATAGTGGTCCTCGGTCGGCGACCAATCACTGCTCCGGCTCAAGTCAAGGTAATCGTTAAGGTAGACCAGTTGCATTGGCGTTCCCAACAATGGAAAGGAGTCAATGTCATTGTCTTCAATACTAATATAATATTAAAATATTTAATTTATTTTTTATTAAATAATAACATTTAAATAAAATAATATTATTATTAATAACAAATATTGGGCTAAATTAAAAAATAGTTACTAATAGGGGTCAAATTTAGGTAAAAATAGATTTTTCAGTGATTAAATTGAATAAAAAAATAAACATAGGAGACTTGACATGGCATTTACCCTTTTAATAAAATCAGGCGGGTTACTCTATCAAAGAGGAGCTGATGTGGCGCAATCTCATTGGTTGAAATTTTTTTTTAACGGTTGAAAACTTTTTTGTAACGGCAAAAATAACAGTTTGGAGCAAAATGGGTAACGGTGAAAACGTTAGGGGGATTAACGTCCCAAATGAAACGTTAAGTACCAAGTTGGGAAAAGTGGTAAACTTTAGGGGCTATTTTGTGCATTAAGCCTTAAAATTTTAATATTTATGTACTATAATGAAATTTCAACTTTGATTTTTTTTCCTATTAATTAGACTTTTTTAAATAGTGACAGGTCGTCGTTTAACCGGTCAAAAATAAATAAATAATTAACCTCTTTTATCAATAAATAAAATAAAGAAATTGAGTATATATAGGGAAAGAGGGTCGATCCGCGAGGAGATTAGCTGGAATTATTGACTGAAGATTGCTTCGATTACTACTTCCAGGAGTATCTGCAGAATAATTAAATAAAATGGGGGAATGATTTGATGTTGGATGAAGTAAAGTAATAAATAAAATGCAAGAATTAAATTAATAAGAAAAACCAAGTATGTGAAATAGCCTCGAACCAGCAACTTCAATTCTTTCGATCACTGAAATAGATTTTTATTTCGGGGATCATGTCGGTTACAGTCTACGAGGCCCAACCCGTCGTAACTTGTTTCTCTCTCGAGTAACCAATCCTCCCAAGTCTATCTTCGAAAGATGGTTCTTAAATAAATCAACCACGTCTATCGTCGTTAAAGTATTTAGAATAAAAGCAGGAAAAATCCGACTCAGAAATTGTCTAAAAATAGAATCGCTTCTGATTTTATCTTTCCTTAGCAGACCGCCGCTAAGAGTGTTCACAGGAAGTCAAAATTTGCCACAGGCCGATCCTTCCTCCCAACTATGTTTTTAAACGATTCCAGACCAACGAGCTCTTTTTGATTTGAAAAACGGTTAAAAAATTTTAGTAAGGCCGATTGCCAAACTATCTAAGCAGAAAGATAAAAATGATTTCCCAAAAAGAATTTAAGCAAAGTTCAATTCTCACGAATCGAATTGACTTGGCTGGTTCTTGGCTCAAGAAATTTAGCTAAGCATGATATTAATTATCATACTTAACTTGGTTTTTAGAAAAGTAATTAAATAGCATAAAATAAATAAAACAAGAAAAATAAAGTAAAAGAACTTTTATTAAAGCTAAAAACGTTTCAAGCTAGGAGATGAAAACTAAAATGATTGATGATCTAAGCCTTTACCAAGGGGTGGTATTTATAGGCTTAGATTTACAAAGATAAGATGATGAGATAATTTAAAATAATAAACAAAAGATAAAACAATTCAAATGTTTTGAAATTTAAATGCAGGAAATCTAATCGGATAAGCTGATAAGATCTCTCAGAACGTTCCAGAAGCTTCTAGAAGTCGCCACGTCATTGCCACGTCACTGCCACGTCAGACGCGTTGTGCCCAGTGTCGTGCCCATGATGCCAGTCATGACAGAATTATAATAAAAACTGCAGAAATGCCCCATTTCACTGCTATTTCCAGAATTGGGTTCCTGCACAAAATATAACAAAAACAACATGTATCAAGCAGCAAGAAGTCCTAATAACTAGAAAAATAGCAAATGAAATATGTCACATTTGAGAACTTATCAAATAGTCTACAAGTGATTATAAGGTAGTATATGAACATATATTCTTAACTTTTTGATAATGTGTACACACCTTATAAACAGAGTGAATTGAACTAGTATCTCTTAAGATGAATATCATTCGCTTTTCAACGGGTACAATAGTTGGTTCCGATTAATTAGATTCTTTTACTTTTGTTTCATCCAACGATTTAATCCTTTGTCGTTAATTATTTAAAAAAAAGATGACACAAATTAATTAGAGGTTTTCTGTAACACCAACATTTTCGTCCTAGAATTTATAACCGTAGAATTTAATTATTTTATTTATTCTTAGAAGCAATTAAGCTTGCGAATTTGTGAATTATGCAATTGAGTCCCTAAAGTCCTCAATTGGGCAATTAGTGCACCAATTCGGATTAGAAAGGAAATTAGATTCGAATTAATTAGTCTAGCCGATTGGTAAACTAATGAAATTGAATTAGTGATATCAAGATCTAAAGTGTGGAATTAAAAGAATACGAATGGAAATTTAATAACATTATACTCCTTAAAAATCGGATGAAATTGATAAAATTCAATAAAGCTTGTAACAAGGCAATTTGGTGATTAAATTAAAAGACTTTTAAATAGTAAAAATTGCATGTCAAAGATAAATTATCCTTGGGGCTGCCCTTAGTAAATTAAGGATAAAAGAATTAGTAAAAAGGGCTTATAGGTAAATTGAAGAGCTATCAAATCAACCATATGATGGAAGCTTGTCTTCCTTCCTCATTTTGCTCTTCTTTGCCGTGAAGAAAGGGAAAATATGGGGGAGGAGAGAAGCTCAATAGTCATCCATTTTGAGAGCAAAAATTTGTGAAATTTTCGGTTGCATGAAGGAGGATTAAGCTAGGATATTGAAGAAAGTAGCTAATGTTGTCAAGAGATTAAAGAAAGTAAGTCTCCTACT
The DNA here is from genome assembly GCA_958450335.1 of Hibiscus tridactylites. Lineage (NCBI taxonomy): Eukaryota > Viridiplantae > Streptophyta > Magnoliopsida > Malvales > Malvaceae > Hibiscus > Hibiscus tridactylites. The sequence goes on along the minus strand of OY288268.1, from coordinate 1,372,324 downwards.
CTTTGTAGTTTTCGGTTGAGTTAAAAATCATGCATGCAAACCTAAAATTTATATGAACATGAAGATATATGAGTTTTGAATGAAATAACAAGATGAAATATGGAAATAGGTGAAAACTTTTCAAGAACACATGAATAGAGTAAAAAGGGGAGTGTTTTGAAAGAATATAAAATCTTGAGCTTTTGGAAAGTTTGCTAAGAATCAAAATCTGAAAATGTTTACTAGGAGAAATTTGTTAAGGAATGAATAGTTTGTTATAAAAGTTTATTGGTTGCTGGAAAAATGAATTAGAAAGATGATATTTTGATTAGAACTAAAGATGGTCATGAAATCGAAAGTTGTGAAGATTAGGGACTGATTTGAAGAAATCGGTAATTTGAATGCCTAAATGTTGAAATTGGAAGTTTACATGGACTATAAAAATACCATGGAAAAGTAGAATAAGTCATACCATGAAGGAAATTTAGATTCAAGTATGTAGTTAAGTGTATGTTCAAGCTAAAGTATAAGTTAAGAAAATTGTCCAGTGGTGTTCAATGTAAAAACAATAACTTTGGAAATTCACCAAAAATCGGATATAAGGTATTTGAAGCTGAAATTCATATTGTATAAACTTTGATATGTCTAGAATCATTGAGAGAAAACGGAACTCGTGATGAGTTCTCAAATATGACATATTTCATTTGTTATTTTTCTAGCTATTGGGACTTCTTGCTGCTTAATACATGTTGTTTTCGTTATATTTTGTGCAGGGACCCAATTCTGGAAATAGTAGTGAAAATGAGGCATTTCTGCAGTTTTTATTATAATTCTGTCATGACTGGCATCATGGGCACGACACCGGGCACGACGCGTCTGACGTGGCAGTGACGTGGCAATGACGTGACGACTTCTAGAAGCTTCTGGAACGTTCTGAGAGATCTTATCAGCTTATCCGATTAGATTCCTGCATTTAAATTTCAAAATATTTGAATTGTTTTATCTTTTGTTTATTATTTTAAATTATCTCATCACTTTATCTTTGTAAATCTAAGTCTATAAATACCACCCTTGGTAAAGGCTTAGATCATCAATCATTTAGTGATCATCCTCTAGCTTTAAGTTTTTTTTCTTTGTAAACATCTTTTTAGTTTTAATTAAAAGTTCTTCTTTTTTCTTTATTTTCTTTGTTTCAGTTATTTTATGTTATTTAATTATTTTTTCAAAACCAAGTTAAACATGATAATCAATATCATGCTTAGCTAAATCTTTTAAGCCAAGAACCAGCCAAGTCAATTCGATTCGTGAGAATTGAACTTGCTTAAATTCTTTTGGAAAATCATTTTTATCTTTCTGCTTAGATAGTTTGGCAATCGGCCTTACTAAAGGTTTTTAATCGTTTTTCAAATCAAAAAGAGCTCGTTGGTCTGGAATCATTTAAAAACATAGTTGGGAGGAAGGATCGGCCTATGGCAAATTTCGACTTCCTGTGAACACTCTTAGCGGCGATCCGCTAAGGAAAGATAAAATCAGAAGCGATTCTATTTTTTAGACAATTTCCGAGTCGGGTTTTTCCTGCTTTTATTCTAAATACTTTAACGGAGATAGGCGTGGTTGATTTATTTAAGAACCGTCTTTCGAAGATAGACTTGGGAGGATTGGTTACTCGAGAGAGAAACAAGTTACGACGGGTTGGGCCTCGTAGACTGTAACCGACATGATCCCCAAAATAAAAATCTATTTCAGTGATCGAAAGAATTGAAGGAGCTGGTACGAGGCTGATTTGCACACTTGGCTTTTCTTATTATTTTAATTCTTGCATTTATTTTGTTACTTCACTCAATATCAAATCACTTCCCCCCATTTTATTTAATTATTCTGCAGATATTCTTGGGAGTAGTAACCGAAGCAGTCTTCATTCAATAATTCCAGCTAATCTCCTCGCGGATCGACCCTCTTTCCCTATATCTACTCAATTTCTTTATTTTATTTATTGTTGAAAGAGGTTAAATATATATTTATTTTTGACCGGTTAAACGACGACTTGTCAAAATTGGCGCCGTTGCCGGGGAGATTTATTTTCGGCAATTTTTTACTGATTTTTGTTTTATTTTATGACCAGGAAGAACCCGTGTATTTTAGCTCCATACAACCCGGAAATTGAAGCAAGCGCTCGTAGAACTCACGGTGAAACACTTCGACGAAAGAAACAACAAAGCACACGACGACCCGAACAAGAATCCACCTCCGAAACAACACCAATTGAAGAACCTACACAGGAACCAGAAACGATGGCGGACCAAACAATTCGAGAGCTGAACGCAGCCCCTACTGTGCAACAACCGCTCTGCATCGCTTTTCCTCAAGGCGATACTCCCTTCCAGCTTAAAACAGGCCTAATTCACCTATTACCCACCTTTAATGGCCTCCCTACTGAAAGCCCACATAAACACCTTGCCGAATTTCACATGGTGTGCAGCAGCATGGAACCGCAAGGAGTTTCAGAGGATCAGATAAAACTAAGAGCATTTCCTTTCTCTTTAGCCGGAATGGCTAAAGAATGGTTATTTTATTTACCTCCGAATTCTATTAATACATGGGCTGATCTTTCTCGTGTTTTCCTTGACAGATACTTCCCTGCGGCAAAAGCGACAGAAATTAGGCGAAACATATTGAGTATCCAACAAATGCACGACGAATCCCTATATGATTATTGGGAAAGGTTCAAGAAGCTGTGTGCAAGCTGTCCGCAACATAGCCTATCCGAGCAAACACTCCTTCAATACCTATATGAAGGAATGTTACCAATGGACAAAAAGATGGTAGATGCAGCAAGCGGTGGCGCGCTCGTTAATATGACTCCTACTGCAGCGAGAACATTAATCTCCACAATGGCTACAAATTCGCAGCAATTTGGTTCTACAAGTGAACCTAGTCGACGGGTTCAAACAGTAAGCACAATTTCATTAGAGAATAAAATTGATAATTTGACTAATATTGTGTATTCTCTTGTTTTAGGGGAGATAAAAGCTGCTAAGGTATGCGGAATATGCACTATGCCAGATCACGCAACTGACTTATGCCCATTGTTGCGGGATACATCTGGTGCCCAAGTTAACGCCATACACAACTTTCCCGGACCTCCCCAAAGACCCTATAACCCACATAGCAATACTTTCAATTCCGGTTGGAGAGATCACCCAAACTTGAGCTACGGTAATCAGAACCCGAATTACCAACCTAGGCAACAACCTCCCTACCAAAACCAAGCACCCCAAAAATCCTCGCTTGAGTCTATTGTTGAGAGATTGGCAGTTTCGCAGGAAAAATTCTAAACCCAAACACAATCCCATCTCCAGCAAATCGACAAACAAATAAGCCAACTAGCTCAAGCCGTTAGCCGTATAGAATCCCAGGGAAAGTTACCATCACAAACCGAAACCAACCCAAGGGAAAACGTTAGTGCGATAACTTTGCGTAGTGGAACAGTGATAACGCCTAAATCGCCCAAGCAAGATGAGCAAAAATCCGACGAGCAAGGCAGCTCTTCGAAGGACCAGAACGAAAAGTCTCCACCCACTGCAGGTAACTCTAAATCCAATATTTTTATTTCTACTTACGAACATGTTCCTCCTTTTCCAGGTAGATTGGCGAAACGAGATAAAAAGGAGGAAGAGAAGGAAATTTTGGATGTATTCAAGAAAGTGGAAATTAATATTCCACTTCTTGATGTTATTCGGAAAGTGCCCAAATATGCAAGGTTTCTGAAGGACTTATGCACAAACCGAAGGCGACTATCCGGAAATGAAAAAGTTAACCTTGGTGAAAATATTTCGGCCATCTTTCAAAAGTCGTTGCCACCAAAGTACAAGGACCAAGGTATGTTTGCGGTTCCTTGTAAAATTGGGAATGTTGGGATAAAAAGAGCAATGTGCGATTTAGGCGCATCTATCAACGTCATGCCGTTAAGCGTTTACAACAAAATTTCGACTGAACCATTGAAAGAAACGCGAGTGACGGTTCAATTAGCTGATCGATCAGTCATCTACCCCGAGGGAGTACTAGAAAACGTGTTGGTACAGGTAAAAAAATCTTATTTTTCCTGCTGATTTTTATATAATTGACATGGAAAATGATCGCAGCAACAACGGATCCGAAATCTTGCTTGGCCGACCTTTCCTATCAACCGCGCATACAAAGATCGATGTCCGCGACGACATTTTGACTATGGAATTTGATGGGGAAGTAGTTAAATTTGATATGTATAAAGCTATGAAGTATCCTGATTCGGTCGCAAGTTTAAATTTCGTTGATATTATAGATCCGTTAGCTGATGATTTGATCGAAACTGATATGTGTTATGACTTTTGTAGGGAATTCGTGGATCTCGACGATATAGGCGAAATCATTTCAACTCTTTCTTCCCTTTATGATTTTCGATTAATTCCAACTCGATCTAAACATTTTCCCTCAATTTTGCAGGAACCAAAACCGAAGTTGGATCACTTTAATTTTATATTTTTAGGCGACAACCAAACTTTGCCAAACATCATCTTGAGTAAGTTGTCGCATCGGGAAGGAGGTAGAAGCTTAGTTGTTGCTTTGCAGATACATAAAAAGATGGAGGAAGGCGTTAAAACGACAAGGGATGGACGTCACCATTTATTTGAAGAACTTGTTTTTGAAGAACCAAAAATTTAGCAAAGGTCGTCGAGCTAAACGACATTAAACAAAGCGCTAAATGGGAGGCAACCCATTAGTTTATTTTTCGTCAATTTTTACTTCATTTTTTTACTTAATTTATGCTTCTTTATTTTTCATTTTCTTTCGTTGCCTTAATAAATTTTCCTTTCCCTCTACAGGTTTCTTTTCGCACATAGCAAGCCAAACCATGCTTCTAACCCTTCACAACAGCACATTTCGACCCTAAGCATTGGAGTGCACCGTTTCATTAAACAGTGCACATTAGCATAACCCAAAGAAGCCGACGCATCTTAGCATATTCTCTTAAAATAAAACATTTCCCCTTTTCCCTTTTCCTGTCTTTCTTTCCCGTGAGCTACCCAAACCCTAAAAAAAAGACAACCAAACACCTTTGTTTTTTTTTTACTCAGCCACGCCGACTTCACCATTCCCCACACCTTCTCCTCGCCGTGGTGGTCGACAATGGCGAGCCCCAGCCCTCGATCGAGAACCCCACGCCTATGGCTTCCACCGCACCTCCGCCTTCTCCCCCAGCCGTCAGCCGCCATTCGTAGCTCTCCAACAACACCGCTGGACCAAGCTCCACCCGCCGGCCGCCTTCTCGACGGTCACCATCACCATCGTCGCAATCATCGTTGATCACGGGGAGTTCTCTTTACCCCTCTTTGCCTTACTTTTTTTTAATTCTTTTTTCTGAATTGGGGCAATTCATTTAAGTGAGGGGGAGGGTGCAAAAACACCACTTGTCCTATGCTTGTTTGATAATATGTTTGACTTTGATTAAACTTGAGATGAATTTTTCTTGCCATTACATGTTACCTAGCATGTTGTACTTGTTCTAGTGCTTAGGAGTGATTGAATTGGAGCATTTTGATAATCAAATAATATGGGTAATCTGCAGTTTGACATCTCTTTTAATTACTCTTGATAGTGTTAATTAAATTTCTCGCCTAGCTTAATCAAATTAGCCCAATTTTGGTAAGATTTGAGCCTTGAGCATGCATTCTTCATATTATGCTCGTTTCTTTTTCTTGAGAGTGTCATCTTGAATTTTAGGAATCTAGAACTTGTGGCTTGCTTACAATTCGAGACTACACTAAGAACGAGGTGCTTTAAAATGATTTAGGCATTAGGCTTTAAACCTTTTCCTTCCCTTTCATTTTAATTTACCCTTTCTCATCGCCTAGTGAGCCTTTGTTAGCCTTACACCCCATTTCCTTGGCTTAACCACTTTTTGATTGATCAAATGCTAGAAACTATATTACTAGGCAAATAAGGAGCTGCAATTCGAATAAAGGGCATAATTCTTCGAAATGAAAAAAAAGAAAAAAAACAGAATAAAGGAAGCAATTGCTTCGGAAAAAAAGAAAAGAAAAAAAAGAATAAAAAACAGTTTCGAAAAGAAGAAAAGAAAAAAAAAAGAAAAAATGTGTGTTTTGCTTGCCCATTTTTAGCTTCTTTTTAATGTCTTCACTGCTTATGTTTGAAATATCTTGCTTTGATCATCTTCTTTTTCTTTCCATCTTTCTACCTTTTTTCTCTATACCCACATTACATCTTGAATAAAAGACCTAATGATTATTGCACCTCGATTCTAATAAGTAGTGGAGAATTGAACTTGTTACAAGCTTATGGAAACCTTTGTTCATGCATGACTTAGAGTGTTTTTTTCTTCACATTTACCTTTAAAACACTTTGAGTGCTCTTGAGTGTATCTTGGTGAGGATTAAGACTAGGTTAGGATTTGATTAATGCTTGATAGGTAATTGGAAGAGATAAGGGCTGATCTTTGCTTGTATCCATTTGGTTTGATAATGTTTTCTTTCATGATACTCCAATTGCGCTAGAACTCTTATGATTATGTTCGATGCTTGTAATGGCTTGAGAAATGCATTCTTGGGTTTATGATTTTTTCGGACATACTTGAGGACAAGTATGAGACAAGTGAGGGGGAATTTGATGAGTTCTCAAATATGACATATTTCATTTGTTATTTTTCTAGCTATTGGGACTTCTTGCTGCTTAATACATGTTGTTTTCGTTATATTTTGTGTAGGGACCCAATTCTGGAAATAGCAGTGAAAATGAGGCATTTCTGTAGTTTTTATTATAATTATGTCATGATTGGCATCATGGGTACGACACCGGGCACGACGCGTCTGACGTGGCAATGACGTGACGACTTCTAGAAGCTTCTGGAACGTTCTGAGAGATCTTATCAGCTTATCCGATTAGATTTCTGCATTTAAATTTCAAAACATTTAAATTGTTTTATCTTTTGTTTATTATTTTAAATTATCTCATCACTTTATCTTTGTAAATCTAAGCCTATAAATACCACCCTTGGTAAAGGCTTAGATCATCAATCATTTAGTGATCATCCTCTAGCTTTAAGTTTTTTTTCTTTGTAAACATCTTTTTAGTTTTAATTAAAAGTTCTTCTTTTTTCTTTATTTTCTTTGTTTCAGTTATTTTATGTTATTTAATTATTTTTTCAAAACCAAGTTAAACATGATAATCAATATCATGCTTAGCTAAATCTTTTAAGCCAAGAACCAGCCAAGTCAATTCGATTCGTGAGAATTGAACTTGCTTAAATTCTTTTGGGAAATCATTTTTATCTTTCTGCTTAGATAGTTTGGCAATCGGCCTTACTAAAGGTTTTTAACCGTTTTTCAAATCAAAAAGAGCTCGTTGGTCTGGAATCATTTAAAAACATAATTGGGAGGAAGGATCGGCCTGTGGCAAATTTCGACTTCCTGTGAACACTCTTAGCGGCGGTCCGCTAAGGAAAGATAAAATTATAAGCGATTCTATTTTTTAGACAATTTCCGAGTCGGGTTTTTCCTGCTTTTATTCTAAATACTTTAACGGCGATAGGCATGGTTGATTTATTTAAGAACCGTCTTTCGAAGATAGACTTGGGAGGATTGGTTACTCGAGAGAGAAACAAGTTACGACGGGTTGGGCCTCGTAGACTGTAACCGACATGATCCCCAAAATAAAAATCTATTTCAGTGATCGAAAGAATTGAAGGAGCTGGTTCGAGGCTGATTTGCACACTTGGCTTTTCTTATTATTTTAATTCTTGCATTTATTTTGTTACTTCACTCAATATCAAATCACTTCCCCCCATTTTATTTAATTATTCTGCAGATATTCCTGGGAGTAGTAACCGAAGCAGTCTTCAGTCAATAATTCCAGCTAATCTCCTCGCGGATCGACCCTCTTTCCATATATCTACTCAATTTCTTTATTTTATTTATTGTTGAAAGAGGTTAAACATATATTTATTTTTGACCGGTTAAACGACGACTTGTCAACTCGATTTTAGTATGTAAATTGAAAGATATGAATTTTTAAAGTTGGGCAGTGCATGTTGTCCAGATTTACCGAAATGAGTATAATTAAGTAATAAACTGTATTAATTAGGATAAGATAAAAATATGAGGTTTACGTGACTGTAAAATTGAGTTTAATACCTTTCCAACGGTATATGATAACTTAATTTTGGATTAGTAATTAAAAAGTTATGATTAAAACGCTAACTAGTCCTCGAACTAGCTTAATGAAAAGTCAGAATTGAAATTAGGAGTTCATTCTTGAACTTGTGAAATAATTATGGTTGAATTGCTTCCTAATATAGTGTATATTTGTTTAATGTTGAGAGTTAAGATCGGAATAGCGAAGAAATTTCGGAGGAAGCTAGGATCGATCTGTTGAAAGGAAGAAGCAAAGGCATCTCAATTCGAGATCAAGCTTAAGGATCGTGAGTGTAATTTCGTGAGTGTAATTTTGTCTTAGGGTTGGGACTAGTGTCTGAACCACTTTAATTTTCTGTAATTTATGTTTATATGCATGAAATTGGACTAAATGATATCCGGTAATGTGTTTAGTAAGAGAAGGAGATATAAAGGAACTTGGATGCATGATTGAAACTTATGATATATGTTTGATTGTGTGCGATATGTGGGTTGTTTTATATGATGTTAAATGCCATGAATTGTATGTCGATTTGGATTTTGATAATTGTTTGAGTATGTGCAAATGTGGACTGCCCATGTGAATGATTGTATGATGGAAAAGCATGAAATGGATTCTTGATCATATTTGATAAAATGAATATGTGGACTGCCCTATGGTATGATTATGTTATGCTTGAAAATGCATATGATTATGTATGAATGATGTTGCTGCCATGCATGATGATACGATCGAATGAGCATGCAAAGTAAATTCTTAAAAATGTACATGGAAGGAAATAATGGACTAATCACTTAACAAGATTACGCCCTTGGTCGTTTGGACGTTCTAGATAAGAACAGCATGCCTAGAGTCTGAGCTCACCCTCCGATATTGCTTTGTGCAATCTTTGATAGTACTTTGTGTACTTTTGATAAGATGTGTGATCTTGATTGCTGTTCGAGACACACGATGCTATGGGCATCCCCTTTGATATTGCTTTGTGCAATTTATGACGTTGTCGCGGGCAACAAAACTCCGATATGTGTGATTACCCTTTCGATGGCTCGAATTTTTGTTACGACTATTCTACCATGGGCAAAACGTTAAATTAAATGTTTGAGCTATGAAACCATATTAAAGAAATGAAATGAATTTCCATGTGATATGAAGTGCATGAATTGAATGGAACTTGCTAAGTTAATTAAGCTTATGAAATGGATAAAAGATTATGTGACTTAACATGATATGATATGATATGCAATGCTATGCTATGTGGGCATTGATCCTTTCCGAATATGTTATGAAATGAAGTGCTATGATGTGTGGACATTGGTCCTATCCGACTATGATATGAAGCATATGAAATGCTTACAAGTTCGATTATGTGAAATTTGGGTAATAACCCTATTCGAATGTATGTGATTATGAAATGAGAAATTCTGATTTTTGAATGATAATTTGAGGTCACTCGAATGATATGCTATGGTGGATTTGTGAATTCGATTGATAAGTTAAATATGCTATGAATGGTTAGCATGAGATCTTGATTTATTCAATTGCTAAGTATGATATTGAGTATGCTGAAATTGGATTGAATTATGCTATTGATCGAATTGTGTGCAAGCATGTGATAAATTATTGTGATATGCTATGTATTCGAGCATGTGCTATGAATGTTGATATGACATGTATGATGCCATATATATGAATTTTATGTGAGCTTAGTTGGGTGAATACCGAATTGCTAATAAACCTAGCTAAGTAATCTCAATGTTTGATCACGCTAAAGCTCAAGAATGAATTAGTTTTAGCATTACCTCGCTAAGTACTTTTTATACTTACCGCTCTGTTGTTTCCTTCTTCCCAACCTTAGCAGGATAGCTCGGACCCTAAAGCTAGCTTTCGTTGGATCAAGGTTATCAAGTTCTCAAGTTCACAGTTCTAAAATATGTACGATCTAAGTCTTATCTTTAGACTCCTAGATGGTGGCTTTGAAGTCTATCTCAGGATCCGTTTTGTTTTATTTGGTCGTAACTTAAGTTTGAAATGGTGTTTGAAATTACATGCTCCGTGATGCTTGGTTAGGAGGCTAGAATCATATTTTGTATCTAAGTAGATAGCCTCATTATTTAGTGTATAAAACGTAAGTCAAGCTAGTGGTTGTGTCGATCCTTTTTGTTGGCCATAGTCGATAGCTTGACATGTTTAAGGGCATATAAGCTATGTTATTTTTGTAAGTCCTAAGTAAAGGAAATCAAATGCCATGATATGAAATTGAAATCTATTATGTGTTGCATGAAAATTGGCTTGCTTAAATATTTGGTAATTTTAGATTAATTCGAAATCACCTAGACCATTTAATTAAGGGTTTTCGAATGGTATGTAATCAGTTAATTAAGTGTTCGACATTATGGCCTAATTGTATTAGTAAAATGATAATAAAAATAAAAGTTTTAAATTGGCCCGAAAATTAGTAACGAGATTAAGTGAAAGTATGTTTAAGTTTTTGTTAGCCCATTTTCCGCGTGTGCATTAATATAAAATACTGATTCAAATAATATCATGTTTTCCAAAATGCTTCCGCAATTGTCTGATATGTTCCGTTTGTCCGTTTTCCGACCTCCGGTAACGCCCTCGGCTCCCGGCCCGGGTTGGGGGTGTCACATTTTCACTTGTTAAATATATATATATATATATTAATGTTTGAGTTGATATATTATATGTTTTAATTATATTATAAATATACTTTTATAATTTATATTAGAATTAATACAATATTATAAGTACTATTTATTCTTTTTCATTAATTTTTTAGTTTTGTAACTTTAATTAGGGCCATTTGACCCATACCCGATGAGTTATTTTAAAGAAAATTTCGGGTTTAGGTTGAGTTCGGGTCTGATTTTTTAAGATAAAGTTGTGTCAGGTCAGGTTTGGGTTTAAGGTGAAAAATACTCGACCCGAAATAATAATTTAATTTTATTCTGAATATTTAGGTATAATTGCTACAATGCCACTCTCTTTATATATATTTCAATTATCTCCCTATTTTGTTTAATAAAAATGAAATAATTATTACAATGCTCAATCTTTATTTGTATTTTTTCAATTAGCTCTCTATTTTATCGAATAATAAAAAAATAATAATTTTTATTTATGTTGGGTTCGGGTTTTTACTCTAGAATTCGGGTTCAGGTGGAACGCCATAAAATGTCAGGTTGAGTCGAGTTTGGATGAAGATGTTAGATTTTCAGGTCGGGCATGAATCGGCCAAAAACTCGACCCAACCCGACCCATGGTCATCCCTAACTTCAATTATAAATAGTATTTAAGAAACTAATATGTTCTAATCTATGTTAGAAATATGTTATTATATTATTTTATAATTTATGTTATGACTAATATATTTTCATAAAATAAACGAAAGTATATTTAATCGCAGTTTAAGTTAAATATTGTTTTTGTTAACATCATAACAACTTTCTAGCTCGGTGTAGCGATTAGATGTTGGATCCATAACTAAAGTCCTAAAAGTTTAGTGACTCCAATGTAACTTTTTAAAGTTTAGTGATATTTTTTAGGTTACAGTTAGAAATATTATTTTTAGGCTTTTTTTATGAATTTAATCCATCTACTTTACAAAATTGAGAAGTTAACCTTACAAAAGTAAAAAAAAAAGGAAGAGAATAGTTAAAATAAATAACAATGTTAAATCTTAGCGATAAATTGTTGAGCTAGAAATCAACCGTTCAACAATTTATATGTAACATATTAGTAAAATTCAACCATTTAAGTTCATATGTTTATCAGTAACTGTGTTAGTTTTTTTTTTTTCATAAAGTTTAACGAATGCAATAAATCAGTTAAAACGTAGTTATTTAAGGTCATGAGTTTACTAACAATTGAATTAACTTTTTAATTTTCCTAAATCACAAGGCCTGATTTATTGGAAAAATTTGATAATTTTGGAGCTTTGAATAAGAAATTGATTCAAATGTTGTTGAGGAAAATGTGGAACCAATTGTTGGTTCGTAAATGTGCAGACGTGCACGACGTGGGTAACGCAAATGTCTGAACCGGTCTGGTCCTTCGTGGGCTTGCAGATATTTTGACCCAAATTTAAAATAAATTTTCCTCAAATAAAAGCATAAGTTTGCCAAATTTTATCTTGGAATTAAAAGGGTAAATATTAGAAGTTACCTTTAATTCAAATAATAATTTTGGAAATTGCTTTATAGGAGAATCAATTGATTCTCAATATTGAATGCTCCATTAGGTCAAAATTTCCACTTATACCCTCATGACACTCCTATAAATAGGGAGTAAACCTTCTAAGTTTTATACAACTCAAAACCACAGAAAATTTTCATTGTTTTACTCTGTGGATTTTACAAGTGGTTTTCGGTGATAGGCGAAGGCAAGGGTCAGTTCGTGATCTCCACAGTAGTGCAACCGTGGTTGATCTTATGTTGTTGTATCCTGGGAGACAGACGACCAATGAACTCGAGCACCATAGGAGTGGCCGAAAATCTGTCTTAAGGAAACTGTGTTTGTGCAGGCCTCAACACGTTTCTTTTGGTTCCAAATCGGTTTGATTTATATATTTTTGTATTATTCTTAATTTTGTATTGTTCGTTTAAATAATATTATTTTATATTATTATTTATTCTTGGATTAACGCTTATATTCTAACAATCTTAAGACAGATTCTTAGTTTTAATCCAAGACGAACAGATTATTGTATCTAAAGCAATGATTCACACGATGAGGAAATTTTCACGCATAGAAAAAGTGAATGCCCAAAGACAAGAAACGTTGAGATCACCAATACCACGGATTCAACACGATGCAAGCGGTATTTCTTGAGATAGAACATTTGGATATTCGATTAGTAATGTAATTTAAATATTCCTTAATAAGTTTTCTTGTTTATATGACATTCATAAATTATGGTATTAATAAGTTAATATTCCATATTAAAATTCGACTTCTAATATGGTATGATTTATGTCATAATTAAACTTTTTTTTTAACATTGTTAAGATAAAGTTTAAAATTTGGTAATATTTTTGATAATATTATTATGATAGTGTTACCTTATAACGTGGACATTTTAAATATGACATGTATATAAATTATACTTTGTCACTTTTTTGTCTTAATTATGATCTTTTGTATTTTTGGAAATTATGTGGATTTTATTTTGTACTAACAATTTCTTTTGAGAAATTTTATAGAGACGAACAGAATATTCAAGCGAAATCGTGATTGTTGTGGAAACAAAGATCTCGTAAATAATTTGTTTCATGAATTAATTTCTGCCGTTTTAACGGATTTACGTGATCTTTCCAAAACAAGAATAAAAAAAATAAAGGATCAATTCCTTTGATTTTGTTGCCTTGATATCTTTGGTTTGGGTTTTAGTGCTACTAATCCTAATATTTAACAAAATATATATGAGAAATAAATCACTGAATTTATTTCTTCGTTAGAATTTTGTGTTGATTCTAATTTTGGAAAAGGAAATAAATCATTGAATTTATTTTCAAGAGAATCTTGTATGATTCTAACGTTGCAAGGAAAATAAATCATTGAATTTATTTCCGTAAAAATCAAGTATGATTCAATTTTTGTAAAAGGAAATAAATCATTAAATTTATTTCTATGCTAGAATCATGCGTTAATTCTAACTTGTTAAGAAAAATAAATCATGAAATTTATTTCCGTAAGAATCAAATATGATTAAATTTGTGTAAAAGGAAATAAATTATTAAATTTATTTTCTGTACTAGAATCATGGGTTGATTCTAACTTGTTAAGGGAAATAAATCGTTGGATTTAATTTCGTGAGAATCTAGAATGATTCAACCTTGAAATAAATTGGTGAATTTATTTTGAAAAAAAAAAACTCAAATTTATTGTCAAGTATGATTTTATTTTGGAAATGAATTGGTGAATTTATTTCGGAAAGTAACATTGGTTACCAAATTTAGAGCGCTGATTCTGACTGAGGTCTCGAATCAAAGCATAGAAGAACTTGATTCTCTATGTCAAAATTAAATTCTTAAAGCCTATTCTGATGCATGCTATGAAGTGCACAGTGTTTAAAAATGACTAAAGAATCGAGAGGGTCGTTGGACCATAAATGGAAGATTCCAAATTGTTGTGAATCAAAGGTAGTGATTCCGATTGATCATCCATGCTTGGAATGATTTCAAGAATAAAATCCAAAAACGGTGATTGAAAGGAAATTTAAAAATGCATGTCTAGGATTGGTTCTTTGAGAGACTTGGTATTTAAGCGTGCCTAGTGCACCACCTCTCTTTCATAAGTTACCTACCTGGTGCATTGTTTATTATTGTTCTTTCTATTAATACCGTGTGAACTTTTGTTTGGGGTTTAGTTTACTAAATCTTCGTCGTCTAACAAAAGTTAGAAATTATATTTCTGTTTCTGATTTTAGTCTTTGACTAAATTCCTAATGTTTAACAGATTCATAATTTTTGGTTCTGGATTGTGTCTACATGACACAATGGAAAAATCAGTGAAATTTATTGAAAAAAATTTCATACATGGCAACAAAAGATGTTGCATAATTGACCATGATAAACCTAGTTAAATATCTGAAGGATGATCCTCCTATTATTAGAGAGAATAAGGTAAATATTGTTATCACCTTCAAATGTTACTAAGGTCAATATTGCTAAGATAAATATTATCATGGCAAACGTAGTAGAAGTCAAAAACGACTTCAAACCGTAAATTGGACGGTGTGTTCAAGAAGCAAAATTTCATGAAAAAAATGCTTCAATTGCCATAAGATGAGGAACAAGTCTTTGGACTATATACTTTCAAACGAGGGCAATGTTATTGCCATAACAATTGATATGACAACATATTGGTTGAAGGAATATGTTTATTACCTTCATTGATGATAGCACAAAATAATGTAAAGATGAAGCTATAGTGAAAATTGTTCTCTATGAGCATGATGTTGAATCCTAAACTTAATTAAAGGTTTAAGATGAGGAGAAGCTCTATATGAGTAACGTTGGTACTATAATGTGCCTAACATGTGGGGGAAGCTGTTCTATAAGCTAATTACCTTTTAAACAAGATTCCCGTAATTAAAGAGACTAGACGCCATATAAGTTATGAAAGGTAATTAAACCTTTCTACAACTACTTGAAAATGTGGGGGTGTCTTGCAAAAGTAATGACCCATTACTAAAGCAACTGAGAATAGATCCCTAAAAATTGTGGATTGTATTTTTATTGGCTATATAGAACATAGCAATGTATATCGATTTCTTGTGTATGAATCGAAGAATCCTGAGATTCACAAGCATACGATAATGGAAGATGTATTCCCTTGTAAAGCTAGGGAAGTTGGTCAAAGTTCAATGAAACGAACTTCAAAGATTATCGATAAAGATGACTCAATGATCAACAAGGGTTTGAGCTTGAAATAGAACCACAAAGAAGTAAATGAGCAAGGGTAGAAAAATTCTTTGGATCATTTTTCTAAACTTTATGTTAGAGGTTGAATCTCAAACGTATAATGATGTTATACATTCATCTGAAGGCATCTTATGGAAGAATGTCATTGATTCCATCATGCAAAACCATACGTGGGAATTAGTGGATCTTTCTCTGTAAATTAAACCACTAAGTTTTGAATGAATTTTCAAACAGAAAAATGAAAGTAGATGGAACAATTGATAAGTATAAGGCCAGATTGGTAATAAAAGGTTATCAAATGCCTTGACTATTTCGATACATAATCTCATGTATCAAGGATAACCTCCATAAGTATGATACTTACATTTGTCGCTTTGCGAAATCTAGACGTACATCGAATAGATGTTAAAAAAGCTTTTCTAAATGAAGATTTGATGAAGAAATATACATGGAACAACCTGAGGGTTATGTAGTTTCAAGTCAAGAGAGAAAAATATGTAGGTTGGTGAAGTCCTTGTATAGACTTAAACAAGCATCAAGGTAAAGACATGAGAAGTTCGATAATGTCATGATGACAAACGACTTCAAGATAAATAAGTGTGACAAATGTGTATATGTCAAAACTACTAACATTGGATATATTATTCTATGTTTGTATGTTAATAACATATTCATTGTTGGAAGCAACAATAAAATGGTAAACGTACCAAAGACTTGTCAAATTCAAGATTGACATGAAAAATATGAGATTAATATATTTGAGTTTGGGCATCCAAATCAAACGATCACTTGAAGGTCTCATATTGATGTAGTCACACTACGCGGACAAGAGAAGTTTGGCAAGGATGTTTCTGGCATAGCCAAAACTCCAATAAATACATGCCAACTTTTGTCCAAGAACAAAGACCAAAGTGTTGACCAAGTAGATTCAATAGACCAGATATTGTTTCTACTGTGAGCAATTCAAGTAGATTCACAAGCAATTCAAGTGAAAATCACTGGAAAGAAATTGTGAGGGCATTGAGATATCTTAGATATACTCGAGATTATGAATTGCATTATTCCAAAGATTCTTCTATTTAGAAGGATACTCCGATGCGATTGGATATCTGATATTCAAGATATCAAACGCATAAGTGGATATGTCTTCACTTTGGGAAGAGGAACCGTGTCATGGAAATCCTCAAGAAAAATGGTTATAATCAAATTCATAATAGAATCTGATTTTGAAGTTTTAGACAAGTCTAGAAATGAAGTCGAATGGCTTTAGAAATTTCTTGGAGGATATTCCTGAACGACCAAAGCCAATGCCCACAATAGGTAGGTGTATAATGGTAAGTCGAGACATATGCGTTGTCGGCATAATACCGTTAGACAACTGATCTCAAATGAAATTATCTCTATTGATTTTTTGAAATCAAAGAATAACGTTGTGAATCCATTAACCAAAGGATTAAATTGAGATCAAGTTGAGAAAACATCTAAAGGAATGAGACTAAAGCCCATGTAAATTTAAGGTGCTATGTGAAGGAAAACCCTACCTAGTTGACTGGAGATCCCAAGATCTAGGTTCAAAGGGACAACCTAATTGCATAGACCTGTGCGGTCACTGTAGGGGCTCTTATCCCCAAGTCCATTCCTATGATGCAAACAGTGATCAAAATGGTTTAGGCTAAGAAATGCTTTTAATGACCATTGTGTGCTTTTGTGAGTCAAGCAACATAAGTCACCTATGTGAGAGTGAAGTGGGGCCGCTTCAATGAGACTATTGGGCATAGTTCTTTCAAACTCTTGCAGAACCAGGCGATGTCCACGGCCATATGGACATACCCATGAGAACTAATACTCTTGTCAGAGAGGTAGTTGTGTGAAGTATATCATCGTTTACACAAACGGCAGAACAGTTCAAGGACATTACGTCTACTGGTCAGCTAGTAAAGTAAATATACTTTCACAAGGGAAGGTTCAAAGGTGGACACCTACCTATCCTATGCAGCTATCGATCGTAGAATCTATCACCACATCGAGTCAAAATGTCTTTGATTAAATCAATTTCATTCATGTGGGGGATTATTGGAAAATTTTGATAATTTTGGAGCTTTGAATAAAAAATTGATTCAAATGTTGTTGAGGAAAATGTGGAACCAATTGTTGGTTCGTAAATGTGCAGACGTGCACGACGTGGGTAACGCAAATGTCTGAACCGGTCTGGTCCTTCGTGGGCTTGCAGATATTTTGACCCAAATTTAAAATGAATTTTCCTCAAATAAAAGCATAAATTTGCCAAATTTTATCTTGGAATTAAAAGGGTAAATATTAGAAGTTACCTTTAATTCAAATAATAATTTTGGAAATTGCTTTATAGGAGAATCAATTGATTCTCAATATTGAATGCTCCATTAGGTCAAAATTTCCACTTATACCCTCATGACACTCTTATAAATAGGGAGTAAACCTTCTAAGTTTTATACAACTCAAAACCACAGAAAATTTTCATTGTTTTACTTTGTGGATTTTACAAGTGGTTTTCGGTGATAGGCGAAGGCAAGGGTCAGTTCGTGATCTCCACAGTAGTGCAACCGTGGTTGATCTTATGTTGTTGTATCCTGGGAGACAGACGACCAATGAACTCGAGCACCATAGGAGTGGCCGAAAATCTGTCTTAAGGAAACTGTGTTTGTGCAGGCCTCAACACGTTTCTTTTGGTTCCAAATCGGTTTGATTTATATATTTTTGTATTATTCTTAATTTTGTATTGTTCGTTTAAATAATATTATTTTATATTATTATTTATTCTTGGATTAACGCTTATATTCTAACATGATTTTGGGGTATTCAATTTTTGTAACGTAGATACATAGAATTCATAATTAAAACTATTATACAATTTCTAAATTATATCCGTAAACCTAATTAAATATCCTATTATAGAATTTATAGTGGATACTCCGGTGAAAGAAAGTAGCATTTATTTTTGCTGGAGTTTGTTTGCTAATGTAATTAGACATCTCTTTTAACAGAAGAAACTTGGTCCTGTTGGTGATACGTCACATGTTTCCACCAGGGTTACGTGTAGGGGTGTTAACGAGCCGAGTTGAGCCTGAGCTTGGTCAGGCTCGACTCGGCTCGAAAACAGTATATTTGAGCTCGGCTCGTGCTCAAGTCTCGTCGAGTTCGAAATTTTAGGCTTAAGCTCAGCTCGAAAATAGTATTATTGGGCTCGGTTCTGGCTCGGTTCGGATCGAAAACAGTACTATTGTGCTCGGGTCAGGCTCGGTTCGGATCGAAATGGACAATTTTGTTATAAAAAGATGGGGCCATGCAAAAAGCCCTTTTCATAACCAACACTAAAACGAAATTCAATGTCGAAAAAGGAGAAAAGAGCGTCCAAAATTAAATTAATCCAAAAATCAAAAAATATTTTTACAATACAAACACATAATCAAAGAAAATACAAAATCAAACAACAACAAACTAAAGAAAATGCCCAAATTATTGAAGGCATTGTGTAAACCATGTGTGTCAAAGTATTGTCCTATATATAATATATACTAAACCCCTAAACCTTAACATAAAACTTTAAACCCTAAAATTGAAGGGATTGTGTAAACTATGTGTGTCAAAGTATATTGTCATATATATAATATATATAATTATTCTGAGCCTGTTCACGAGCTTTTCAAGCCAAGCTTGGGTCGGCTCGGCTTGTTAAGGTCTCGATACGAGCCTGAGCCGAGCTCACTCAAGCCGAGCTTTGATCGAGCCGAGTCCGAGTAGCTCGCGAGTCGGCCAGGCTCATTATCACCCCTAGTTATGTGCACATATGATCATTGTGCTCATGAGTATGCCTGATTGGTCAACTGACGGTGAAATCTGGTGTTTACAGGGAATTAAAATAATGTTCCGACTGTTATCATGACCATTATATAAAGGTTTTGACATTGTCCAAACGTTATATCTGCAATAGTATTTGTTTTTTTTTTTTGAAAATTTCACAACTGCAATAGCACCGTGATAAACGCAATGCGGCCACAACTGTAATTTAAATCCACGGTGTTTACAGCTTCGGGGTTGTGTTCTTAGAGCTAATTACCGGAAGGGAAGCTATGGACACTGGACAGCACTCGGCTCGATGGAGAACAGAATCTTGTGAAATGGGTAATGCATTTAAAATGTTTCCGTAATTTGGTTGCCCAAGTATTTCCAAAACCTATTTAATAATTTCAGGTATGTTTGTTTCTTTCATGGTGGATGTATGTACAGCCACGTCCCTTATTCAATAGCCGCCGCAAGTTTTCAAAATTGGCAGATCTGCTATTGCAGGGACGGCGTCCAATCCAATGCGAGTAGGGATGAGTATAGTTCGGGTGTTTTGCCCACCCGAATTTGATCCGAAAATAATAATTTTAAAATTGAATCCTACCCGATTGGACTTCATTCTTTAAAAAACTTGACCCGACCTGAAAATAAATACCCTAAACCCGACCCCGACTTGACCTATAGAAAAAATTAATTTTAGGGACCTAATTGTAAAAAAATAATTTTAAGAGACTTAATTATAAAAAAATAAATTTAAGGATTAAATTGTAAATAAAAAATTAACTTTAACGACCTAATTATAAAAAAATTATATAAAGAGGGGTATTATTACAAATATCCCTAAAAGATTTAGAGGAAAATTACACTATTAGTCTCGGGTCGGGTCGAATTTTTTCACGCTAAACCCGACCTCACTCCCAACAAAAACCCGATCGAACTCTATTTTTTACAAAAATACCCGACCTGATCGGGCCGGGTCGGGTCGGAACCCGAAGGACTCGAGTGAAATGCCCATCCCTAAATGAGAGGTCTCTACCGAGCTCTAGCTGTGGCCTGTGGCATAATCCATGTGCACTCAAGAGCAGGCTGACATCGGGGATGTGGTCAAGATGTGGGGCGAGAATTGCCAAAACGACGGTTCGAACGGCGAGCATGTCCCGACGTCTTCCATCGCTGTTTCTCCAGCTCTCAAACCATTTCCAACGCCAACCTTTCTTCTGCATGCTCCATCGAAAAAGCTTGACAATTGGCAATAGAAGATCATGATAAAAAGCATGATGCAGAGTGTACAGTATATTATCAACTAAAAGGTCGAAAAATATGACTATTTAGAAACTTCGAGACGAATAATCAAATTATGACTTCATATTTTACTCTACGAGATTTTTATAACGATATCTCATAAGTTAAAACCGATGTTTTTTTTATACTAAAGAGACAACCAATAGACGTTTCATAAAAATTTGATATGGTAAAGAACAGGATGGGTCAGTTTTGATCCCTTGTTCTTTGTAATCTCCAAGGTCCCTTTCTGTACGGCACTTTTCTGTTTGTCTGTTAATGTAATAATTATTATTACGTCAACGACCAACCTTATGTCTTGTTGTGAAAAATGAATGAATTGAGTGATTCCATAAATGAACCTTCCTCAAAGCTCCAGCGATGAGGCCAATAATGTTATGAAAATTGGCTAAACTACTAAAAGAGCCCTCGAACTAGTTTACTTCTCTTAAATAAGTCCCTATATTGAGTGTAATCAAAGTATAAGGCTTACTTAAATAAAATAATAAAGTTCAAGGGCATGTTTATTATATTAACCATATTCCACAAAATTGGCTAAACTACTAAAAGAGCCCTCGAACTAGTTTACTTCTCTTAAATAAGTCCTTATACTTTTGTTGTACTCAAATAAATTGACAAAGTTCAAGGGCTTATTTAGTATATTATCCAAAAACAAATAAACAAACATTTCCCTGCAATTTCAATCAACTTTGCAGTTCAATCATCAACAAATATCAAACAAAAATAAAACACTTGTCATCTGAGCAAAAAAACTAGAGAAAAACATTCATTCTGCTATTCAAAAACAATGTGACATACAAGATAATAATTTAAACAAGGGGGCCCCAAACTGAGATATACCCACAAATACATAATGGGGGTCCAAACTAAGATATAACCCCACAAAATACATAATCATGGGAATGGAGGGGGGCCAAAGTGAAATAAACCCATAAATACATTCTCTCATACAAGATGATTGTTTTTATTCAGACAGGAGATTCATCCAAGTGGAGCTCACTGGAGAGTTCCAAGCTTTTGTGGTGGTCACCAAGCTCAGCTGTCCGGTCGTTTTCTTTGTCTCCTTCTTTTGTATTATTGTCGGTGTCGATATCGATGTCTATAGGATGAACCTCAGAGGACCCTAATTTGCTGAGGCCAGCAATGGAGTTGTTTGTTTCTTCTGGGACCTTCTTCTCCTCTACAACCTTGTCGGAGTTTCTATAAATGGCATATAACAGCATTTGGAGCATCCCAAGGATGAAGCCTAGCACATTCGGGACCTGAAATGTTGACAAAAGTATGAGAATTTAGTGGCTCAAATTGAATAAAACAAAATAAATGTGTCCCACATTAGAAAAATCAAATGTCCCGAAATTATCGTTCAGATTTCAAGTGGTTCCTACACTTCAAATCGTTTTTATTGAGTTCTCAAAGCATCAATATATCAAATAGGTCCTCCTGCTAGCCAAAGTAATATATATATATGCTAAAAAAGTAAAAAGACTAGATTGAATTACTAATTCTCAAGAAGGGCCAAAACCACAATTACACCATTTTCAAAGGTAAAATACAAGTACACTATGTTCTAAATTTACTACACGTCATATTTGAGCTAGCATTCAACGTGCATAGTCAAACTAACCACCAATTTAACAAAAAGACCTAATTGATTTGATATCGATATGTTGAGGACTAAATTAGAAGCTTTGAATTTTGGATCAATTTAGAATTTTGATCATAGGTAAGGACGTCGTACGCAATTAACCCGGAAAAAAGAAAAGAAAAGCAGCTTCTTACCGCTACGCAAAGGTCCTTGATAAAGACTCCATAGGAAAACCACATAATTGCACTCAACGTGAGGAAAAACGATAGGTTGAAAGGCATGAACTCAACACTCCTTGTCCGAATAACCCTTGCCTGAAGAAAAGGGTAATCAAAGTAATTAATAAGCCGAAAGAAAATCAAAATCAAAGGGACCAAAAAATAATTAAAAAAATTAAAAAATTAGGTCATTTCAAAGACATTAATTTAAGCACTCACCATAATGCTCAAAGGTGCAGCAAAGACACATACAGATATGGCAACGTTAATCCAACCAAGAACTTGAATTCTAATCGAGTTCTTCACCAAGAAGTGTGTAACAACAAGTATTAAAGAAAATAGCCCCATGTTCATAGATGCAAAAAGCTTCATAGCAGACATCTGCAAAATTTCGAAACCGGAATAAGTTAACACGTCAGATCCGAGTATATATGTGTCATCCATGTGCTCTAAACACACCCCACAACGTTAAGTTTGAGGACTCGAGTTTGAGGACCTTTGATGCAATTAACCCGTGCATATATATGTATGAGAAAATTACGAATTTGATCCTCGTAAAAACGAAAACCCTTCTTACCCTAGTTTTCTTGGGTGCATAAGCTAAGAACATGGAGATGTAGAGAGTCTCCACAACACATCCAAAGGAGTTGATGGTGATGAGGAGAAAAGCAGTCTTTTTTATCAAAGCATAATACAACCACATCATGCAGCTGAACAATGCTACTTGGTATGGTAATGATTGGAAACTCTCTGTTGATTTCTTCTTGTAAATCCTATAGAAAGTTGGCCTGAAAATTATTCAAAAAAAAAGGGTTATTTCCAATTATATAATTAATAGAATAAACAATTAAAACTAAAATAATAAATAAAAAAGAATTGATGCTTACACTGGTGCCAGAAATACCAGGAATGAAATGATATTACCTGTCATCAATTGAAAAAGAAAACAAGTGAATTCATTGGTTAGTTACTGTGATAGATAAAAGAAAGTAAAACTTATTTTATTTATTAATTAACTTTTTTACTGTTGAGCTTGAAAAAAGAGATGAAAATGCATTCATGCAGGTATACAAAACGCTCCCGTTTTCAGTATGAAATGAATTATTTCATACTGGATCATCAGTAAGGTGATTACAGTAGAATTTTGACAGCTGAAGTGATATTATATTTATACATATATTAATCGGTATATATATATATATAGGATTAGGATCAACTTACACAGTGTAAAACTCTTTTAAGTTTTACACATTTTTTGAATCGTTGGATGGGTGAAATGGTTGGCTGAGATTAACTCCTTACTTTTTTTTACCAAGTGATCCATCTGTTTTACCCATCCAACGATCCAAAAAACGTTTAAAACTTAGAGAGTTTTACACCGTGTAACTGGATTCTATCCTGTATATATATATATATATATAATTATAACTTGCTTAAAACCGGTAGAACAGACAAAAATAGACCAGAAAACAGAAGAAGTGAAGAACAAGGAGAAGGTGAAAGTGTAATTAAATAGGAGACAAAGGTTTGACAGCCTGATCAAACCTAGAAACAGAAGACGAAACCGAAGCTGTATATAAACAAACACGAAGATTGTTGATGTTCCGGCTCTATGAGAGCCGGAACATCAACAATATATGTGCGACGGAAAGTGAATGAGAACAGAAGGGTGCAACCAGCGTTCTGCAAGTAATAATACTCACCCAAGACGCCAAATGCGACAGCAAAGACATGGTGGTCGACCATTATTATGGCTATCTGTTTACAAGGAAACAAAAATGGGAAATTACTAAGCTTTGAGCTTTGTTTTCTCGGACACTCGATTTGGATGTTGAGGTCGAGGGAGGAGGGGTTATATATATAGGGGAGTGTCGGGGGATGGATATTTGGGGGTATGTGTAAAGTAAGAGTGTGCGTATTAAACTCTTCATGCTTTGCATGACACGTGGACATATGGAAAATCATTTCCCCTTACCATATTGTTCTTGGCTCCACGTGTCTCTTTTCTAGCGGCTCTACCCTTCCAACGTAATGGCCTATCCTACTAGGTTTAATTGAAATGCATTATAAGTATAGAGATTTTTACATTTCTAATGTAAATGTTGGGAATTGAAAATAAATAAGAAATGATTATTTGAGTATTCTTAATTATTCGGCCAGTTAATGAATCTCTTACTTAATATGATTTTAACTTAAATTAATCGGATTCAAAATTAATATAATCTGAGATTCATTAGTTGGTCGAGTGATTAAGGATGTTCATATCATCTAATTTTGTAGGGACTCGAATCCTAATATTTATCTTAGATATGTAATATTTCTCTATTAAAAAAACAATATAATCCTTTTGATTGATAAGTCTAATGCAAAGATTTGAACTTAACTCTAAACTTTTTAATTTTAAAGCTATAGTTTTTATGTGCTCTTAGAAGATGAGGAAAAAGCTTAGCTTATAGATATTTAATTGTATAAGCGTAAAATTATAAAGGAATGATATCAATCTGAGGTATTTTTTATGTTTGTTTTATGGTTCATATTTATCCTTTAAATGTAGTTTATAAATATTTACTTTGAATATTTTAAGATATTTACTTCTTCTAATATGAATAATAAAACAAATATAAAAAATACAGTTATTGGAATATTTAAATTAAACCAACAATCAGTTCGTCTAGTAGGATAAGACATTATATCTCTTAAGCAGGGTTGGTGGTTCAAGCCCTGATGTGGTGAACGGAAAAAATTAGGTTGAGATGGTTATTCCCACAATAGGTCTCAGCAAAACCTGATCTAGATTAGTTAGTTGGTGAATCGAATACCAGTAATCATACCAATAAAATAATATTCGACTTAAGAATATTATAGAATTTGAATTAATTAGGAATTGAATTGTAGTAATTTGGAGCACATTTAATTCGTTCATATCCTCAGAAAACTGTGAACTTCCCTCCTATTACTACTCGAACAATCTTCTTCAATGTTCCAGTTAAGCTTCAAAATTTAAGAAGCATCTTCATTAAATGTAGTAAGAAGTGACATACTATTAATTGGAATTTATTAGATTATTTATTTATTTTTTTTTGTCTTTTTTATAATTTATGTTAAGATTTATGATTATCTCTTTTAATAATATTGTTTAATAAAAAAAACTAATATTGTTTGACCTTACCACTTGACCAAACTTACCTACAATTGTTAGTTAATTATTTTTATAATAAAATATTTAAAATATGCACAAATCTCTAAAATTAAAAATTAGTTATATTACGAGAGTTGATCTAAGTAGTAAGCAGTTTGGTATCGTTTAAGTAAGGTCTTAGATTCGAGGCGTTGTGTATGCAGAAAATCCCCACTGATAGACTTACCCACCAAAGCCAGGTATGTGACGCCGGTCGGTTTAGATTAGTCAGTGCGAAACCTTGAAAACCAAAAGGGCAAAAAAATAGTTATATTACATATAACTGTAAATTATTATAACAATGTCAGCCTAATTAAAATTCAATTGACATATTAATTTACTAAAATGAACTATTTCTATTAATTGAATTAGTAATAGTCAATCCAATAAACATCAATGTAGACTAGCATATAATTTCCTTTCTATTAATTGACATATTAATTTTAACCCTAAAACTAAATCATAACCTCTAAACCATACATTATAACCCCAAAACATGAATTCTAATCACAAATCTTAAATTCTAAACCCCTGCACTTAAACACATAAACCATATACTCTAAATTAAATCCATAAACCTTAAATTTAAGAGGCTTGTAAAAAAATTTCGTTTTTACTGTCGGAGCCTGAAATATTTTCTCATAAATTAATATAGAGAAAACTACGATATTTTCTGCCATGTTTTTACTATGTAATCATTCAAGCAATGCTACGTCTAGGTAAGCTCGAAATTCTTGCTTAAAATTAATGTTTTTTCCCGTCAATTTTTATACGATTTCGAAAAAAAACATACAAAATTAAAATTTATTTTTGTTCATCAAGTATGATTTTATACCAAATTGAAACTTAAGTTCAAATTTATATAGTTTGATTAAAAAACCTATAAGCTAAGTCCAAAATTGAAATAATTAAATTAAAAAAATATTCGAATTTAAAAAGTTATGAACATGCAAGCTAGTGGTGGGTTAAATGATAAAGTTTTTGTAATTAGAGTGGGATTGTGGTACCAAGGATCAACTTTGAGTCCTTTCAACTTTGTCGTAGCAATGGATGAGATAAAAAGCATTCAAGATGAAATATCAACCTACACGCTAATGATTGATAACTCTTACTAAACATAATAAGAATAATAGAAAAAATTGTTCGGAATCAAACTCAACATTTAATGTCAATCATAATTTACCGATAGGGTTGGTCAAGTGTTAAGCAGTTTGATATCGCTTAAGTAGGTTTTGAGTTTGAGACGTTGTGTATGCAGAAAATTCTCGTTGAGAAATTCACCCACCAAAATCAGATGTGCGACTCAGGTCTATGCGAATTAGTTAGGGCGAAATCCTAAAAGCCGGAGGCGAACCTAAAAAATGTCAATCATAATTTAATTTTTACAAATATTTTTCATTTATGTACCACAAACTTAATTAACACGAATAATAAAGTTAAAAATGAAGTTTGACCACTCTTGTTAGTGTGAGTAAAACTCAACTTGAAAATGTTGATTTTTTTACTTGATTTGAAAAAAAATTCAAATAAAGTTTGAGTTATAAAATGAGATTCGAAAAACTTAAAGTTTTTTGATATTTAATAAATACGTTTTCATGTTCAAGTAGAGTCTCTCAATTGTAAATTGAAATCAATTAGTAACATAACATTAATTCTTAATAATTAGTGAAGTCAATAAATATATATATATAGCGTATATGATTATAGAAAGTCGTTTTAAATTGAACAAATTATTAATAATATCATATATTATAAACGTTTACAATTAAAATTAAACAGAAATTCAAACAACTCGACTAAAAACCCAAATAAAATTGAGTTATAAAATGTCAACAACCTCCAGAGCAAGTGATTAAAGCTTTCGGTTAACACCCTCCTCTCTCTCTCTTAAATTGTGGGTTTAAAACCCATTATATAACTCGATTTTTTCTTTTTACTGAGACGATGAAATATTCACCCTAACTCTTATGTTGAATAAATTGAGAAGAAATCTATTACTAATGGATTGACTTTGACCATATAAGATATGGTAGTTTTAGGATGAGATATTCTTAAGGTGTGGCTAAAATGAGACCGTCCCACACAAATTATTATTCATTCATAAATTATGTGGAGGACTGCATTTTACCCAGTTAATAAGAATTTTGGTTTTACCTAAATTATTGTTCAATTATACATAATTTTTTACTAAAATAATAAAAATATGTGAGAGATCGCATTTTAACTGCACCAAACTTTTCGATTTTCAAGGTTTGATTATATTTGGAGTTAATTTGTTTTTTAAGTATTTTTTATTCGTAAGATTTTAAACTAAAAGTCTACTTAAAAAACATTAAATTTTTTTAACATCATCCCACGTAAGTAACATAATTGAAAGAGGAAGATTCATGCATGTGATTGGACATTATTTTTTCCCCTATTGTGTCTTGGTTAATTTAATCGACACAACATATATTAAAATTAATATTTATTGTTAGATGTGAAAATGAAACAAGATAAAAAAAAAAAGATGTTATCCTTCTTTTCCGGCCATTATGTGGCTGGGATTTGTTTGGGAATGACAAGTGGACGTCGGAGAGCTTGCCAGACAGATACTCGATTATGCAAACGATATCAACTCCTTTTGTTTCTTTGGGTTTGTGCCACTATACACAAATCTTTTAAACCCTAAATTATTTTGGTGCAATATCTGGTATAATTATGCACTAGGTCCCTCTACTTTTATACATTTAAATATTATTCCTATATCGAATTCCTAATAATTTTACTCACTCTACTTGTTTGACTTAAAAATCAAAATTGGATTGACAAACTTATCATCCAATGTAGTAGTAGTTTGGTGCAATGGTTCATACATTTTTAACTTTTAAAGTAAACCAATTTCTTAGAATTAAAAGTAGAACTATATTTCAAAGGCTAGAAGAATATAAGGATCAAACTATAATTAAACCTATATTTTGCATATGAATTGTAATATATTTATATGGGGGAAATTATTTGGGGTTTTCCCACTCCAATAATGTAATTTGATTGCTAGCTATCTCTAACTTTCCAGATGTCATACCCCATGGCCCTCTCTTTGAAGTTTATGCTATTTGAAACTGACAAAATGAATATTTTGCATATGAATTGTAATATATTTATATGGGGGAAACCATTCTTTTTGGACTGAAAATAAATAACTTTTTATTAGCCGACAAACTTTTTCTTGTGCACCGAAATTTTTATAAAATTTTTAAAAATTTCGATATCAATTTTTTTTTATATACCGAAATTTTTACATTTTTTATAAGAATTTCTCTATATACCAAAATTCTTATACTTTCGATTTTTTTTAATTTTTTATAAAAAATCTAGTATATACAGAACAAATCGGTACTGAAATACTTACAATTTTTATAAAAATTTCAGTTGCGTCTCATTTTACCGAAATTTGAAATGTCGGTTTTACATAAATAATAGTTGTAAAATTAGTTTATGTTTTCTATCTAATAATGTTAAGGTTTTATAATTTATTCATATCGTTTCTATATTGTTTGGGTCAGGACTAAAATTTTAAAAGTAAAAGAAAATATTATAATTAAAAATGAGTAAATTAAAATACAAAAACTTGATTTACGACTTGTATATAATACTTGAATTAAGAAAAGAATTTGACCCACTTGTATATAATACTATCGTCATCAATTCCCTAATGATCACTTATTTTATGGATCAAAATAGATTTGCTTTCTCACTTGAGTAATTAATAATTGATCAATACGGTTTGGCTCTCCATTAATCATTGATCAAAAAATTAAAATATGTTCTCAGTTTTTTACTTTTGCCCAAATATGATTCTAACATCTCATTTATATCTAAATAATCCCTAACACAAATAAACTTTTCATGTAGGGACTTAGCTTATAAAAAAAACATAAAAAAATTATCATCAACTGTCAGTTGATTTAGCGAAATGAGATGCTAAGTTTTTTAAATAATATTGTGGATTAGAATTCTAACGTTATAAGTAAAATAAATTGGGTTAAGAAGACCGCCCTTATAATGTACCTCTACATTAGCCAATTTAGATTAGTTGGATACCGGTAGCTACACTAAAAAGACATAAAAGTTACTTAAATTTTAAAACCTATATGAATTTATAACCCATGAGTTTTTCTTTTCTTAATTTACTTAGACTAAATGTTAAATATGCAAATATATTTGGTATAAATATATCCAATTATATATATATATATATATATATGAGTTAAGATCCACTTACACAGAATGTATAACTCATAATTTTACATGTTTTTTTGTATCGTTGGATGAGGGAAATAGATGACTGAGATAAACTCCTTACTTTTTTCCAAAAGATAATATTTAGATAAAATATTGTTAATCTCAACCATCCATTTCACGCAATCAACGATTCAAAAAACGTGTAAAAGTTAAAAACTCATACACTATGTATGATCTTATCCTTATATATATATATATATATATGGGATCAAGTTACATGGTGTAAAACTCATTTAGTTTTACACTAATCTAGGACCATTGGATAAAGGAAATGGATGGATGAGATTAATAGTAAAAAATGTGAAGATTATCACTTGGGAAAAAAAGATAATGAAATAATCTGAATCATTAATTACCATCATCCAACGGTCCAAAAATTGTGTAAAAATAATT
The DNA here is from genome assembly GCA_958450335.1 of Hibiscus tridactylites. NCBI lineage: Eukaryota > Viridiplantae > Streptophyta > Magnoliopsida > Malvales > Malvaceae > Hibiscus > Hibiscus tridactylites. The sequence goes on along the minus strand of OY288268.1, from coordinate 1,341,937 downwards.
GAATTTTATACAATGTAAGTTGATTCTAATCATATATATGTGAGAATATTTTGTGGGAAGATATCAAACATAATTCTCATTTTTTTCTCTTTCATATTTATTGATCATAACTGTTGTTATTTAGATAGGCACACACAAAAAAGGCAAATGAACATTCATTTTCATTTATTTATTATTTTGGACCCACCCCCATAATTGAACTAAGGATCTGTGTATGTGTGTACAATGAAGGGGGGAATGGCAAAAGGTGATAGATATTAATATTTAATAGTTTGAACGAATCAGTGTTGAAAATCTTTTTGGCCACCTTCATCTTTAAAATTTGTGGCTGCCTTCTTCGATTCACTAACGTAAAGCCAGTTCAGCTCATCATTATTGGCATTCCAGATAATGACATGCACCATCATATTATTGACGTACCTGGTAGGGTATACCAGATTTAGGCCACCCATTCAGCCTCATCCAACCTGCACCCTAGATTTGTCTGTGGGGTTAGCTTATTCGTCTAAGTTCAAAGTTCGAGCGTAATATTCGAGATTATTTGAAAAAATAAAGTATCAAGTCTGAAAAATGAGTCGAAATAAACTCCGTCGTTTGATCTATTAGTTATGAATGTTCAGTTGTTCACTGTACGAAAATAACATGCTTGTGGTGTGTAAGTTGTAAAAAAGAAAAGAATCATATGAAATGTGTCTCGGGTTCAATAAATCAACACTTCTAAGTTGGATTGAATTCGAATTCGGATTAAAATCTATAAGTACACCTTTAACGAGTTTGTCCCCAATTTGGTGGCTTTCTTATCTTCTTTGATCAAACTTTTAATGAATTCCTAGTATATGTTTAACTAATCAATAATGATTATTGATTGATAAAATTTATTATTGATAATGGTTTGTACAAAAAAGTAATAATTCTTTAATACATTTCAATCATAAATGAGTGACTCATCTAATATAAAATAAATGATTGTTTTTTAATTGGGTTTTTCTATATGTAGTTCCAATAAAATTCATATCATTAATATTTATTTTATTTTTTAATAAAAATTATTAAAATGAAATTAATTACATTCTTAAAATTGTACTTTATTAATATATAGTGGTTAATGTAATTAATATTTATTAAAAAGGGTTTAGAGTTTATGATTTAGGATTTATGTGGTTATATGGGTTAGGTTTTAATATTGAGGGTTTATGATTTTTATAGTTTAGTGGTTTAGGTTTTAAGGTTTAAGGTTTATGTTTTAGTGGTTTTAGGGTATATGCATGACTTATGTTTTATGGTTTAAGATTTATGTTTATGAGGTGTGGTTTAGTGTTTATGAGGTGGAGTTTGGGTTTAGGGTTTAGGCGGTATTCAAATGTCATAAATTTTATGTTTGTTTTTAGGATACTTATTGAAATAATATTTTTCTGTTGAGTATTAATTATATCTACAATTAATTTTATCTTAGTAGAATCCATTAAAAAAAAAAGAAATGAGCATTAATTATAAGAATTTAGTAGGTTTTAAACATAACCATTGGTTGTGTATAGCAAAACCCTTTTTAATTACATTCAACAATAAAAAAAAGGAATATTGTTATTCTTAGTAGGGGTGGGCAAAAAATTCGGTTACCCGGTCCCGGTTTCGGACTTGGCCGGATCCGATGAATTTTTACTCAGAATTAGTTGCGGTGGGACCGGGATTGGATCCAAAATTTAGGTCTCGATTGCAACTGGGACAAGGACTGGATCCTACTTTTTTGGACCCGGTACCTGGTGGGTACCCAATGGGACCGGGACCAGTACCAGATGCCCGATATTGGTATGGTACTGAATGGCATTGAGGAGGTTGAAAACAACTAAAGGCTCTCCTTTATTTCTCTTTATGTATGAATAGTATGAGTATGTCTCGTTTTAAGACTTCAACCTTCAAGCCTACAATATTTTGACTTTGTTATTTAATATTATTATTGATGGTTGAAAATTTTTCTCTTGCTGCTCAAATTTTATTAATAATAGACTAATTGACCGGGTACACGATATTGGTATCGGTTCTCACTAGTATTGGGACCGGTTCTTGAAATCTTGGACCCGGTCAAACCGGGACTGATTCTAGATTTCAAGAACCGGTGGTTACCGGGACCAATTCTAGACAAATTAGTCGGGTACCCGGTCTTGCCCACCCCTAATTCTTAGGACACCCGAGTTTGAGCAGCTTCTTTGCAAAATGTGTGCACCTTATCAAAAGACTAAGAAAAAATGAACAAATTCTACTATGAGATCACATAAGATACCAAAAAAACAAATATTATAATACACTAATTACATTAGTTAAAAACAATTTATTCAATAAATTAGTCAAGTAAAACTAAACACATAAATCACCTGCAAAAAATATTTTTTTATAATGTCTCATCCCACTAAATCAACTAATTATTAATACATAATCTATTTTAAAAAACAAACAAACATAATCCAGTTGTTTTATAGTGATATTTTTTGCTGTTATATGTATTTGGTATCCCACTTAAATGCGTGTCCGACCCAAACTACACATAAATTAGAGAGTTGTACAAATTACCACAAACATGAAGGACCCAAATTTATTCTATGCTTGAAATTAATATATTATATACTAAATAATAATTTATATATCAACTTCATACTTGAAACACGTGTATTTTATAATTCATGATTGATATATAAAGAACAAAACACTCGCATGACATTAGGTTACACTCGTTCTTGTTTCATGGAGAGAAACCCGAGAGTTATCTTTTTCTATAATTCACATATTTATATCGTGTTTTTCGTATTATAATTATATTTTAATATATGTGTATATATATAATATTCAAAAGAGAAAAAATTTCATGTATTGAAATATACGTAAAAAAATAACATGCAAGTAACCTCGTTAATTGTACATGAAAAATGAATTACAACCGAAATTTTATAAGTATAAAATTAAAACTTTCTTATTCCATTATATATTAAATAATGTATTCTTGTATATGATTATTACTTGTTGACTAAGCTGATGAATCATGCAAATGATATATATATATATATATATATATATATATATATATCATGAAATCTATTTGTACTGTTTTTTCATTTCATTTTATTTTTCAATGAATATTCTTTATGGAATAACAATATTAAGAAAGTCTACCAAAAGAAATGAATTTAAATAATACCAAACAATAAGAGTAAATATCGAATAAGTTAAATATATAAATTTTATATAAAATAATGTTTAAAATTAAAACTAACACAACTTTAAATGAATATCGACACCCATTAAAAGTAAATTGACGCTTGTTATTTGTTACCACCTACTTAAAAAATTTCTTTCAAAGAAACTTAAATTATGACACCCCAAACTAAATTTTTTGACTCCGCCCCTACTTCATTCTTATTCTTTATATTTGGTATAAGTGACGTTCAAGTGCCTTTAGACAAGAGGAGTTTAATGTTTATGGTTTGGTCGTAATTTGAAAATAAATAATTCCCTCATCCAAGTTTATTTTGATTAGATTTAATTTTTTGTATAATTATAGTATTTAATTTATTGGTTAACTAAATCAGATCGAGAACTGTAGAGGTTCATTGTACGGTGATCCTCTCAACCTATTTACTTTATTCACAATGTCATAATTCAAACTCTTACTCTTTCTTAAGAGATTTAGTTTTTAAGTCACCATTTAATTAGTTGTTAGTCCCATAATACTTTTTACTATTGAAAATAACAACATAATAACAATTTGCATGTTTTATAATTAAATTTAAATAAAAAATATTAGTTGTACCATTAAAATATTGTCGGGCTAGCTCGAATTATGTTGAGTTTCTTGACAAAATATGTTGAGTTTCTTGACAAAATATCATCTAAATCGGATTATTGTGTTTGAGTCAAGGTATCTACTAGGGATGTTTATTGTCGGATATTCGGTTTTCGGGTACCCGATTCATCCAGGTACTTACTTTATCGGCCCGTTACACACGGGTACCCGGAAAATCGGATACGGGTGCCCGGTTTATATATATATTCTAAAGTTGAAAAAAATCACATATTAAACACAAAAATATTTTTAAAAATTTTTAAACTTAAAACAAAGTATATAATACAAACATAGAAAAAATTTAGGGATTGTTATGAATATTTATCTATGTGGATGTCTATCATGATTAGAACTTTATCAAAGGAGTTTGATTTATTTATTATTAGGAATATTATTTCTATGAATTAGAGTTTAATGTATTATGTACTTCTTATGCCTATAAATAGATGATTCATTGAAGGCATTGTATACAATTCTATATTTGAGAATAATACAAATCTCCCTCTCTCTCTCATCTCTTTGATCTTTTATTCTTGTTCGTTGTTCTTCGTTATTTTATTCACAACACGTTATCAGCACGAGAATCTAATCAACTGAGGTCTTCATCGTTATAATTCAAAAGAAGTTACCGGGAAGAATTCGATTATAGAATAAACCAAAGATAAGTTTTTTTTTCTCCTTATTTTTTTTAGTTATCGATTGTCTTTCTCTTTATATTTTAACTTTGTTTTAATTTTTGAAAATTTTGGAAGTATGTTTGATTTTATACGAACATTGGAAAGAGATAAATTTGTGGCTTCTCACAAACAAAAAGACGAATCGACAGAGACGAAGAGGTTGCGTTTGGTGTAAATTACGTGTGTTTTCTCTTGTTCCTAAAAGGGTTAATTAGCGGTATGCTTATTCATACTTTTACTTATATGATTATATTTGATATTTTTCATATTATTATTTATGTCATTTTATTTGGTAAAAGTTAATATTTTTAACCGTGTTTTGAGTTTTACATGATATGCTTAAATGGCTTGGAAATAGATGTGATATAAAGGGACTATGAGAAGCTATCTCGGTCATATGCTATGTCTCCATTGTCCACGAGAGAAAAATCAATATCGGTAAATTTTGGTTTTATTTTTATTCTTTATATTATTATTTTAAAGTGCGATAAATCATGATGATTTTGAATTTGCAAGAAGATTATTATAAAGTCTATATTTGCTTGAAAGCAATATTTCTTCTTCGTTGAAAAACTTGACCATAGACTTCTCCCAATTTCAAGTTACGAAAATTCTTCTTGATCCAAAAAGTTTTATGAGAGGCATTCCTTGAAGTGAATGCAAAGCATGATGTTTATTCTATGCGATTATCAATGATGGGGCATTCCCTGAAGTGAATGCAAGCATGATGTTTATTCCATGCAATTATCAATGATGGGGCATTCCCTGAAGTGAATGGAAGCATGATGTTTATTCCATGCGATTATTGGATCTGTTTTATTCCCTGAAGTGAATACAAACATGGTAAATCATTATTCAATTAGAGACATAGTTTCGATATAATCCAAGTATAATTGGCTGGACATCCCGTTCTGCGAGGCTACTGGTCTCAAAGGAGGTTTTTAAAGGACCTTGTGGATAGGTTTAACAATGCCGCGTACGAGGATTAAATATTTATTCTCTGTGATAAGGATATGTGAAAAAGGTTTTAAAGGCCCACTGGCTCTACTCCATTCTCTGAAGTGAATGTGAGATTATATTATGGAAGGAATAAAAAATCACATTAAAAGTTATGGTCGTGGTCGAGGCTATGAATATACACATGAAAAATATAGTCGTTTTAAGAATACTTCTACCCGCTGGTAGCAAAGTTATAAGGATGACAAGAGTGATAAAGATCATTCTAAAGAAGTGAAATCCTTTTACCAATGTGATGTTATAAACCATTGGTTTCGTACTTGTCAGACGCCAAAGTATTATGGACTTTATCCATAATCATGAATGATAAATGAAATAAAATATAAACAAAATTTGTTTATGGCGAAAATAATTATGGCGTTATTGCTCCAACTCAATTGGATATTGTTAATTTTCTCATAACCCTTGAAAGGAATAAATTACCATTTATTTTATTTCCCTATTAACATATAACAGGAATAATTGCTTTTTTTTATTTATTTTATGTTAATTCGTTTTATTTATTATTTATTTATGTTAGTTTGCTTTATGTTTATTTATTTTACATATTATTTATTTACGCTTTATGTTAATTTATTATTTGAAGAATATGATTACTTCCAGAATAAAATATACAATGAATTGTGGCTATTTATGCCTAGAATTGTGGCTATTTATGCCTAGCAGATAATGCAAGTACTCATATTGTACTTAAGCATAAGAAATATTTTTCCCATTTAAATGCAAGGGGAAATATGAGTAGTATTTCTCAAAGTACTAAAATATCAATACTTCGGAAGAGCACTTAAAAGTTTATCTCTGATAGATAATCGACTTGATATGATGTGCTATATTTTATATTTTTCATTCCTCGAAGTGAATGATACAAAATACATATTTTCATTACCTGAAGTAAATGAAACAAAGCACATTCTGAAAGGTGCACAGTTATGCATTTCTCGATTAAAATGCAAGGGAATAATGTGAGTACTATATCCGGAAGTACTAATATCACAAAAGGCTCTGGTTGAGCAAATATGTTATTATCACATGAAACTTTATTCCATATTCACAGTGTGTTATACTCGTCAAAGTCATAAAGAGAGCAATATGAGTTCGCAAACTATCCCTTTGAGAATTATAGATAACATATGTTATCAATTGGCATTTGAAATAAGCCAATATGAATATAAGTTCTGGTAGCTAAAAAGTCAGTTGAAAGCCCTAGGAGAGCTATATATTGCTACCAAAAGATAATTTCAATTGAAAGCTCCGAAAGAGCTAAATATATTCCTATTTAAAGGAACAATTTTGATGGTCGTACTAGACATGTACAAGTAAGATTGAATTACATGTTATAGTAAACAAGAAGTTTACAAATTCAGAGATATATACACATATATATAGTTGGCATGATTGGTTAGACCATCCTGATCAATAATGGTGCAGAAATTATTGAGATTTACATGCACATGTATTAAAAGAACCTGTAGTTCTTGTGGTGCTTATTCTCAAAGGAATGGATTAAATTTCACTTATTAAAGAACGTGAAGTTCTTGTGTTGCTTAAAGGAATTGATTAAATTCCACTTATTAAAAGAACTTGAAGTTGTTGTGTTGTTTGTTCTCAAAGGATATAGATGATCCCACTTACCAAAAGAATTAGAACTTAAAGTTCTTGTACTAAGTTAAGATTGTATGTCTTGCATATCTGATCGAAATATGGGTCCATATATCCACAAATGTGGAAAGTTTTATATGATTTTAGTAGATGCATCTACATTGTTTTATCGACTTACAACCAGAAGTTTGTGAGATTGATTCTAAAAGATTCAAATTATGTAGTTAGACTATTCGTCTTGAAAAGATAGTGGGTTTATATTTTTTAAGCTATATCAGTTGTTACAAAGCCTATTGATTATGAAAAATATAGTTTAGCAAAATTTCAATTGGATTCCTCCTATTTAATAGCTAAACTATGAGAACAAAAGAGTTATTATTTATATGGTGTTTCCATATAGCAACACTTATACGCATCAAGCCAACGAGTTATAATAAACTTCCCGTTATGATTGGTTTTTGGTCAGAAACCATACATTTCCCATTTTATGATTTTTGAATGTGCGATATGAATTGCTCCACCACAACGCACAAAATGGGTAAATAAAAAGGGTTGAGAATATATATTGAGTACGAGTCTTCTTTTATGTTTAAATTCTTAAACATTAATTGGAGAATCATTTATGACATTATTTTTCTCAACATCAGGGGAGATAATAATCAACTGGATAGAGGAAAATGAATTATCATTATCTAGATCCTCGTATATGAACTAGAAGTTCATAAGATAATTCATGTTATTACATGTCAACTGTCAGACATATTTACTGACCCAATGAGAGTAATTAAGTCTCATATACCAGCTGAAATGCTCTAAGTTTAAATTACATGTTAGAGCAAGAGAATGTAAATCATGCCTGAAGCATGATAGTTGAAATGGTTCCAATGATCAAAATTCTCGTAAATAGAAAGTAATATGAGATGATCATATATTGGAGGCGGGTGCTCCTGTAGAGAGCCAAGACATAACAAATAATAAAACTCTATAAGAGTTTCAGGTACCTGAAATAAAGATTGAAATCTTGAAGAGATCTTGATGAGTTATGTCATTACGAGAATGGAACCAGAAAATTGGAAAGTTGTCGACAACGATTTTACAAATAATTTTACATAAAATACTTCTATAGAAGTAAAGAAAGAAATCGAGGATCTTGTATAAAATCTATCCAGAAGTATAGATATTGAATTGGCCGATGTTGAAAGACGCTTTGAACTTCTAAAATAGAAGTATTTGAACCAACAGTCCAAACACCTAAAGGTGTAATGCAAGTGAGACACAAATAAGTAGTCGTAAATACGACTTGAACTATGATTTATGAAAATTTTTAATTACTTCATGGTGGATGCAATTACTTTGGCAGTTATGAAAATTTTACATGCGTCTAATTATTTGTGGATCCATATTTATCCTTGAAGGATCTAAAATGCTATAAGCATTTGAAAATTTCTGAGGAAATTTATTTAGACATGTCTCATAAATCATGCCTGAAGCATGATAGTTGAAATGGTTCCAATGATCAAAATTCTCGTAAATAGAAAGTAATATGAGATGATCATATATTGGAGGCGGGTGCTCCTGTAGAGACCCAAGACATAACAAATAATAAAACTCTATAAGAGTTTCAGGTACCTGAAATAAAGATTGAAATCTTGAAGAGATCTTGATGAGTTATGTCATTACGAGAATGGAACCAGAAAATTGGAAAGTTGTCGACAACGATTTTACAAATAATTTTACATAAAATACTTCTATAGAAGTAAAGAAAGAAATCGAGGATCTTGTATAAAATCTATCCAGAAGTATAGATATTGAATTGGCCGATGTTGAAAGACGCTTTGAACTTCTAAAATAGAAGTATTTGAACCAACAGTCCAAACACCTAAAGGTGTAATGCAAGTGAGACACAAATAAGTAGTCGTAAATACGACTTGAACTATGATTTATGAAAATTTTTAATTACTTCATGGTGGATGCAATTACTTTGGCAGTTATGAAAATTTTACATGCGTCTAATTATTTGTGGATCCATATTTATCCTTGAAGGATCTAAAATGCTATAAGCATTTGAAAATTTCTGAGGAAATTTATTTAGACATGTCTCATGAATATTTTGGCGTATTTGGTATAATCACCTTAGTGAATACTAATTGAGAAAATACTATAAGAATGATCAGATTTTCTTATGTATTTTATAAAGGAGTTTGGATCAAGATCCATTATGATAATTTTAGAACTCCTAAAGAGCTTCAAATTGGAAACTCATGAAGTACTTTCAATACAAGTACTTGAATCTTGACATCAAGTTTATCTCGACCTGAAGATCGAACATTTTTATATATTTCTTTTGTCTATGAATAGACATAAGCTGAAAGAATCTTAAAGAAGATTCAATATGAATAGAGCATATCTATTGAGTATCCCAATAGTTGTAAGATTGTTGGATGTGAATAAAGATAATTATATCTTTTGTTGGTCTTGAAGCACTATATATTAGTTGGTCAAGAAATATCTATGATTATACAAAGATCATTACATTTAGATCTTCAAACATTCGTTGATGCCTCCTCAAATGTCGTAGAAATAATTGTTATGCACGAGGCAAGCTAAAAAATGTGTTTGGCTAAGACCATTGACCCAACATATCCAAAAGATATGTGGATTTACTTTTACAAGATATGATAAAAGCTATCTTGTGTGAAGATAATGCAAGATGTTTATCTCAGTTTGAAAGTGGATACATCATGGAACATATTACTCTAAAGTTTCATCCCTCACGATCTTTAGAAAAATGATATTCAAGATTAAATTATGAAGATTCAAAGATCTTCTGTGATGTTTTTATGAGGGAGAGTAAATACGCGTTGTACTCTTTTTCCCTTAACCGAGGTTTTGTCCCAATGGGATTCCTGGTAAGATTTTTAATGAGGCAACATGTCGTGCGTATCAAAGATGTGTGTACTCTTTTTCATTCACTAAAGAATTTTTTTTCCCACAGAGTTTTTATCTTAGTAAGGTTTTAAAGAGGCACATTATCTTCATAGACATCCAAGGGGGAGTGTTATGAATATTTATCTATGTGGATGTCTATCATGATTAGAACTTTATCAAAGGAGTTTGATTTATTTATTATTAGGAATATTATTTCTATGAATTAAAGTTTAATGTATTATGTACTTCTTATGCCTATAAATAGATGATTCATTGAAGGCATTGTATACAATTCTATATTTGAGAATAATACAAATCCCTCTCTCTCATCTCTTTGATCTTTTATTCTTGTTCGTTGTTCTTCGTTATTTTATTCACAATAGGGATTTAAATTTAGTTTTAGGGTAAAAATATTAAGAAACTTAAAATAAAAATATAATTTAAAATATATTAAAAATTATCGGGTTGGGTCGGGTACAGGTTAAGGGAAAACTTCTGGCCCGTGCCCTGAAAAAATTACCGGGTCGGGTACCTGGCCCGATCGGATTAATTTTTTTATAAGATTACCCAGCATTTTTAGGTTCTGGTCGGGTATTTTTAAACATCCCTAATATCCACCGTCGATAGCAGTGACTAATTCCCTCGCCGCATGTGCTCTTACCAAGAGATAAACGACTAGCTATGAAATGTGCTCCATTCCCATTGGTAGGAATCGAACTCCTGACTTCATAGTTAAGGGACGAGGTGAGAAACCACCACACCGCATCTCATGATTAAATCCGATTTTTTTAAAAGATCTAAATAGGATTTAAATCCGAAGTTTTTTATTTATATCCATATTTATTAATTATATATCTTAGTTTGATTGATATTTTTATTTATTTTTTTGACGCTCTCTGGATAAGCCTAATATTGCAAGTTAGACCCAAATACGATTTTAGGTATTAGACTTGGGCTTTATGTCCATTTTGACCGTGCCCGTTTATTTCGTTTTGTTTTGTTCCTCCTTTTTTATTTTATTTTAATTTCTTTTCTTTTTCATTTATTTTTATATTTATATTTCTTTTATTTTATTAGTTCTTGAATTCTTTTACAAAATGAAAAGGATAAGAATAAAAAAAAATTATTTAATGTATTGTTGATTTACAAGTTTATATTGATAACAATCGTATTATGACACGCCATTATAATTTTTATTTTTTAATTATTCTTAGAAAGTTTGAAGTAAGTATTCTAATTATATTTTTTAACATAATATAATTATATGTTTAATAGATGATTAGATATAATTATGCAATTTGTTCTCGTATAAAATTTATGAGTATAGTAGTTCAAAAAATAATTTATGATCAAAGACGGACACAGAGGTGCTGGGGGCAGTCGCACCCCTTAAAAATTTTAATTTCTCCTATATTTTATATATTTTCTTTGTAATTTTTATTGGCAACCCAATTCTACACCCTTAAAATCTTGTAATTTTGCATCTTACATTTTTAATATAGCTTCCTGATAGTTTACACTCTCTTACATAAAATCTTGTGTTTGTCCATGTTTATGATCACTTGACCCTTGAACTTTGGAGTTTGAAGTCTTTTTAACACATCAGATTTAAACTTATCATATAGTTGGCACATAAATTTAAAATTTGATCTAAGTTTTTTAAATGGGCTTAATATACTAATTGGACATTTAACTTGATAATTTTTTTCTCAACTTGGTACATTAACTTTTTCTTATGATCGCTTTGGTTCTTAAACTTGGAACTTGTTACCAAAGTGGTACATATGGCTAACGTCATTTTTAATGGCTTAACATGACAAACTCATAACGATTTTTAAGTTAATGTATCAAAATGGTTTAAAAATAAGTTTATGTACTACTTCGAGAAGGTTATCAAGTCTATGTACCAAAGTGGTCCAAAAAGTAAGTAACTTTCTCCATATGTATCACTTTGTGAACGATTGTCAAGTTTAGATATCAAATAGTCCAAAAAAAATTAGTTATGAGAACTATTATCAAGCTCATAGGCAATTTATTCTATTAAGTCTTTTAAATATATTTAGTATTGTTGTGTTGCACTCTTTTCCCTCATTTAAGTTTAAGAATTTTTTAACGAGGCATGCAACAATAAAGTGAAATAAATAAAATTATATTATCGTTAAAAAAAATCTTTTAAATATATTTCACGTCAAATCCATTCCATCATTTAATTTCCAAGCTGATGGCTAGGCCGTCCGGAAGGACCTAATTGATATGATACAAATAATGTTAGGAGTCAATTAAAATATTTTAAAGTTTAAAATCTATTTTAAAATTTAGACCGTTATTGGCGGATATCTTTCCGAATTAGTCCATTTTTATTAATTAATTTTCTCAATGAATTGGTGTCACACTGTCACTAGATCAGCTTAATTGAGCTTCCTCCCTAGCCTACCGGTATCTGTTCTTTCTATTTTTGGCCATCTCCTTGCCGATTAATTTCCTTCTAACCCTCAAACTCTAACTTTCATTAACATTATTTCAAAGGAAAAACAAAGGTATCTTCTTCTTTGATATTCCATCTATTAGCCTTAGTTTCCCAGTTTCCAGCATCTTTCTTTATGCATGAATTAGATTTCTCGATTTGTTTTGTCGGTTTATATATAAATTTAATTTAATTTCATGTTGTATGATAATTTCTTATTGATTCAAGTCTCTGATTTACTTTAGTTAGCATAAAAAACCCACATAATTAGTTAGTTATATAAGAATTCTACACTGATCATTGTTGTAATTTATACTGTCACATTTTGTTTTCTTCTGCTTCTATGATTGTTATATGAAGCTGGGTTTTCTTTGAAATTACTGAAATCATTAACAAATATGTTGGTTTTTTGTGATCATAGAAACGTAATTTGAAGAAGGAAAGATGTTGGGAATAGTAAGGCAAATGGTGATTTTCTGGAAACTCTGCTGATATCTCATATATGAATATGATAGGCTTTTATTGTTGTTTTTTTGTTCTAATTTTATGGCATTTTTTTATCCAGATGTCGGAGCAATCGTTGAAGAAGATCCGGCCTGCGGTATCGGTGTTGAGAAGTTTCTCATCTGCTGCAAAACAGGTAGTTTTTGTCACTTGATTTGATGAACAATAGAAGAAAGACCCACATCTCAGATTGCAAAATGCACACATACAATTAGAAATATGGTTATGCTTGTATGTATTTGTTTATGCATACAGTTTGCATTTTCTTGCAGTTAATTTTCTGTAATGGCAATTATATGCAGATGAATGTGAGAGAGGCATTAAACTCTGCTCTCGATGAGGAGATGTCGGCTGATTCGAAAGTCTTTTTGATGGGTGAAGAGGCAAGAGAATGATAACAAGGAACATTTTTTTATTATTCTAATCTATATTGCTTTTATTCCCATTCTTATGTGTTCTTTTTTAATTATAAACTGCAGGTTGGAGAATATCAGGGTGCATACAAGGTTTAACATTTAATGTGCTATAATGAAATTCTTAGCATTTTTAAAACTCTCTGAAGATTGGCTTTTGTTTCCATCTTTTTTAGATAACCAAGGGGCTTCTGGACAAGTATGGACCCGATAGGGTTCTCGATACTCCGATTACTGAGGTTATTTTTGTGCTGCCTTGCATAATCTATATCTCTTTTATTCTATTTTTGTGAATTTCTTAAATGTGCATGTGTTGATGCCTTTCAGTTTCTTGTTACATTCTTTTTCTCATCATATCTTGTTTCATAGGCTGGTTTTGCTGGGATTGCGGTTGGTGCGGCTTACTATGGTCTGAAGCCTGTCGTCGAGTTTATGACAATTAACTTCTCCATGCAGGTCCGAGAGTTCTGTCTTGAATCTCTGCTTATGTACACTTTTACTAGTATTCTGTGCTACCATATGCATGTTGTGAAAAAGAAGAAAGGAGGTCATACATTATAAGATACTGGAATTGGGATGATCAAAAGAGAAAATGATTTGGTTGTGATTTATGTTTGCTAGAATTTCACAAATTTAAAGCTAAATCTTAATTGCTCTTTTGAATGGTGGTAAATAAACAAGTTTGGTTTCTCTTAAATGTGTTTTTATCTGATGTTTTTGTCTGATACATTGTTTTTACTGCAGGCAATTGACCACATTATTAACTCTGCTGCAAAGTCAAACTACATGTCTGCTGGCCAGATATCTGTACCCATAGTTTTCAGAGGTCCCAATGGTGCTGCAGCTGGTGTTGGTGCCCAACACTCTCAGGTTTGGTTTCTTAATACTGTTACTTGCACCCATTAGTTGGTTTATTTACATTCATCTACTTTCTCGTGTTTCCCGAGCTTGCCGAGGTTAAAAATCAAGTTACATTGTACTAGGTGTTGTAACTATGTTTTACTTGTTTCCATGTTTTAGAAATCTAGCTTGTTTTCAATAGAGTAAGAAGCTTGTTTGATTGTTTTGTATATTGGTTCCTTTTCAGTGTTATGCTGCATGGTATGCTTCTTGTCCAGGGTTGAAAGTGCTGACACCGTACAATTCCGAAGATGCTCGTGGACTACTCAAAGCTGCTATTAGAGATCCCGACCCCGTTGTTTTCCTTGAGAATGAGTTGTTGTAAGTGGACTAGTAAACAATGACACTTTATGCATCGAGCCGATGAGCCCTACTCCACTGGTACCCTGTCAATTAGAGTTTTAATGCCTGATGCTATTTCGATATAACCGTTCTGCTTCAGATATGGTGAATCATTCCCGGTTTCCGATGAAGTTCTGGACTCCAGCTTTTGTCTTCCAATCGGTAAAGCTAAGGTAAACGCTATAGCGCCCCTGAAATTTTACTCACAGGGCTGTTACCATTACTATTTTCATGCTTCTGCTTCCGTCGATTGCTGCATTTTAACACATAGTTTTTAACCACTACTTTAACAGATAGAGAGAAAAGGAAAGCATGTGACTATTGCTGCTTATTCAAAAATGGTGGGCTATTCTCTTAAGGTATGTCTTGTATGCAATGCAATATCTGTTTGTATATGCAAATGCCGAGTTATCATTCGAGACACATTATTAATACGAGTCCACGAGATTCTACTCGAGGCATGACAGATAAAGGAGTAATCTAAAGTAGAACTTATGTAACATTAGATTGGTTTCGTAACAAATGCATATTTGTATTCGTTGCTGTTGTGCCTTATGTGAGAACTTCATTTACCTGGTGTTCTGCAGGCTTCTATGTTTTAGTTAGACTATCTTTTTAATCTGTCGGCTCGGTATACCAAATAATTATCCTATATAGTACTAATTTTGGGATCGTGGGGTGATCATTTAAGAGATTGTTTGTTGTTCAGGCAGCTGAGATACTCGAAAAGGATGGAATCGATGCCGAGGTAAAAATTATAACTCAAAGTAGTGCATGCAAGCCCTTACAAGGCTCAATTTGATTTGAATATTCTGCCGAGAAGTGCAATGTCCAATCTTTGTTAAATACAGGTCATAAATCTGCGTTCGATAAGGCCGCTAGATCGATCCACGATTAATGATTCGGTCAGGAAAACCAACAGATTGGTCACAGTTGAAGAAGCGTTTCCACAGCACGGTGTTGGTGCTGAAATATGGTTCGAGTTCTTCTCTTAAAATCTTTTAAATTTCTGCTTAACACACACACAGACACACATTCCGGGTCCCTGTATATATTTACGCAGTATACTTCGGTTCACAGTGCGTGTGTTGTGGAGGAGAGTTTTGCATATCTCGATGCACCAGTTGAGAGAATCGCCGGAGCTGATGTTCCTACGCCGTATGCGGCAAATCTTGAGAGAATGGCGATGCCACAGGTGGTTCCGTTTCTCCCTGTTCTTACTACAGGGACCATTATGATATATACACACACAACACAAATACACATAGGCTATATATAAATTTTATTCATTTATATATGAATTTTGCAGGTTGAAGATATTGTTCGCGCTGCAAAGAGAGCATGCCACAGATTTTAAATTTGCTACTCAAGTACCAAATTAGAAAAAAAAAGTGTCAAATTCAGGTACCACACGGACGGTATAAAGAAAAAATCCGATACCGTATTAGAAAAGTGTTAAATTCAGGAACTAAACTGGATAAAAGAAATGCAGTGACAAATTCGGGAATCGAATCGTATATTAGGTCTAAGTATATATTTCCAAACTGATCCAATGAATTTTTTTTTCAGGAATGAAGCTCAACACTGGTGGCCGGTGGGGAGGAGCTGCATCATTTTAATAACAGGAAGAGATTGTTTGAAATTTGGAGACATTATGTTCCTAAATTACTTAATAAATGTAATTATTAACTTTTTTTTGTATAATCATCGGTATCTTTGTATTTTTTTTATTTTATTTGGACCGAATGTCGAATCTAGGAAGTTAAACCCCATTGACATATAGATATTACACCCAAAAAAAGATACAATTTTCTTCTAAAATGACATCTTTAGTGCTATAACACAACTTTTTCCACATATAAAGAGATAATATAAGTGGAATTTTGGTTATAGAACTTAAAATGTTTTCATTTGCATCCCCCTGTATCATATCTCACAAATCCCATCAGCTCAGGTCCTTCAAGTCTTGAGTTATTCTTAAAACTGCACCATAATTATGATAATCAAACATTAATCCCCCATTTATGCAAAATAACAATCTGATTAGCAAGATTGAAAGTCACTCATTTACCTTTCCTCCGTAAACTTGGAGAAAGAGCCTGTGGTCGGGATCGTGCCGCACAAGTCGTTGTTCGACACGTCACTGTTGCACACCACACAACCATATTAAACAACAACAACAATAATAATAATAATAACAATCGAATTCTGTTTCAGACAAAGCTTTTACATGTCACTCACAAGATCTTTAGGTTTTGGAGCTTTGTAAGTTGTCTCGGAATCCTTCCGGTCAGTCGATTACTGTTCAGTCTCCTGCAAGGAGTGGACAGTACATTAATACAAACATTAACAACGACTATATCGTTCCAATTTTATCGGATGTTCCCGAAGCGACAACAACTATAAAAAATGGTAAAATTAAGAGAAAATCTTAGCTAATTACATACATGAACTTGAGATTTGAAAGCTTGGAAAGGGAAGCAGGGATGGAGCCTGTAAGGTTATTATGGTAAAGATCCAAACTCACTAAGCTTTTCAATTCTCCAATTTCCTCTGGTATTGAACCCACCAAGTTGTTCATGTACAGCTCTCTGCATATATACATCATTAAAATAAAGGTCAAATTCTGTACAAGGTCCATGTACTATGTGTTCTTGACGAATTTAGTCCCTCTATCATAACTTGATTCATTCTAGTCTCTTCACTTTTCAAAAAATAAGTCATGTTAAATTATTTGACAGGATTAACGAAAAAAAATGATTTCAAGACGGAAAATACACATTTTGAAAAGGCAAAGGAACTCGAAGGAATCAAATTATAGTATATGGACTAAATCTGCTATAAATAAATTATACAGGGACCTTTTGTAGAATTTGACCTAATATAAAATTACTGCAGATATCATTTGCTTACAGATATTGAAGGCGCTCAAGCTTTCCCAAGTCGGGCACTAAACGGCCCCGCAGCTGTGCATTTCCAAGATCTCTGCAAATATTTAACATGAAGTAATTATCAGTATACAATATAACGCCACAACTGCGATCGCGACTTAAAACCCTGGCTCAGATGTCCCTCTAAAGATGAAAAATTAACCTCGAACTATATTCGTATTTGACACTCACACTCGAGTTCGAGTAACTTACAGACGAGTAACTCGATTATCGGCATCGCAGGTGACATGGAACCAAGTACAAGGATCGACCAGCGTGGGATCCCAGCTCTGCAGCACGTTTTTGGGGTCTCGAACAGCTCTCCTCAAAGCATACAAAGCATCACCTTCGACATTTGCATGTGTGGTTTCCAATGTGTTTAGCAGAGTTACTGTAAGAACAACTTGAAGCAGTAGAACTAGACTGGCCATCGCCATTATCACTGGTTTCAAGAACACTCTAATGGGTCTGTGCTATATATATATATATGTGTGTGTGTGTATATATGTATGTATGTATATAGATCTGGGTTATTGTGAAAAGGCAAAGGGAAGGTTGGAATCAAAAGGATTTGCAGAGATGTAAGAATTTATAGAGCCAATGGAAGGGTGTATTGGTTTTGTAGGTTAAAACAGTAGGGAAACTTTAAATGAGAGAAGTGTGGGGCTGTTTCACGTGGGAAGAGAGAGCATCTTCTCTATCTCTAGTGCAATGCACACTCCCCGATTGACGTTTCAGAATTTTTACTGCTTCTTTATTAGTATTATATTATTTACAGGTTGTGGTGCATGTTATTGTTAGACTCGAATGAAAATCGTCTGTCACTTTATCATGTCTTAAATTTTGGGTCGAAAAATTTAATTTTTTTAATCAAATTTTGTTATTTTTAAAGGGCTTAAGTTTAAATTCCATGACCTTGTAGAGAGTCTAATTATGAATTTGTCAAATTACTTCATGAAAATTGAGATATTGATCCTTCTATTTTACTTTGGTACAAATATTTAAATGGATTATTGAATAAAATTGGATTCAATATTTTATATACATTAGATTGCATGCATGAAGGTAATGGAGGAGGGAAAAAGACAAAAGAGCAGAGGCAAATCTTTTGAACTCTGTCGGAGCCAAAAACCAGACTGGTTGGAATAATGGAGAAACCCTTACCCTATGCTCTGACATTTCTCTCTTTTTTTTTCTTTTTCTTTTTTGCCTTTTTCTATACGTTCTTCTTCCAACACCATAAAATAATAAAAATATATATTCATCAAATTATAGTGTTTTTTATGTTAAAGGTGCAAGAATATATGGACAGTTTTAAACAGCATTCGCCAAAAGAGAATAATGATACCAACTTTTATAATCTTTATTATTATTATTTTAATATGCTGACGTGATGTAAGGGTAGCATTTGTTCAACTTTCTTAGTTTTTTAAAGACGGTATACACATCATGCATTATTGGTGTTTAAACTCGGGTCTCAAGAGATGATAAATATCTACATTTACCACCAGGACACAAGGGAATGAGCTATAATCTCTATTACTTTAATTCTTTAATTCTTTAATAATGAAATATTAAATAATGCTACTAACAAAAATATTTCCATCGACTATCTCCAATAAAGTATGTTATCTTTATTGCATGCAGATGGAAATCGTCTGCCCCTTTTATACCTCCACTTTAAAATAGTGAGTTTAAGATTTAAAGTTTAGGGTTTCAATTTAAGGGTTGTGGTTAGTATTTATAAAATTAGGGTATAATATATTTTTTAAGATGTAAGGTTTAGGGTTTAGGATGTAAAAATTAGGATTAAGGTTTAGAATTAAATTTTTAAGTGATTTTAGTATAGGGGCATAAAAGGAGGCATGATCAAAGGCAGAAGATTTTTACCCTGCATGCATGTTGTGTTTCTTGAATTATTTATGCAAAATATTCTCTGGTTTAAAGTTAAGAAAACTTTAATTAATATATATTATTTTTAAAATAATATAATTAAGTAATTAATAATGGCTCCATTATTTAGTATTTTAGTCCTTAATTAGATTCGGTATTGAGAGGCAGATAGAGCTGTTTAAAAAGTAGCAAATTCCTTAATAAGTCAACCAAAAACAATGGAGGGAATAGGCAGAAAAAAAATGTGTCAATTAAAGAGATTCACAAGTAACTTGTGAAATATTATATTTTTTCCATTATAGAATTAATTATATATCATATATATATATATTTCTTACTAAATTTCAATGTAGAATTGACATGCACAAAGAACAACAATAATGCAATTGTGACATTGAAATTGAAATCTCAGTATGTTTTGAATGTTGTGTCAGAATGGTTGGTAAAATTAGAACATTGTACCAAATATCATTATCAACTTCCAATTTCTTGTTTCGGTCCAATTCTTTTAATGTCTTTTTGTCGGTGCCCAAGATTAAACTTTCCTACTATGTATTTTTTTATAACTAATTTAAATTGTTTTCTGCAAAAATTTATTGTAAGAAGATATTTTTAACTCAATTTATTTCATGTACAACGTCGATGTTCAAACTTCTTACTTTACTTGAGGGATATAGTGTTTTATCTCACTAAACCAACCGGTTGTTGATACCTCAAACTAAAGCTGGCAAACAGGTCAATCGGTTCGGGTTCAGTTTGGGTCATTTCAGTTTCGATTATTTTGGGTCTGATGTCATTCGGTTCAGTTCGGTTCTATTGTGCTTCGATTTATTTTCGATTCAATTTCGAATTTCGGTTCTATTGTTGATACCTCAAACTAAAGCTGGCAAACAGGTCAATCGGTCCATTTTGGTTCAATTAAAAATTGGTTTATTTTCGATTCAATTTCGAATTTCGGGTCAAATTTTGAGTCATCATATTCGGTTCGGTTCGGATCTCGGGTCAAATTTGTCAGGTCTACCTCAAACTATATATTAACTTAGTTATATACATATAGATATATATGGTTAGGGTCGACATGGGTTAATTTAGTTGGTTTAGCAGCTTGAATCAAGATTTGTGTCTCACTACTATTAGGTTTATAAAAGAAGATATATATATGGTTAGGACAAAGTAATAAAAATTGTGTTGGGAGTTAAATAAAATCATACGATTTTAGATTAATTAATAATTTAAAGGTGATTATAAGGTGGTCTCTATTCATACATATTCTTAACACTTTAACATTACACACTTAAACTAAGTTGAATGGTATGCTTTCCCCCCCCCCCCCCCCCCCCAAATATTACAAGTTATTATTTTATACAAATTTAATTGATGTTTATAAATATAATATTAATAAATGTTGATAATTAATATAATATAAATAATGAATGATGGACAAAAGATAATTTGTAGCATGTGAATGGAAACTCGTCTTTTAATGTTTTGATGATGATGAAAATGTTTTGACTTCACTTTCACTTGGATTGCACTTTGCATGTGCTTCTCGTTTGTGGTGTGTTGGGCTTTGTTTACAGCTTCATCTTTATGACTTTGTAGGGGTTGAAATCTAAAATTATATAATTATTGATTTAATTTTGATTTAATGTAATTGTATATTATCATGCATAACTATTTTGTTTATGTTGATTATCTTGATTAAAGAAAAGAATTAGGAGAACCTAATAAGTAGTCTAATAGAAAAGAGAATGATGTTTCTTTTAAGAGATTTGAGTGAAATCAGCCTCGTCTGTAAGGTATGTTAAGAGAATTCTAGAGTATTAGCTGTTTTGGAATATTAGCTGTTAGTTTGTTATAAGTTGTTGGGCCTTTTGTAACAAACAAAATGAGTCAGCAGGTTAGTTAGCCGTTTGGGCTATAAGACTAGTATTGGGCCATTTTGTATGTATCAGCTTTTTCGTCAATATTGAATAAAACAGAAAACTCTCTCCTCTTCTTCTCTTTTCAAATCCCTAATTCCCAATTCCTTTTTTACCGAGATTGTTCATAGATTCACATGGTATCATTCGCTTTGGTTTCTTGATCCGGCGTTCTTTGTGTTGACATTCTGCGATCATGCCAGAGGCTTCAATAGATTCGGAGGCTGAGCATTCTATGTCCTTCTCCAGCGATGACGGTGTCTCCGCTCATACGTTCGCCAATAAACAGATCAGTGTCCGTCTCGACGACGACAACTTTCTTCTGTGGCAGCAGCAAGTGAAATTGATGGTTCGTGGTCTCGGTCTAGAGCATTTCCTCGACGAAGAGACTCCGATTCCGGCAAAGCTTGTTACGAATAGTGATGGCGAGCGCACCGTTAATCCGCTCTATTTGAAGTTTATTAAGCAAGACAGTTCGCTTGCTTCGTGGTTGTTATCCACAATCAGTCCTCGAATCCTTTCGCGTCTGGTTCGATCGGAGACTTCCGCGGCGATCTGGAGCTCTGTTGTTCGAAGGTACTCTAAGTTGTCCACGACTCGACTGATGCGACTCCACTGTCGGCTTAGGTCGATGAAGAAAGGTAATCTCTCCATGCTCGATTTTACCTCACAAGTTCAAGATATCTGTGATATGCTCACTACTTGTGGTAATCCTGTCTCTGAGCTTGAGCAAGTGGCGTCTGTCCTCAATGGTCTTCCCGTCGAATATGAACCGACCGTGGCGGTGATTTCTGCGAGTGAAAAGCCCTATTCCTTCGATGCGGCTGTTTCTCTTCTCATTGATGTTGAGACGCGTCTCAATGATCCAATCCGACTTCCGATTGGGATCCACAACACTGCGTTTCAGTCAACTGAGGAATCTGGTGAGGAAGTCTCTGATCTGTCGCGTCGATCTCATGTTCCTTCTCGTGGTGGTGGTCGTCCTCCTGCTTCGAATTTCTCTGGTGGTCGATTTAAGGGGCGTTCTCGTCCGCAGTGTCAGCTCTGCGGCAAGATCGGTCATCTGGTTGACCGATGCTGGTACCGGTTTGACCACAGTTTCAAGGGTGGTGGTTCAGCTAAGTCCTCTGATGCTCAGGCTCATACTTGCTGTTGTCCTCATGATTCATATGAGGAGCAATATACACCTTTTGTTTCTACTTAATCTCCTGTTACTAATCCCTCTGCTCCGCTTGACAGTCCTCAAGTTAATTTTCTTCGTGCTGCTCCTACTGCTACATGGTGTCCTGATTCGGGAGCAACTCATCACGTCACTAGTGATGCTGGCTGTGTTCAAGCGGGTCGATCCTACAGTGGCCATGGCAAGGTGCATATAGGTGATGGATCTTCCCTTGACATTACTAAGATTGGTAATTCCTCCTTGCTTACTGAATCTAGAGATCTAGTGCTTGATCAATTGCTTTGTGTACCTAGAATCACCAGAAATTTGTTGTCAGTTTCAAAGTTCACTGCTGATAATTCTGTATACTTTGAATTTCATGCCAATTGCTGTTATGTGAAGGATGAGACTACTGGGAGTGTTTTACTTGAAGGCTCTCAGGAACAAGGATTGTATCAGTTTCATGCTTCGTTTGGTTCGAGTTCAGCTTTTGCCTACACGACTTCAAGACAGGACTACTCTGGTTTCTGGCTTTGGCACAGGAGGTTGGGGCATCCTGCATCTGATGTTGTGAATTTTGTTCTTAATAAACAAGTTTCTGTTGACAGAAATACAGTTTGTAATGCATGTCAACTTGGTAAATGTCATGCTCTGCCATTTAAGGATTCTACTACTGTTTACACTCAGCCTTTTCAGTTGGTAGAAGTAGATGTTTGGGGACCCTCTTCTATTTCTTCTGATGGATATAGATTTTATATCTCTTTTGTTGACTTGTTCAGTAGAAACACTTGGATATACTTGTTAAAGCATAAGTCAGATGCCTCTGTAGCTTTCAATCTGTTCTATAAACTTGTGCAAACTCAGTTTTCTACCTCTTTACTTGCTGTTCAAACAGATGGTGGGGGAGAGTTTAGGTTTCTTGAAAATGATCTGAAAGTTCTAGGTATACAACATAGGGTAACATGTCCTAGAACCTCCCAGCAGAATGGGGTAGTTGAGAGAAAACACAGACACATAATTGAAACTGCCTTATCCTTGCTTGCACAAGCATCTCTTCCCTTAAAATTTTGGTCTTTTGCTGTTCTAAGTGCAGTGTATCTCATAAATAGGATGCCTTCTAAAACACTTAACAACAAATCTCCATTTCAAATTCTATTTCATAAAACACCTAACTACAATTTCCTTAAAGTGTTTGGTTGTCTATGCTATCCATCTTTGAGATCCTATAACCATCATAAATTGGACTTTAGATCAAAACCTTGCCTTTTCTTAGGATATTCTCCTAAACACCATGGATACAATTGTCTAGATACATTCACTGGTCGGTTATATATTTCTAGACATGTGGTTTTTGATGGAGTGTTTCCTGGTTTTAAGGATGGTACCTCAGACTTTCCCAACAATCTAAATACTTTTAGATCCCCTGAGTTGCTTGTTGATGATGATTTGGCAAATATCAGTGGTGAATCTAGTCCCTCATCTACTTCTAGTGATCAGTCTGTTAGGTCACAGGATGATGCACATTCTGCTGAGCATCAGAATGTTGAGAACATACCAGTTGAGACTGTATCACCTGAAATACCTTCTGTTGGTGAAGATGAGTGTGTGGATGTTCAAGGTACTTCAGTTCAGTGTGTTGAGGATAATGGAATGAATGACACTGTCCTTGTTGAGGAAGACACTTCTACTCAGTCACCCCTAGCTGAAGAAACCTCTCATGTTGTTCAGATTGAAGAAGATAATGTTGATCAAATTCCACCACAAAATTTTTCTAGCCCCAGTCCCATATCTCATCCTATGGTAACTAGGAGTAAACTTGGTATTTTTAAACCAAAGATTTACAATCTCCACCTTGATGAAATTCCACAAGATGTTCATATTGCCTTGCAACACCCAGAATGGAAAGATGCTGTGATGGCAGAATACAATGCTTTGTTGCAGAATGATACATGGGAGCTTGTATCTTTGCCCTTGAATAAGAAAGCCATAGGATGTAAATGGATATTTAAGGTGAAAAGAAAGTCAGATGGATCAATTGAGAGGTTTAAGGCTCGACTGGTTGCAAAAGGTTACTCTCAAATGGCTGGACATGACTTCACTGATACTTTCAGTCCAGTAGTCAAATCCTTTACTGTAAATGTACTACTTTCAGTTGCTGTTACAAATGGGTGGCTTGTTAGGCAAGTTGATGTCAACAATGCCTTTCTTAAAGGAGATCTTGATGAGGATGTATTCATGCAACAACCTGAAGGTTTTCAGTATACAGATGCCAATGGTATGCCCTTAGTATGCAAGCTAAAAAAGGCATTATATGGTCTGAGACAGGCCCCCAGAAATTGGTATACAAAACTCAAAGATTTTTTAGTCTTCTTGGGTTTCAAAGTTTCCAGAGCAGATGTTTCATTGTTTGTGTATAAATCTGCAGCTCTCACTACTTATGTTGTAGTTTATGTAGATGACATACTGCTTACTGGTTCTTGTTCTAAGCATGTTAACAGTGTGATTCTTCAGTTGAATTTTCAGTTTTCTGTTAAAGATTTGGGTACTCTTCATTATTTTCTTGGTATTGAGGTCATATCTCTTCATGGTGGTTTGTTCTTATCTCAAAGGAAGTATATCACTGAGCTTCTCATTCAGACAGAATCTCAGGATCTCAATTCAGCTGCAACTCCTTTAGCCTTAACACCAAAGCTGAGTAAGAATGATGGTGAACCACTTGCTGATCCACATCAATACAGAAGTGTTGTCGGTGCCCTGCAGTACATCTGTCACACTCGGCCTGATATTTGCTTTGCTGTGAACAAAATTGCTCAGTTCATGCAACATCCCACTGATATACACTGGTTGGCTGTGAAGCGTGTTCTCAGATATCTGAAGGGAACACTCGATTTTGGTCTTTGGTTTTCTTCTTTATCAACTGGTCTTCCATTAGTTTCTTTTTCGGATGCTGACTGGGGTAGTGACCCTGATGACAGAAGATCAGTTTCTGGCTATAGTGTTTTTCTGGGTACTCATTTGATTTCTTAGAGTTCTCGCAAGCAAAGATCTGTGTCTCGTTCAACAGCTGAAGCTGAGTTTCGCAGTCTTGCTGATGCTACCTCAGAGCTTATGTGGCTGACAGCTCTGTTGCATGACATGAACATTGTCTCTACTGATATTCCTGTGTTGTGGAGTGACAACACAAGTGCTGTGGCCATGGCTGCCAATCCGGTCATGCACACAAAGACGAAGCACGTTGAACTAGATTTATTCTTTGTTCGTGAAAAGGTTCTCTCAAGGGAAGTTCAAGTTAACTATGTCCCTGCTTGTGACCAGGTTGCTGATATTTTTACAAAGGCTATTACCACTGGCAAATTTGAAGAATTCAGATTCAAACTCAATGTTCGAAGTTTTTCAGATTTGAAGAAGCATGGGAAATGTTAAGAGAATTCTAGAGTATTAGCTGTTTTGGAATATTAGCTGTTAGTTTGTTATAAGTTGTTGGGCCTTTTGTAACAAACAAAATGAGTCAGCAGGTTAGTTAGCCGTTTGGGCTATAAGACTAGTATTGGGCCATTTTGTATGTATCAGCTTTTTCGTCAATATTGAATAAAACAGAAAACTCTCTCCTCTTCTTCTCTTTTCAAATCCCTAATTCTCAATTCCTTTTTTACCGAGATTGTTCATAGATTCACAAGGTACATGTGCATTATCAAAGGAAAATAGTATAAACATATATTATCTTTTAATCAAACTTACAATTAAGGTAACACATGAGCACCACGCTTACGAAAGATTGGATTATATATTTTATCAACACACGTCTTTTGTATGATCAACAGACGAACAAGCATCGGATCACATCATTTTCGTATAAAGTTTATTAGTAAGACGATAAACTTTTCAATCATATCCAAATATATGTGTCAAAGGCTTACTTTGACTTAACTTTCAACTTTCATTAACAAGATGCATGTTTAAGAGAGTTTATATTAGTTCACGTTAATCTTTTCTACTCATCAGATCATTCAAGATACAACTAAAAATTTAAGTCACTTAAATTTTATTTTATAACTCAAACTCTAATTAAATAAATTTGATTTTTATCATATCAAATCGAATATGAATTTATTTACCCTTAAATATAAGGATTCATATCCAATACACTGGCAGTGAAAACTTTTACTTTCCATAATTGCCTTAGTTTTAGGGTTTAGGGACTTAGTTAGGGTGTAGTGTTTAGGGGTTTGGGTGTAGGGGTTTAGAATTCAGGGACAATTGTTAGAATTTAGGGGTTAGGGTTAAGATTTAGGGTTTAAAGGTTAAGGTTTAGGTTTTAGTGTAATATGTTGAGGGTTTAGGTTTTAATTTATAAACCCTAAATTCTAACCATAAACCCTAAATTCTATTTACAATCTTTAAATTCTAAACTACTAAACCTAAACCCCTAAACCCTATACCCTAAATTGAGTCCCTAAACCCTAAAATTAAGGCGCTTGTGGAAACTTTTAGTTTCCACCGCCAGTGTATCAAATAATTATCCTAAATATAAATAGAAAATAGGATAAATATTCTACACACAGGCGGCAAGCGCCTTAATTTTAGGGTATATGGAGTTAATTTAGGGTATAAGGTTTAGGGATTTAGGTGTAGGGGTTATAATTTAGAGATAGTTGTTTCAATTTAAGGTTTAGGGTTATAATTTAGGGTTTATATGTTAAAACCTAAATAATCACCATATTACTATAAAAACTAAACCCTAACATATAAACCCTAAATTATAACCCTAAACCTTAAATTGAAACAAACATCCCTAAATTCTAAACCCCTACACCTAAACCCTTAAACCATATACCCTAAATTAACTCCCTATACCCTAAAATTAAGGTGCTTATGGAAACTTTCAATTTTTACCGCCAGTGTATACAATATTAATCTTAAAAAATAATGTGAAATATGAAAAATCCAAATAAGATGGGACACACATAAAAGCACCTTTTTTTAATTCTTGGATTAGATGAAAGGGTTAGATTAGATATGATGACAACTTTCTTATTAAAAGAAGTGACTTCACTAAGCCAACATTAAAGCACCTTATATTTGGATTGCATCTTCTTTTCTTGCTTTAATCATAAATTTGGAAAAAAGTTGGACCAATCTGCAAAAAGCTTTGTCCTTCATCTTTCTTCTCCTACAAAGAGAATGAAAAGGCTTTCCACACGGACCATATTGATTGTATAATCACTACCACACCATCATTTCCTTTTTCTTTTGACACTTTTGGCGGTCAAATTTTGACCATTTATCTTCATTCATACTTATTGGTCTAATTTGGTTATAGTCCCTCTATTGTGTTGAAATTTGAGATTTATTTTTTCTAATTCTTCTAATCTTTCATGTTTGTGTTACTGTCTACATTCAGTGTTCTTCCAAAATCATCTCCAAAGCACAAGTTGAACATGTCAATTACTTCTATTAAAGTGGTAACATGACATTTTAATTGTTATTCAGTTGCATAGTTACGGTCATGTAAAATTCTAATTAATTATGTTATACTAATAAATTAATAATAATTTTATATGTAATCATTTAAATGATAGACTGGTTGGAGAAAGATGTGTAACGTCACCGTCTTTTTTATCTCATGACTTTTTTTAGTGAGATTAATATTTTTCTCTCAGGCGTGATAAAAAAAACTAAGAGAGGCAGAGATCGTATAAAATTTATTGTTATAAAGGTTAAATGATTAGAATTAATATCCTATACACTGGCGGTGGAAACTGAAAGTTTCCACAAGCGCTTTAGTTTTAGGGTATAGGGAGTTAGTTCGGGCTATAGGATTTAGGGGTTTAGGTGTAAGCGTTTAGAATATAGGGATAATTATTTTAATTTAAGGTTTAGGGTTATAATTTAGGGTTTATATGTTAAGGTTTAGTTTTTATGGTAATATTGTGAGGATTTAGGTTTTAACTTATAAACCCTAAATTATAACCCTAAACCTTAAATTGAAACAATTATCCTTAAATTCTAACCCCTACACCTAAACCCCTATACTATATACGTAAACTAACTCCATATACACTAAAACTAAGACGCTTGTGGAAACTGAAAGTTTCCACCGCATGTGTATAGAATATTTATCCAAATGATTATAGAAGTATAAATCATATATAAATTTATACATTATCAACCCAACAAACATGAATTGAAATTAGATCGACATGATTTGCAAGACAATAAAAAAAACCAAAGTAAAGTCAAATAGGACAAAGAGCATGGGGTCAAAGGGATGGATCCTTTGATAGTGGAAATTCGAAATGTAAATTGACCAACATCGACATGTTAGAGGCAACAAGGTTCCCCCACACAGCTTTAGTTTCCCTCCTTCTTCAAATTAAACCTATGTTTTAAAAGCTTCCCCCAAAGTGGCTTTTCTCTGTCTAGTTGCCGGTGGACCATCAAGATATATACCACAATTTTACTTATTGTTAGTGTCCGATCCAGATTATCCGATCATATAGAGAGTATATGATTCATAATCTTTCTTTTAAATACCCACAGTTTTTTAGAATATAATTTACAGAAATGACATCAATATATAAATACCCAAAAGATATGATTTTGAATTTTTTTGACAAATTCTAAATTTAATCATCATCCTACTTAGAGGGGAGGAAAAAGTCGTAGTAGGGGTGTCCATTTTAGATATTTGATTCGCTTCAATCCGAAATTTTTGAATAGGTAATTTAGTGATCCGTATTCGATCTAAAATTTTTGGATATCTAAAAATTGGATATCCGATTTTTTCGGATCGGATATTCGGATATCCAAATATCTGAATGCATGACTTAATTTACTTATATTTTTTTAATTCGATGATCCTATCTATGAAAATTTTAGGTTTTTGAATATAACAATCAACAAATTATTGAATATAACATGATTTGTATCTGTGGAAATTTCAAATTTTCATATATAACAAGTAAAAATTCGAATATAACAAGATTCACATATATAAAAAAAATTAAATTTTCGGATATCGAATAATCGGATATATGATCCGAATGTGAAATGACTATCTATATCCGATCTGAAAATTCCAGATATCCGATCTGAATTATCTGAAAATAAAAATTAGGTCATTTCAACGGATATTGGACCGGATTTTTTTGCACACCCTTAAGAAAGGGGACTCTAGAAACATAACATAAATTTCGTGACCAACCAAAATTATGTAAAATAAAAATGATCAACTTGACTAACCGACTAAATATAATATAATTCTAAATTATATATACACTCTCCATACATAAATTTGGATCGTGACAAACAACACCGCTAAAAGAAATCAAATAATAAACAAAAATATAAAGAAGTAAGACAAAGAAGATGCTGTCGAGTAACATAACACTATAGCTAGCCTGCACTAAATCTCTTTGCTTTTTTCAAGATCCCCAAATAATATTTAACAAAGCTTTTAAAAAATTAATCCCAAATCATGAGAACATATCCTCTAATTCAGCTTTATCTCTATTCCATCACATATTAAATATAGAATTTATAATAGCCTCAACCTGAGATTCTTCACTATATTTATTTAAATAATTTTACGAACGGGATTAAGAAATCATTATGTGTCTTATTTATTTATATTTTTATATTATTTAAGTATACGTGATCAGGGCGAAGTCG
Organism: Hibiscus tridactylites; assembly: GCA_958450335.1. Classification (NCBI taxonomy): domain Eukaryota; kingdom Viridiplantae; phylum Streptophyta; class Magnoliopsida; order Malvales; family Malvaceae; genus Hibiscus; species Hibiscus tridactylites. The sequence continues at coordinate 1,311,686 of OY288268.1, read as the reverse complement.
ATGAAGCAAGTATTGGGGCCAAAATAAAATTAAAAGATTTTGGAGGGGCAAAGCTATTTAGTGAGGAGCCAAAATTGTAAAAAAAAAAAATTCATTTATTTAAAGGTTAAAAAAGACTAGATTGAATTTTCCATATTTAAGAGGGGCTAAAATTACAATTGGACTAGTTAACCAAGGGAGGCGAATGCCCCCTATAGGCTATATGGCCATGGCTATGCCATTGCACATGATTAAAGGTGATAATGAGCATGGCTCGTAAGCTGCTCGGGCTCGGCTCGATCAAAACTTGATTAAAGTTCGACTTGAATGAGCTTGACTCGAGCTCGTACTTGGCTAGAGACCTTAACAAGCCGAGCCAACCTAAACTCGGCTCGAAAAGCTCATGAACAGACTCAAAATAATTATAAATATATATAAACATATGTATGTTTCAGTGTTGTTAACTTGTTATCATAATTAAATACTTTAAATATCGTTCTCTCTGTGGACTTGTATAATTTAAAAAATGTACTATAGTTACTTGTGGACTTAAAAAATAAAATTATCTTTTCCAAAATAGGTTTTCACATGTTATTTTTAAAAACTTCAAAAAATAAAATAAAAAGCAATTTGAGGAAAGCAACAATATGAGCTTCGAGCCAGAGCTGAGCCCAGTAATACCATTTTCGAGCACATGATAGTTTCTTAACTCTCTTTGTGAAATTAATTTTTTTGTTTGACAAATCCTAATTCTAATCTTAATCCTACCTAGAGGGGAGGAGAATGGGGGCTCTAGGAGAATAAATGGGGCGCACCTAGTGGATCTAGGACCTATAACTTAAGGGAATATAAGGGAACAAAGATAAGCAGCTTGACCAACCAACCAAATACATTTGTTCATGAAATTAAAAATAATTAAAATATGATATGACACGAATAATACATAAACACGATATAAATACACAAATATCTCAAAATTTATATAATATAATTATCAAATGTATCGAATCATATAACTTAAACACCAACATTATCATGGTCTCAAATCGGTAGTGCCAATGTGCCATATCTTCCGTTTGTGTACTTGAAACTTTACGATGCTCTGGGATATTGGATTATTGTTGTTACTGCAAATTATACAACAAACAAAGGAGAATACATTAGATACCGTTAGAAGATGTGATCCAAATTTTATTTTGTTATGGTATGAAAAGTTAGCAAAGCGTTCAACTCGATGAAAAAATAAAATTAAAAAAAATTGAGAATATGTAAGATTTTATAATATTATCTCGATCCTCCCCGACATAAATTTCCGTCTTTAACGTTACCGGTTAGATTTCCTCGGTGAACGGTTCCGACAAACATATTGTCCGATACATTCCTGATACACAGTAAAATACTTGTGTTACCCATCAATCTTTGTATTTAAAATGAAAATAAAGATAGAAAACAGATGATTAGTAAAAGATGTGCAAAGTGCAAACTCACATAAACCTCAGATTGCCTCTTTGAACAAGTTGAAACAAATTTGATGGAATTATGCCACTGAAGCTATTGTCATTCAAGTTCCTGTGATCAATATAGAGCGAGTTTATGAGGAGAAAATCATCAGTTGACGAGACTCGCCACCAGGGACGGAGCTAGGATTTGAAGTTGGGGGCAAAATATAAATTTTGAAAGGTGGGAGGAGCAAATTCACAATTATCCTAATTTTTTTTAAAACAATATAAAGAACCAAAGGGTAAAAAAACAATTTCCCCCTGCCGGGGGGCCACAGCCCCTCCCATTGTAGCTGTGGCTCCGTCCCTGCTCGTCACGTAATAATCGATATCGTCATCATATATAAAAATCCCATATGGGTACGAGGTCCAGTACTCACAAAATTTCGAGGATAGATTATGTTTTTGAAGTTAGACAATTTGATTTATTCCAATGTTAGATTATAGTTACATTCTTGACATTCGAACAGAACAATAACTCTTTTCCTTTTTTTAGAGAGATTTTTAACGAGGCTCGCAATTTATGGTTGAGATTAGTATATTCTAATTAATAAAATCATATTTTGCCGAGAAAAAAAAATGTATAAACTTACAAGAATGACAAAGAAATCAGGTTTCCAAGAGATGCAGGAATAGGGCCGGAAAGTTGATTATGCTGCAAATTCAAGCTCACCAGGCTCGTTAAGTTACCGATCTCGGTTGGAATGGCGCCGCTCAGATTATTACCGAATGCCTCCCTGCCACCGGCCGGAATATTTGGTTAAAATACTTAAAAGGCCCTTCAACTGTTTCACTTCTACTAAATGAGTACACGAACTTCTAGTGTACCTAAATAAACCCCTAACTTTTAATTTTTACTTGAACGAACTTTTTTCCCAAACGAAATGTTGATTTGCATCAAGTATTTTTCGACTTATGAATTAAAGTTTAGGTGCTTATTTGGATACAACATAAAGACTAAGGGTTTGCTTTGATGAAACAAAAATATATTGGTTTTGTCTTGATGGGACAATGGTGGATCAAAAATATATTTGGATACAACATAAAGACTAATGATAATTTTAATCACACTAATATAAATACTTAGTAAAATTAAACTTTGCCCCTCTTATTATTTAATCCCAACTTGAATACTTGTAGAATGACAAATCCTTAGTGATGGGAGGGCGCAAATTTTTTTAATGACAATTTCAACCCCCCAATAGTTTAAATACTTGTAAATTAAATTTTGTTCTTTCTTGGATTAAATATCATTAGGTCTTTATTAATTTTGAAGTTAGGTAATTTTGTCCCTTTTATTGTCTAATCTTAATTCTATCTCTGAATAGACCGAATATAAACCCCACTTGTGAACTAAAACTCCATATTTTATACCTTTCAGATATAACTTTATTCCACAAATTATATATAAAAAGGCAAAGAAAATAGTAGACTTACAAATATTGGAGATTTGCAAGCTGTCCAAGCTCGGGAACAAGAGGTCCTGATAAATTGGCATTACCAAGGTCCTTCAACAATCAAAACCCCATGTTAATCCATCCATCCATCCATTATACATACATAAAATCATACATACATGCATGCATACATACATACATACATAAAATTAGACATACATCCCATGCATACAATCATACATACATACATACATACATACATACATACATACATGCATGCATGCATGCATACATACATACATGCATGCATACATACAGTGACGGAGCCACAGCTCCCATGGGAGGGGCTGTGGCCCCCCCGGTAGGGGGAAATTTTTTTTTTTACCCTTTGATTTTTTATATTTTTCTGAAAAAAATTGGGATAATTGTGAATTTGCCCCCTCGACCTTTCAAAATTTATGTTTTGCCCCCCCAACTTCAAATCCTAGCTCCGTCCCTGCATACATACACAAACTTACAGTCTAATGACAGAGTTTTGAGAGTTGCAGGAAACATGAAACCAGGTGCAAGGGTTAACAAGTGTGGGATCCCAGCTCTGAAGAACGTTGTTTGGATCCACCAGTTGGCTTCTCCAGGCATTAAGAGCATCTCCTGTAATGATTATTACATGTATTAAGACAAACATAATCAAGCATTAGTTGTCATAAATGAAACCAAAATGGCATATAATATGTGCGTCTGTGTGTGTCTGTGTGTGTATTTATACCTTCAGAATTGCAGTCGACTACAACACCTATAACTGCAACAAGGAGGAGACAAACCAGAGCCTGAGAATCCATAATAACACTTAACAGATTGTGATTTGTTGAAGGAGGAGATTAGCTTGACTCTGACAACAATCTTGTCAAGTCAAGGTAATATATAGGCACCGGGGAAGGAGAAAGTCAAGAAATTATGGCATTTTTAAATCAAAAACTCTTTTTTATTTATTATTTGAAAAAAAAGAACCGTTAATTTATATTTGAAAAATTGACCTTCAAATCTGCCATGTATGAAGAACTCGCTTTCTGAGAATAACGAGACACGAATTCCTTTTCTGCAGAAAGCGAGTTCTTCATAGATAACAATACTTTCCAGAATAATAAATTTAACAGAAACTCGTTTTTTAAATATAAATCAACGGAATTCATTTTTTCAAATAATAAATAATAAAAAAATTAATTTAAAAATCCCAGAAATTACATTCATTGATTGACTTGTTCTAATTCTAATTTTTTTAGCGTTGATCATTCCAAGGATTTGAATTCGTTGTTTCTATCGTGTTTATGGGTATTTTTTTCCATGGTAGATATTCAAAGTATTTGACTATATTGACTCACAAGGATAGAGTCAGGACTCGGGATCTAACATCGAGAATGATCAAATTATTGAACTTCAAAATACAAGTGCTTATTAAGTATTTAAAATACAAACGAAAGATACAATAGTTTTAAACGATTTATCTCATAGGTGAAAGAATCGTGGACTAACCAACAACTAGTTGGTCTAGCAAGATGACATGTTAGATATTTTTAAGTAAGCTCAGATATTCGAGTTTTGATATTGTGAATGGAACAATTAGATTAAAAAAATTGCCCCTGTAATAAACTTATGTAGTACCGATTCAAATTACAAGTTAATTGATGGTTAGTATAATTATTTATGTAGTTGATAGTTCCAAGACACCTTGTGTGACCTGTGAATTGGTGTAGAGATCCCTAATTCCTATCATGCCAATAGGAACCAACATATGTGAGTACAAATGGGATGGAAATTCTCCTCCTTTTCGGTACTTTTACTTATGTTTTTACATTTAAAATTAGGTTTAACTTTTATGATTTATAGTTTAAAGTTAGAGTTTATGGTTAAGGTAAGGTGTATTTTTATAGTATAAGGTGTAGGGTTTAAGATTTAAATTTTAAAATTAAAATTTTAAAATTAATTTTTTAGTGTTAGGGCATATATAAAAACACCGAAAATAAACAGAAAATTTTTATCTTACAAATGATTGATGTCAGGGTCTTTGTAAAACAAGATAAGTGGTTTCACTAGGTAACAACTCCGAGCGAGATGTTGACCAAGCCAAGTGTGAGATCTGCAAGGTGTATGTATATATAATGCAATATGAATTTATATTAAATACACTAAGGGTGAAGATTAAAAAATTTTATAATTATCTTAGTTTTAGAATTTATAGGTTTATATCTATGGATTTAGAACTTAGGGATTGTGGTTAAAATTTAAGGTTTGGAGTTTAAAGTTTAGTTTTTAGGTAATATGGTGGGAAACCCTAAATTTTAACCTCAAACCCTAAATCCTAATATACCACTAAATTTTAAACTTTTTAAATTAAGTTTTTAAACTCTAAAACTAAAACGCTTGTGAAAATTTTTAATTTTCACTTCCGATATACGAAATGATTACTCTAATAATATTTGAGTTGTGTATATTTTTATTATCTAGTATTACGGTCAAGTTCCTCTCTATTTTTTATGATTTTTTTTTTGAAAATAAGCCACTAATTTTATTAATGAGAAAATACCCAAAATTCTAGTAAGGGTTTACAAACTATCATTGTAAACTAAATACATAATTTGGACTTCCTCCTAAAACTAGTCACTTTAGATCAGATATGAACCATACATGAAAAGGTTATAAAACCCATCCAAATACTCGATCGAAAATAGATACGAAACCTGACTGCATCGGCAAAACGAACCATAAAAGGGGATGAAGCTATTGATAGACCACCGAGAAAACGCAAATCAGAGCCGAGCACCTGAAAAACTCATCACAAACGCAAACCGCATATCCAAATTCAAATCGAATGTCCATAGCAGGGAAGATCAACATGATTACAAATAATCGTCATCTTGATCAGTCGTGACGTCGTCGAATCAACCTCATAGAAAACAAATAATAGAAAAACGTGCCAAGAGACAGAAAAATATGTTAAAAAGCAAAAAAACGTACCAAACGGTAGAGAAAAGCGTGTCATAAAGACAAATTTATTGAATTAAAAAGATTAAAAATCAAAAAAACGAAACAAATAAATGAAAGAAGGTGACCGGCGGTCGACAGATAGCCCGAAAGCTGCCGCCGGCCTAAGTTTGAACCAAAAAGAAGGAGAGAGGCTGCACTGAGAGAAAAGTGAAAAACTATCTTTATCAAATATAGATGACCAAATAAATGAAAAACTATTTTTTATGCATTTAATACAAATATAGTTGTTTAAAAGTATGATGTACATAGTTCAAAAGTGGGTGTTTGGTGATGACTAATGTATTGAAAAGTAATAAAATAATAATAATTAATTGAATTTCAATCTAATGTTTATAATAAGACTCAAATTAACTGTTTTTATATATAATTGAAAGTTTCTTGTGGAGGAAATCAAATTAGGTATAATAACACAATAATAACGCGACTAAATCTCAGTCAAACGACCAAATTTAAATAAACAATTAAATTTTATTTAGTTATTCAGTTAAACCAATGAATTGTTATTAGAGCAGATAGCAACAACTATTTTATTCGGGAAAAGTCATCTTTTTTTCAACAATGTTTTTGTCATTTGATCCAATAGCCTTTCGTTAGATAGGAACAGGTTTGATAAATACTGATAACTTTCGAATGGAGTATTAGAACGAAAAAATTCATTAGATAATGAACTATTGGTTCTAAGCCATCTCTGGCGATGAATCAATAATTCGAAATATTTTTTTGCGTATTCTTGATAAACTACCGTTTATATATAAATCTAGGAGGATCTGTTTGGGAAGTAAGAAGGTCCTTTAACATCTTTTCATCTGCAAAGAATTCTCGGTGTGAAAATACAAAAACAAAAAATATGAAAACACCAAATTTAAATACTCTACATTGTGGCAAAGATGACGTCGAAAGTATTTCTTTATAATCATCGGTATTTAATTTATTACTTGATTAATTTTGACTCAAAATTGAAAAAATTTATTATAAAAGCAAGTCTTCTAATGACACTAATTTTCAAACCCTAAACCTTAAAAAAATTAAATTTCACCACTAAACCAATAGTTATTAGTTTGAAAGTAATATTTTAATGAGGTTTGAACAAACAATATTAGAAAATCAGTTCCACTCATGGTGGCTTGAATTTTTTATTACTACTATTTAATTACATTTCGATTAGTTCAATTATAGTAAATTGTTTGAATCAAACCAAAATCTTTTTTATTTTATAATATAAAAATAAACATTTTTATATATGGGAGGGGCTGTTGGCCCCGGCAGGGGAAATTTATGTTTTTTTTTTTTTTACCTTTTAACTCTTAAAAAAAATTGATTTTTTTTTGAATAATTATGACCCCCCCACCCAAATTTATGTGTTGCTACTCACTCTTAAATTCTGGGTCCGTCCCTGTCTCCACCCAACTCTGCTCACAATTCAAAACTCCATTGGCAGTGTTAAGAAGAAAATAGTATAAAACTTGAGTTGGATGGAACTAGCAAAAGCAAAAAAAAAAAAAAAAAAAAAAAAAAAAAAAAAACACTGGGTGATATAGAAAATGCTAAACTACACGTTTAGATATGTAACAAAAAGAAATATTTACAGAGCAATCCAAGCAAAATCACTCACTCACTACAGCTTTTAATCGTCCCGAGCTTCAGTCGCCTTCACAAATCGTCCTTTCACTCTCTTCCTAGTATCCGCTCTTGCCTTCCTCGATTCATATCGAATGTGTTTATCATACCTATTAGAAGCATGGTCAAATAGATTGGAATGTATTTTAAATATGCTCCATACCAGATTTGAGCTTACATTTATCGCCCAAGCTAATAGCAAAACTAATCCAAGGACTCATGTGATATTTGACACTTTAAAGGTTTAATGAGATTGTTTTGAAAATTTCAGACCATTTTAAAATTTTGGTCATTGCTTGTAGAAGTCTAATGCAATTAACTTATAGTTCACTATTAATTGTAATGTGTATAGATTTATACCTTCTTGTTTTCTTCTTCTCCTTGTAACGTTGCATGGCATTGCCTCTGTTTTGCGCCAGCAACTCGCGGTCAGCGTTGTTAATTGCTGTTGTTAGCATTGCTTGGTCAACCGATCTCACTACGAAAGGCTGTTCGGTGAAGTTAACATCATTGGAACTGCTAGAGCCTTTGTGTTTACCAAAAGCTGAACCTGATGATGGCTTTGGTATTGGTAGATTGTTGCTCTCGGAAGTGGCCGGTCCACTTGCCCCCGGATTATTTGAGCCATTCTGCATTTTCAAGCTCCAAAATTAACACTCGGAAGGGTCTTTAATGTAAGCAAAACAAAGTTACGCATACTGCATCTATGGCAGGAGGAGATTGCTGAGTTTTGCAACAATGTCCAATCAAATTTCTAAGTTTATCTGGTTCAAACAAAAATAACATAGAGCAAATAAACTACTAAATAACCGATCACAAAGAAACAGTACGGTGAATAAAGGTAATTGGAAGGGTCTATGCTGGCTTGCATATCTCAAACTCAAAGTTCACCAAAAAGTATATTATCGCCTGTTGAGTTGTGTGATAATAACAAGTTTGGTGCCATATTTTGTCAGTTTTAGACATTGATAAAAGGGGGGGAACACCGGAAAATGAATATAAAGAACATCTACTTTCATCAAGCGAGTTATCAGATAATCGAAAAGAGAGGATCTTGAAGAACTACGTGAGGGGCCATTGAACGGCTGGAAAAGACCCCAGCCCTCTTATGGAAAGTAGAAATGGAGGCAGATCGACACAATTCAGTTTTGAAATAGTCAAGACCAAATGTGACTACTGAAAACATGAGGAGCAAAGGCATATTAGATCTATTGTTTTTTATCTAGGACTCCACCCAATCCATAGTTGAACCAAGCTGAACCCGAACATAAAACAAACTCTCATAAACTATTTTCTCTAGTCACAAGAATCAAACCAAACTCTTGTTCAAAAAACAAAAGAATAAAACCAAACAAGCATATAGATAAGTGGTGGGGTTTTTTATGCATTCTAAACTACAAATGGGGAGGATGACCATGTCCATAGAGAACATCAATACTCTAAGGGGTGTTTTATGTTTCTCAGCCACAGGTTAAATTCGTACAAACTTCAATGATGGATCTAGATATTAAGTACAAAATTATGAACAAGAAATTACCAGATAAGATGAATCATAAAAACAGTGCATATAGCGAAAATGAGCAAGGAACATACATTATTGAGTGAAGTCAAATCGTGTCCTGAAGAAGGGTAGCCGAGCAAATTTGCATTAGTCAAAGATGTCTCATTCATGCATTGGTTGAAATTATTAATCAAGAAACCCGTATCGCTTCCGCCATACCCAACTTCATCATCCAATCGGGATTGGCTGCACTCTTCTTGACCCCTCAACCGCCCTAGCTTAAAATCCCAAATCTGTAATCAATTCTAACCAACTTATTGTTACTGTTTCAAATTTCTAAAGATAGCAACATAGTACATAGATTTTTTTTCATGAAATATAATTATGAATTCCGTCTACCTTAATTTATCAAAATTTGGTAATAATTTAAGAAAATCGAGAACTTAATTCAATTGGATAACATGATTAAATCATAATTCATGTGCAAATAAGTAGCAAAAGGCCATAAATTAGCGAAATTCAGCTGTTTAAGTTCATGTATTTCCCAGTAAATTCTGATAAATTAAAGTAGATGGACTGATCTCTCAATTTTAATTTTGTAAGAGGGATGGATTTATAATTAGACCTAAAAGAAATTACCTGAGGAGTTCGACCGGTCGGATTACTAGTCAACACCACATTTTCGCCGTTAACAATGTGTTCGCTCTCTTGCGTTTGCATCATTAGCAAAGAAGTGAATGGAGTCTGCGTTGGCGTTTGCTGCCGTGGCAACGGCTGTATAACCTCTTGTTGAGTCAAAAGGCCAACGTTCGGTTCGACGTTCGACGCTAGATTCTCCTCACCTCCACCACCGCCACCTTCGGCAACACCGCCTCCCCCGCCGCCGTCCATAAAATTTCTTTTCATCAGCTCCACAAGCTGCTTATAGATAACCTGTTTGCACTTCCCGCTCCCGCGAGTCTCCTTCTTCAACGTCTCCCCGTAGCACCCAAACCCCTCGTACGGCACCATCATTTCCTGCAAACCAGTCTCGTACAACCACGATTCCACCGCCGGCGTAATCAAATCCTGGTTACACACGTTCCACCCCCGATCCGACGCCTTTTTCTCTTCCAGATCGAATCCCCACGCCGAAGCCAGCTCCAGAGCCGACGGACAACCAGAGAACCCTTCCACGAGGGTGCGATCGTGTGCCGCCGACACAGAGCAACTACCATGCGCGTCCCAATCACACTCTTGACAGAGCACCAAATTATCTGTCCCGCACCGAACCGAAACCGGTTCATTCCCGCAATTATCGCAGATCTGCGAACGGACGTGCTTCCGAGATAGCAGGTTCGCCGAGTGAACATGCTGATCGCAAAACAAACAGAGCTTGGCTGAGTCAGCTCGGCAGTAGAGAACCGCCGTTTGCTCATTGCAGAAATCACAGGGCACAGCTCCCTTACCTTCTGGAATAACCATAGTTTTTGTTAATAGGAATAATTAAAAATTCAAAAAGAGAGAGATAAACAAAATAAAACCCTAGCCTCGATGTAGAAGATGAAGATGAGCAGACAGCAGAGCAGAGATAAATTATTTTAAATAAATAAATGAGATTTTTTCCAGCTTTTTTATTAATATAATTAAACAGATTAGTACTATTTTGGTAGGGTAGCTCGCTGTGTAAATGAGCACATGAGAAGTATGGAGGAAGGAAGTTTGTTTGCAGTTTTGACCGTGATAATTAAATAATTATGGTTTAAAGCAATTTGTAGTCCTTAAATTTAATGTTTTTTCTGATTTAGTCCTTTTTTATTTCTCTTTTGAGTCTTTTGATGATGTGTGTCACATGTAAAGAAAAAACATAAACAAAACTTGACCCAAAAAAATAGGTTTCTCAACGTGGAAAAAAATCAACATTGTAATTTTATAAATTTAATTCTAAAAATTTTAAATAAAATTTTAAATTATAAAATATAACTCGAATAAATTGAAACTCATGGTAATCAATAGATCAATTTTTAAGTTCCAATTGAGTCCCTTAACTCTTCCTGATATATGAAAAAAAAATGAAGAAATATATGTGTATATTGTATATGGTTTTAAAAGGTCGTTTAAATTGGAACCAATCAGTATCATATCATAACAGTATAAATATTTACAATTAAATTTGAACAAAAACTCAAACAACTCGACTCGATTCTAAAATTTTTCAAACAAAGTTTGAGTTATAAAATAAGAATAATCAACTCGACTAATCTTTTTGACTCGACTTGATCGAATACTAACTCATTATCATATTTAGGGTGAGTAAAACTCGACTCAACTCAAGGCGGAAAAACTCGACTCGAAAAAATTCAAATAAAGTTTGAGTTGTAAAACATAAATAACTCGAATTTTTTAATAATTGATGTATTGATTTCTAGTTTGAGCCGAGTCCTCAATTTTTCTTGATATATATATATATATATATATATAATTTTAATAGTAGACCCTTAACACCAAGTATTAAAAAATAGACTCTAATAATAAATATTAGAAAAAAATTAAACTACTACTATAATCAAACACTTATAATTATGATCGACGGGACCTGAATAGAGATAGGCCTAGGCCGTCGCCCTTATGGCCCACCCCAAGGACGACCCTGAACAAATGGTGGTTTCATGGACATACGTAAAAAAAAGTTTATGTTAAGAGTGCAAACATTTAAGAAGTTTTATTAAGGATTTAAAAATGTGAAATTATAAAATTTTAGATGTGTTTAATAAAATTATAAATAAAATATCTAAACTATATAAAAATTTAAGAATTTTAAAAAAAGTACGACTATATTCCAACACTCCCTCAATACATCCCTAATTCGTATACATAATGTTGTTAAAGATGTAAAGATGAAAAAGGCGAAAATGACCTTCGAATCTGTTTTCCAAACTCGTTAGGTTGGATTTGTTACACAATGAAGCTAAGAGTTCTCACAATCTCTTTCTCCATGATGGCAAAAATATTAATTGGAGTGTAATAGTCAACTTAAATTCAAGGATAAAATGGTCTTTTTATTTTACTTTAAAAAGGGATAATACATCATTTTGTCCTTTGGCTTTGACATGATTTTCGCTTTATCTTTTTCTATGTTAGGTCCCTTTCCCACCGAACTAAAAGCTAGTAGAAAATTTTCATAAACAATTGTTAGGTATTTTTAATTGGATTAATATACTATACACTGGCGGTTGAAATTAAAAATTTCCACAAATGATTTAGTTTTAGGGTATAAGGAGTCAGTTTAGGGTATAGTGTTTAGGGGTTTAGGTGTAGGGGTTTAGAATTTAGGGACAATTGTTTTAATTTAAGGTTTAGGGTTATAATTTAGGGTTTATAGGTTAGGGTTTAGTTTTTAGGGTAATATGGCGAGGATTTAGGTTTTAACCTATAAACCCTAAATTATAACCCTAAACCTTAAATTAAAACAAATATCCCTAAATTCTAACCCCCTACGCCTAAACCTTATACCCTAAACTAACTCATTAAACCCTAAAACTAAGGCGCTTGTGGAAACTTTCAGTTTCCACCGCCTATGTATAGAATATTTATTTTTTTAATTAATATTTAAATAAATAATTACCAACAACGAACTGTTTTAGTGGGACGAGACACTAAATTACTTAAGCAAAGTCAAAAGGTTTGAGTTCTTGCGTTTCAAATGAAAATTAGATTAGATTAGAAGAATTGCCCTCGTAATGAACTCATACAGTACCCGGTTTAGATTAATCAGTCAATAAGTTGGATACTGAGAGATTATAATCTTATCCGGAGTGAAGTGTACGAAGGAGAGATCTCAAAGGGATTTGAGTTTTGTAGCATTCTTAGGTTAGCTTTTGCAATTCTTCACGTTTTTAATGAGAAGTAGCTATCTAATCAATGCATGAATTAATAATTGAAGAAAAGTAAAAGTAAATTCTCACTTCAATTTATAATTGATAAGTTTATTATGAAAATAATGAACAAAAATCATGTTATAAGAATTGGAGTAGGGGTAGAATCAATTAAATCGATTTTCAGTTGAACTATTGGTTCAATAACAACTAAATAATATAATTGTTTAAAATATTTGTTATCCAGTTCAATTGATTTTTTACTTGAATTTTTGTATCGAATTTTATTTTTTAAACAAATTCATTATTATAGTATTGGAGTTGATGTATGGTCAACTCATAACATCAACTCCATGGAATAATGAGATTTTTAATGGAGGGTCCTTATTTTCTCTTATTAATAAAATTGTATTTGTAATATTTGTTAAACTTATCTGATTAATACAATACTGATATTTTAAAAAGTCAAAAACATTTTAAAAATAGCAGGGCGAAACTTAAAAAAGGGGCAGGGAAGGGTTTACCCCCTAAAATGGTTAAATTATAAGTTTAATCCCTTTAAAATTTGAGATTTGAGATTAAAATGGTAAAAAATACATTTTGTCTCCCTTAAACGATGAGATTTGAGTTTGATATTTTGAATTTTATAAAATTATAAGTTGAAATGATGATAAAATTATACTTTTAGCCCATTCAAACATTATAATTCTTTTGTCCCAAAAATAATGGTTTCACCCTTGAAACTTAGGAACCGATTTAAAATCGAAGTCATAATTCAGAGATGTTTGGTGTAATTAAGTCATAGTAAGGACTTTAACCAAAATAAATTAAAGCATTTGTACCATATATCACGACAAAGGCAATCAACCAAACCAGACAACAGAACATAAATGAAAACGTGCATTGAAAATGACAAGCCTGTTTTCACTTCGAGAATAAATCTCATGTAAGAACCATATGAAAAACTACAAGATTTTGGGCTTAGTTCAATCCTTACTGAGAGTTAATCCATTGAAAGTTAGGTCGATTAATAACGTTAGAAGTCGCGAGTTCGAATGTGTTTCAACATAGTTGTTTTTTATTTAAAGATTTAAAAAATATCCGCTTACATTAGTGTAAAATTAAATGAGTTTTTTCTTATACTTTTATGAGATTTTATTAGAGGTGGCAAACTGACCCGAGACCCGAATCGATTTTATTCGATCCGAGACCCAATATAGGCCCGAACAGGACGATCCGAAATTCGAAACAAACCGAATCGAATTGAAACCGACCTGATTTTTAGTTGAACAAATATGGACCCGATCCGATTTTTCAACCGAACCGAATAGACACGAATAGGTTTCATCCGAAGCGAAAGTAACCCGAACTGAAGGCAAACGGAAATAAAGAAGAGATATTAAAAGAAATAATGAAAGATTTGATGTGAATCGTCACACAACTCACAAAAAGTCAAATATAATAACTTTATAAAGCCATATATGGGTTTAAAAAATTGACCCGGCCTAAAAACCCGGCTGAAACATATTGATCTCCAATTGAACTGATGTTGACCCGACCCGAATTCAACTGACCCAAAAATCAACCGAATCGATGTGACCGATCCAGACTGATATCCGACCAAAAAATCAACCGAACCGATATGACCTGATCCAAACTGATACCCGATCAAGACTAATACTTGACCTGAACTGAACCGAAACCGAAATAACTCTAACCAAACCCGATCCGAATGACCCGTTTGTCAAATCTAAATTTTATACTATCAATACTTTAACAATCCAATCATTGAATTTATCAATATACTCATACCCAACGGTCACATCCAAATGTAAGCGAAGGGTGCAATCTTTTAGATTAGTTCTTGAACTTGACTTGAAAAGATAATGTTTTCGATTGTTTACCAAAGAGACAATTGAAGTAAGATATTATAGGTTTATTCAAGATTAGTATCGAAATTACATATTAATTTTATCAATATATAACTTATATGCAAATTTTAATTTAATTTATATTTTTTAATCTAGTTTTCACATACAACTAATTTAAGAAACATCATATTTATAATTAACTTTAAAAGAAAAGATATAATGGGCTACCTTTCAAACATGGCATCTTATCATCATAATTCATGACTTTGCCATGAACATATTCTTAAATGATTTCATATGTAAATCCATTGCACCGGAAAGACTTGAGTAAATTCAAGTTTGGGTTACAAGTAGGGATGGGCACAGGTTGGGTTTTTGGCCCACTCGGACCCAACCCGAAAATAAACACCCTAAATTCGTACTTGACCCGACATCATTCTTTAAAAAAAATTGATCCGACTCGAAAATAAATATATTAAATTTAGCCCCGACCCGACCTGACTTATATAAAATAAAATAATTTTAGAGACTTAATTGTAAAAAAATAATCTTAAGGGACTTAATTGTAAAAAATTATAATTTAAAGGGCTAAATTATAAATAAAAATTCAATTTTAAAGGCTTAATTATAAAACATATATATATAAAGAGGGGTATTATTATAAATATCTCTAAAAATTTTAGTGGAAAATTACACTATTAGTCCTGAGTCGGGTCAGATATTTTCCACCCTAAACCCGAACCAGACCCGAGTTTATCCTTAACAAAAACCCGACCCGACCTGAACCTAATTTTTTTATTAAAAAATCTAACTTAATCGGGCCGAATCGGAATCCGTTGGGTCCGGATAAAATGCAATTACTAGTTGGATTCCCTTTGGATTTTAGGTTTTAGGCAAATTACTTAAATATATTTAAACTTGAATTCTTCCGAATTCAGATAATTTTAAATACTTATTAGATCCTAATAATTTTAAAACTAGACATTTTGATACCTTCTGATATTTAATTTTGGTTCCGTCTTTACGTGTAGAGATGATTCATCGAGTGAACTTAAAAATGCCACGGAGACTTATTCTCGACACCTTTCCCATTAAAATGTAATGAACAAAACAGAAGATGGGAGCCAATTACCAGCTTTGTTCCATCTTTGATGAAGAAGATTGGTATAAGGATTTGACCTTAAATCCTTAAAACAATGAAACCTCCTCCAAATCACACTAGTCAAAGGGAATAATTAACACAATCTTCAAATGTAGCAGCAAAATGACACGTGTCCCTAACACTGTACTATTGCTCAAGAATTGACTTTAAACATGGCTGAGTTGTCGATGGAGATATGGCCTTGCCATGGTGAATGGGGTCCGAATCAAAACCAGTCCAACTTGAGCAGAAACCGAATGTTTGCTTTAAAGATTCTGTACTAAAACAAAAGTCAAAACAGTATTATCCACTCCAACCGAGGTCGATTTCGATATTCATTGTAATCGACATGATAACATTCGTTATATTCACAATCCGAATGAAATCGCGTGCCGGCAGTGATTGCATACAGTGATAAGATTACAGGCATAGTCTGGACCGGTCATGCAAGATGCTGAATTGATTGGATCATTGGTTATAAATTAGAGGCCTCCAAAGCCAAAGCATTGCAAGTGAGGCATTCCATTGGAGAAAGGGAATGGATTTCACTATGTGCCGGGAGAGTTTTTCTCTCGTTTTAGGGTCAGACTTGACTCGACTCTGAAATAATCGAGACTCAATGTGACTATTGATGAGGAAGAGAGGTCCTACATGAAGACTAGAGTGTTGTGTTGTAGCCAAGGATGACTTGCCTGTGGGCTATGCCGAGCATGAAATCAGATCGTTGTTGCTTGATCGGCACACTACAGGCAGTCTCCTTGGCTATCAGAACTCGCTCTTTTCGTTCATGCCGGACTTTCTCTTCTTACGCATCTAGACCGGGGGTCGCCGAGATAGGGTACCAAAAGATAGATGGGGAAAGGTAAATTAATTATCTATCCACATTTATGTATGTATTTATATACACTTCTCTTATAACAAATGTGTTATGGTATTCATACATGTAGGACCAATACAAGATAGAACAACTCAAATTACAAATGAACTGAATAATATACTCCACGGTTCATCGACATTTCGACACAAATTTTTATTGGTAATTAATTTAAAATTATGTGGGTTCATGTTCGTTTGTTTAAACAAAATATATATAAACAAATTTAACCAAATGAAGTTTTTATTTTATGAAACATATACGAACAATACACAAACGATTTACAATTAATTCGTTGAACTCTGCTCATTTACGGCTCTAGATATTAGATTTACCTAAAGAAGGTGAGTCCGAAATTGCCGCAATAAGGGCAGTTAAAAGGAGCAGGGGAAATGAAAAAAATATTTTTTTTGATCGGACAAATGAAAAAAATATTCTGAGAAACAACACAAGGGGAAATCTGTGAAAATTATAATGGTAGTAACAAACTGAGAAAAAGTTAATCTTTAAACGGTATTTTGATTTGTGTTTTGTTGGGTTAGGGGAAATTCAAATACTTAGAATTTGAAAGGGTAAGGGAATTCCGATTCCTGTGTTTTCTAGAAGAAGATTTGAGCTTTACGTACGCAACTACGGCAATTGGCGCCAATTGCCTGGGACAAATAATCTTAGATTAATTCAAATAGTTTTGAAATTTTATAAAATATGAATATTTTAATTTCAAATGTGATAATTAATCGAATTGAACCACAAAGGAAACATATGTATCGATTTGGATTTTTTTAGATTATGTACAGTCGTTTTTATTGTATACGTTCAAAATTACCTTTACTCAGCGGCGGATCCTTTAATGGACTATAAGGCCAATCTCTCTTGTGAGAAATTCAAATTCTGCTCTTAAAATTTTTAAAATATTCTATTTGACCTTCTCAAAAATTTTAAAAATTTATTTTAATTTTTAATTTTTTTTAAATATTTTTAATTAAATTTCCTCTAAGAATTTTTAAAATTTCTTATTAAATCTCTCAAAATTATTAAAACTTTTAGTTAAACCCTCAAAATTTTTAAAAATTTTCGTTAAAGCATCTAAATCTTTTTAAAAATTAAATTGTCCTCCCCAAACTCTTACCTCAAGTTTCGCCACGCCACTAGTCTCTTTCAATGGTCAATGAAAGTATAAAATGTTGTATACATAAATCTCAACCTTGTATGTATATATAGAGAAAGATTGTAAAATGCTTTCCAAATTGATTGACCAGTACATCATAGATTATTGTCTAGTGTACAAAGGTTGGACGACCATACGTAAACACAGGGACGGTGTTACATGTTGAGTGGGAGGGGTTGTGCCCCCTGTAAGGGGATTTTTTTTTTGTCTTTTGATTCTTTATTATTTTTCTGAAAAAATTGGGATAATTATGAATTTGCCCCCTCTCTTCACCTTTCAAAATTTATGTTTTTCCCCTATAACTTCAAATCATGACTCTGTCCCTGCGTAAACAAAAAGTCCTCATCGTTATTGAGAGGTCAATTCATCTTTGTATCATACGTCCAATGTAAGCGAGAATGAAGAATAAAAATCTTCTGTCCTTTTTTAGTGTTTCTATTTATGTTTTTACGTTAAGGCTTAGAGTTAAGATTTAGTGTTATGATTTATTATTAAGAATTAGAGTTTAGGGTGTACGTTATGTTTTTAAAGTTCAGGGTTTAAGATTTATAATTTAAGGTTAGGGCAGAGAATTTTTGTTCGAGAATGGACCCATCCAAAATTCCATCGTCCATCTCGTGAAGTTGTAAGCTAGAATTGCAGTCTGTAGGGGTAAAACAAAACTCTGTCGTTTTTGTTATTTTCCCCTACGGACATTCGTGTTGTCGACACCTTGGTTTGATTCACATGTTCGTCCTTTTCTATGTGTCTATTTCTACCTCTTTTCCCTTTCCAAAACATTCCTTCACAGTTTCACTTCTGCTCTTTTCACCTTACATTTTTGTCCATTTTAACTTGTCTCTATGATTGAGATCATCATTCAACTTCTGCCCCCCGGGTCGCATTGTGTTTTACTAGATTAAGTTTAAAGTCGAGTTGGATTAGATCTCGTTTTGAAAATAAATTCTCGTAATGTTATTTTTCATTTATAATATTTGTACTCAAAATTTTGTTTAAGAGACATTTCTTTTAACTCGATCCAATAAAAAGTGTTGCATTGTATCTATACTATTTGTTTAAACTTTATTTATTTTTACATGACGTTCATGACAAGCAATGTGGTTCTGGACAGATGTAATGAGAGTGATCATACAGAATTTCTAAAAAAAAAGAGATCTAAGATGAATTAAGTTAAATCTTTATAAGAAAAAAAATAAAAACTAGTTCTAAATTAGTAAAAAAAACATGAGAAAAGTGAATTGTGGTAGGTAACAAATGGGAATGCATAGTAGATGATCATGTAGTCTTTCACCTTCTTTCTAATGGATATTTATAGATAAGAGTGGGTATCCTTCATTGGACTGTTTCCTAAGAGCAAATGGTAGAGTGACAAAGCTATGTATGTTACGGGTGTTTAAAAATACTCGACTCGGTTGACCTGATCTGACGACCTGACGACCTGACGACCCGAACTTAAAAATACCGAGTAATCTTATAAAAAAATTACTTGACCCGATAATTTTTCCAAGGCTAGAGCTAGAAGTTTTCCCTTACTGGGTATCTGACCCGACCCGATAATTTTTAATATATATTTTTATATTTTAAATTATATATATATTAAATTTCTTAATATTTTTACTCTAAAACTAAATTTAAATCCCTAAATTCTTTTTATGTTTGTATTATATACTTTTAAATTTTAAGTTTAAAACATTTTAAAAAAATATTTTTGTGTTTAATATGTAATTTTTTTTTCAAAATAAATTAAAATTAAATAAATAAAAAAATATAAACCAAGTACCTAAATATAACAGGCGAGACACCGACCGATAAAATAAGTATCCGGATGAACAGGATATAAAAGAGTTGACATGAGATGACTAATTGAAGAAGATCTAATTTAAGGAAGTACTAGTAGTTTGTTTTTAAAATGTGACGAATAGATGAACATTTGATGTGTTTTTTTTTTTTTTGGTGGGAGCACTTTTTCATATATTTTTGGGATATTTTTTATTTTTCAACGCGTGTTATGCCATATTAAAACATGAAAGATTTTCGTTTGATGATTATCATGTCGGTCGATACTTTGTTTAATGATAATCATCAGACAAAAAATTTTCATGTCCTAATATGAATGTTGTCTCTTTAATTATTTTATAATGTTTAATCTTAATTTCGTCATTGAACGGTATTAAATAGAAAGTATCCATATATAAATATAACAACTATAATAATCCCTTTTTAAATGGAACAATATTCAATTATTAATATATATTTTAAAAGATAATTAAAAATTCAAATCCAAATCCAAATATTATACAAAGTACGAAAACAAAAACAAATAGTATTAATAGAGGGCCACATAGGGCGTTATATATGTTAAACCAATACTCCCACGTCAATTTATCAAAACAAACAAACCTCACTTCCTTCGTTTTCCCCTTCAAAATATCCCTCCTTTCCGAATCTCTCTCTCTTTCTTGTTGTTTTCTCGATTTGTTTATTTTCTGGGAAAATATAATGAAGGAACCAAACACGGCGGCGATCACAGCATCTTTGGAAAGGTCTTTACGGAACTGTTCTCTGAACCATGAAAATGGCGTTGAAGACGACGGCAACGATGATATCAAGGTCTCAAACGGTGCCGTTTCCAACAACTCCGGTATCTCCCTCCCTTACTTCTGGGAACAACAATGCCTTGATCTAAAGGTAAATTCCTTCTTCTTCTTCTTCTTCTTCTTCTTTTGTTTATTTTCAGATGATTTTTTGGATCAAAAGAATCAATTTAAATCTCTTTTTGTTTTCCGAGATTTATTGTAATTTGGGGGAGTTTAACGTGGCAGGCAGAGGACGTTTACTACAAAAACTACAGGGACGGAGTGGAATCGACGGAGGATCCAAGAAGGGCAGCGGTGGCAGCCGAGTACGGCGGAGATTTCTCCTCCTCCGACGACGACGGGGATAGCTGGTATGACAGTGAAGACTACTCATCATCGGGATCATCTCCTTCAGAAGATAACAACAACAACCACCGTGCGGTACTCGAGGAAGAAAACGGCAACGTATTGGTGGTGGCCGGTTGCAAGAGCTGCTACATGTATTTCATGGTCCCCAAGAAAGCTGAAGCTTGTCCCAAATGCAATGGTCATCTTCTCCGCTTCGATCGATCCCTAATCAGTTCACCATGAACCGGATTTGTGGATTTTTTTAGGGTTTTCAAAGATTTTTAAAGTTTTTTTTATAAGTTTTGAATAATGGGATATTAGTGTTGGTGTTTAGCGTCTCTTGGTAAAACAGAAATGAATATTAAAAGGATTTTAAGGTGTCATTTTGTGGTTAACTATTATCATATGTGTTCAAGAGTTTGAATTTTGATATACTGCTATCTTTATACAACTGATGGTCTATTCATATAAATTTTTAATACTTTGACAATACACAACACGATTGAACCCGAGTCTCGTAAGATGAACAATATCTACTTTTCAATCAAGACCACTTGTTAGTTTCAATGAATCAAACTTCTTTTAAATACATGACATAACCTAATTCAATGTTATTGTGAAGATATAATAACAAATTACTATTTCGTTAAAATTGAAACATGACTTAATATATAATAACTCGATTGACACAATCACTTTACTACTAGACAACTGACAAACCAATAAAACATTCACTACTAGACGACTAACAGCCAATGAAACCTTAACGTTGTCAACTAGGCACTAGTAACCAGTCATTTCACTAAGGAAATTTTTAAATATAAAAGAGGTAAATTTATTTATTTATCTTGAATTATGATCAAATTAATATAATATATAAATTTAGGACTAAAATTGTTATTATATCAATCTGTTTATTTTAAATTTTATCGATAAAGTGACATATTTGTCACAAAGCTTTAATTGATTGATTAAGTTATCACTTGAAGTAGAAAAATGATATGTTTGTTACCAAACCAATTAAGTAATATGTTGTGTATTTTATTATTTTTTTAATTATGTATACATAAATTATGGTGTCAATTTCGTTTTAAAGATACCAATTATTTTTTAATTGGTATCTATATTTAAAAAATTTATTTTTGAATATTTTTGGGAAAGAAGGTAGAGTGTCGACTGACATTTTTTTTTCATATGGGTGACTGCCATTGGATGAATAATTGCTTTTAAGTCCATTGTTCTTTGCCTATAGTCTATAGATGCTTTTACTTGTATTTTTATGTTTAATTATTCTCACCTAATTTAGAAGAAATATTGGTCATTCACAAGTGAAAACATGTATTTTGAAATGTTAAGACATTAATTCTAAGTTTAATTTAATAATTTCATAATAAAGTTCAAGATACAATGATTGGTAGCTATATAACATAATTTGTTTCCTTGTGCAAAATAAAATTAATGGAATTTATACTTCATTGATTCCTTGCATCATTTTCATTAATTATTATCATTAATTCAATTTACGTTTCTAAACAAATAATAATTCTTGTTAACTTCATTTAAAGTCAAACATCATGAGCCTAACAGTTTCTCTTGAAGCAATCATTTTTCCAACATATTCTACTAGGAAAGAAAGTTAATTCCTTTTATTATTTTATTCATGATGTTTGCTAATAAGAAAATAAAGTGAAATGTTATGAAGATGAGTCTATAACTCTATATATACATTATATATAGGTGCATTATATATACTAAAGAATATGAACCCCAATAGTTAGATCCATTCCACAATTCAAATCATGAGTTCCAATTGCAGGAATAATTTACTTGTGATATGATAATGTAGGGTAGTGATTTGTTCTCGAGAAGAAAAAAAATTAAAATCCAACCCAAATTTAAAAATATTAAAGTAGCTTTTAAATAACAGACAATCAGTTGTTTTAGTTGGACGAGACACTAGCTAAATAATGTTAAAGATTTGGATATTAACGTTGCGAATAGAATAAATTATGTTGAGAAGATCATCTCATAATATATTTCTCTAGAACTTGATCCGAATTAATCAGTCAATAGACCGAATATCTACGATCGTACCAAAAATAACTTTTTAAATGATCAATTATTATTTTGGTAATCATTAGGTCATTTTCAACTTAGAAATTGTATAAATTCGCCTCTCTTAAAGAGATGAACAATTTAATGCACATCAATCTTGAAAAATAAATGATTAATCATGATGTTCACGATTTTTGTCGATTTTACACAATTTTTTTTGGATAAAATGTGTTTTATTATCCAGGTAGCAGCAAGATGTTGTAAAGAACATTTACAATTGATTTGAGGGAATCCTCAAATCCCCCAATCTATAATCAATTGTACATTAACACTACATGTTCTATCTATACTTTTTTTGTGTATATAAGAGCAAACAATATCAATAATTCATCTAATAATATCGTCTATGGAACAATCAACTTCTCTAAACTGCCTATGATTTTACACAATTTTAATTTATATAATGGTCAAAGTTATATTTTTTTGGTTAAAATGATTCAAGTTGAATTATTAATTTATATAATGGTCAAAGTGAAATTTTCTCATTCAATGAAGGAGGTTAAGCCCCGGACCTACCCCTCGTTTCACCATTACATGAATCAAATTGAAAATGTGTACTTAAATTAAAACATATTGAAGTTAAGGAATGAATTCAAAATCCGGAGATAGTTCAGGGACAATGGGGTGGAATTAAAGCATAACAAATGTCCAAATTTGAAATTCGTATCAGTTGCATGCATTAATATCAAACGGTAGGGTTGTGCCATATGATTCCAGCGACTGTCTCGGTGAAGGCGACTTTTGGTTATCCGGGTGGGCAGTCAGTGTTGCCGGCTGGAATGAACCGAGGAGTACGGGAGATGACAGTCGTATACTCTAAAAATTTTAAATTCTTATATTACTTATGTATTTTTCTTTTTATTTTAAACTCCCATACCTTTAAAATTATGTAATTTCGTATCTTTTAAATTTCTAATATTATTTTATAACAGTTCACATCCTCTAACATAAAATTTTACGTCCGTTCTCGATTGTCGTAGTCCCGCTATTATGAGCTTAATATGTTCTTCCTCCGTTGAAGATGATTGTGGTTCGTGTTCGAGTTCATTTGCAGAAGGTTGATAGTTTTTATTATTTTTTGTTAATAGTTGCTTTAAGGCAGAGATGGACCTAGAGGGGGTTGGAGGGGGCGGCAACCCTCTAAAAATTTGAAAATTTTATATAATTTTAAAAAATAGATTGTTTACGCATTTCTTATTAAAAAATTATTTTTATCCCTTTAAAATTTTATAAGTTTGCTCCCGTAAAATTTTATAAGTTCGTCCCCTCTAATATAAAGTTTTGCGCTTGTCGATACTTTAAGAGACCGTGATAGTATTCGTTGCGTTTGTAAATATAATCGGATCTGTAGTTTTATGTTTGGTTTCTTTGATCGCGGTTGTGAGTATCATGAGAAAACCACCACAAGTTTCCAGTTTGATGGATGGTTTCCTGTACTAAATAGGGAAGTCTTGTATGCTTTTACATTTTATATACCC
Source organism: Hibiscus tridactylites (assembly GCA_958450335.1). Classification (NCBI taxonomy): domain Eukaryota; kingdom Viridiplantae; phylum Streptophyta; class Magnoliopsida; order Malvales; family Malvaceae; genus Hibiscus; species Hibiscus tridactylites. The sequence goes on along the minus strand of OY288268.1, from coordinate 1,287,226 downwards.
TAAACCCTATTATTTATGAATTATGATGTCGTTTTCTGATGAATCTAATATCAACTAAATGAGTAAGGCTTTGTTGACTTGTCAGCGTGATAAATTTTGTTTAAAGAAATGGTTTTGACATGACTCAAAGCTACAAAATACATATCAATAATTTGTTTCCATTGTGTATGGGAAAATTGTAAAAAATGGTTGCTTAAGTAGCGGTTAAAAAATAGTTGTATACAATTTCTTACAAAAATCGTATAGTGTAAGGATTATGTATAATGTACATAGATATTTATCATTTTTGTAAGAACTTATGTATGTACACAAATACTCACTACTTTTATAAAAATTTCGGTACATGTACACAAATTCTTACAATTTTTTGTAAGAATTTGCATACGCGTCTTTTTTAGCCGTTTTTTAAGCGCCCGTTCTCTAAAACTTCTCGCTGTGTGTTTTCTCACTAATCTAAAATTAACCTTTTGCTTCTATCGCAAACATTCAACTTCACATTGCTTGTCCAGAACCACAACTAAATATGATTAAACTTAAATTTTTAGAGGAAAATAGGTCGGGAGAATTGTCCCATATTAAACCTCACTAAAATTCGATCCAAATTAATAGGCTAATGAGTTGAATTTCGATGATTAAAAAATTATGATTAAATTTAATTTAATCATAAAATATTACTGAATTAATTTTTTTACTCAAATCTAAAATGATTACAACAAAAAGTGACTTAACATATAAGGATCCAAATCAACCGAAATTAACATTATCTTAGATTGATCCAACCCGTACCAACTCGTTGAGCCCAATTAACAAGTATATTGGTCTTTTCTTATGGGACACATAAGTAAAGTCAACCGAATTTTTACGAGCGACTTGGCAAAACCAAAATCCCAAATAGAACTTAACAACCAATTGCAACCATCTCACTGCACAATTCCGCAACGCCTCAACCTTTGTATCATCGATTACCCCTTGTACCCAAAGAGCCATTTCTCCCTCTTTTACTCGGTATAAACACATCAATCACATTCCCATGTCGATCAAACACCTGCCATAAGCTTTTCTAATACAATTTTTCGTAGATTCGCCTTAAAAAGGGTCCATCCCCGTCGTCAGTCAATCTCCATTCAAAATCTGACTGCCGCCGCCACCTTTTAGTTCTTTTTTGGCAAAATGACAAAAGATGCCCCCAACGTTTGCATGTTTTGTCATTTGGCCACCTATTCTTTTTTTTGGTCAAAATATGCCCCCAACGTTTGCTTGTTTTGTCATTTGGACCCCTATTCTTTTTTATGGTCCAAATATGCCCCCAACGTTTCATTCATAGTCCAAATATGTCCCTGTTGGATGTAAACTGTCAATCAACTGACGGTCGACGGCTTATAAAATTTTTTTGACGTGACATCAGCAGATCTTAATACGTGGCAAGTCCAGTCAGCATCAGTTGTTGAACGTCAGTTGACTGACAGTTTCCATCTAACGGGGGCATATTTGGACCAAATTGAAACGTTGGGGACATATTTGGACTACGAATGAAATGTTGGGGGCATATTTGGACCAAAAGAAAGAATAGGGGGCGAAATGACAAAACAAACAAACGTTAAGAGCATATTTGGACCAAAAAAAAGAATAGGGGGCCAAATGACAAAACAAGCAAACGTTGGGTGCATCTTTTGTCATTTTGCCTTCTTTTTTTTAGATGAATGTGCTTTTTGTATTCCAACCTAAAAATAAAAACTTTACAAATATCCTATGCGACTAACCCCACTCAATACAGAGGGGTCTATATAACTATCTTTGTACATCCTATAATTTACCATATAATTTGCGCTTTATACTATTCTTAATCTGATGTATAACCTCAATTTGGGGACTAAATTTTTTCCGAAAATACCTAAAGTTCCTCTTCCTCCAAATCATATATATACAGCCATTCCAAGCAAGTTTAAAAATAAAAGCAGGCAAAGACTTCTTTTTGAAATGAGACGACGTTCACATTAACTCTTGATCCTAAGACAAACATGATCGAGTTATTTGACATGCCCTTAAAATGCTCTCCCACACATCTTTGGAGAACTGACATTGATAAAATAAATGCTCCCGAATCTCCCTTTTACCAGAACAAAGCAAGTAACGACCATCATTCGCCACTCCAATCTGAGATAGCCTTTCCTTTGTAGGTAACCTATCCAAAACTGCCATCCAGGCAATCGTGGCACCTTCTAGTTCTTTGCTTGCCCTTTTTCTCTGAAAAATAACAGCATACGGGAGCTGATTTTGGCAACAATATGTACGTGAATTGTCATTAGTGATATGAAAATTTAATGATTTAATAACTTTTTGATAAAATTAGAAGAAATTACTCAAATAAGATTAAATTTAACTCGAATATAGAACATGAGTCAAATTGATTAAAAAATAAACATTAAAAAAACAAATTTACTAATATATCAAAATAAAATAAAAACATAGAGGACTAACAAGTGTTGGGTGCATTGGTAAAGTATATTGCATTGTCAAAGAAAGAACGCTAGTTCAAACCTTGAAGATGACATTGTTAGGAGTAAGGGTGATAATGAGTCTGACCAGCTCGCAAGCTACTCGAGCTCGGCTCGAGTGAGCTTGACTCGGGCTCGAGACCTTAACAAGCCGAGCAGACTCGACCCAAGCGCAGCTCGAAAAGCTCGTGAACAGAAGAAAAACAATAACATAAATTAAGGAAAATCTACTAAAAGTAAATTAACTAAAATAAATTGAACATTTTCTTTGATTATTTGTTTGTATTGTAAGAATATTTCTCGGTTGTTTGAGTTAATCTAATTTTTGGGCAGTATTTTTTCCTTTATGGACATTGAATTTCATTTCAGTGTTGGTTATGAAATGAACTTTTGACTAGGCCTCATCTTTAAAAAAAACTATAGCAAAATTGTTCTTTTCGAGCCAAGTCGAACCTAACGAGCTTCAAGCTCATAATATTATTTCAAGCCGAACTCGAGCCTAATAATATTGTTTCTGAGCTGAGCTCGAGCCTAAAATTTTGTACTCGACGAGCCTCGAGCCGAGCCCAATAACACTATTTTCGAACTGAGTCTAAGCCTATTTATTAACCCTAATTAAGAGGGACAGCCTCGCGCTTTAAGCATAGATGGTAAGACGGACATGTATAAAAAAACATAGAGGGAAAACGATCACGTAACAAGGATCCGACTTTTTAGAACACGTGCTAATTCCGGTACGCCAACCGAATTTATATTATCACGGGTGGACCTATCCATGCACCAAACAGGTCAAATTAAAAAAAAAAAGCCAATTATACTTGCGAAAATGGAAAAGTTAAATGGCTGGTTTTTGTCGATTCATTTAATTTGTGTACTATCTCCATTTGAAAACTTTGGTCCCTCGTTTAATTTCTGTTTGATTACACTATTAACCATCGATATAGAAGCAATACAAAGGGGAAAAAACTATTTTTCTCACTGCATTTAATTTTTTTTAATCAATTTAACTCTTAAAACTGTAAATATAAATAATTGAAAAGGTGTATTATTCAATTAATGATAGTTGGTTTTTTCTATTTTAAATATTAAGGATCAAATCGATAAAACATGAACATAAAGAATTAAACTGTTATTTTTATCATTTTATAGTTATCATATTAACAATTAACAATAAAGTTAAACAAAAGTTAGAGAAAGACCAATACAAATTCAAATAAAAGTAATATTTATAACTCAATTTCGTAAAAATATAAGTATTATTATTTTATACACTTGCAGGCGGCAGTAGAAATAAACTATTTCATAAGGGAGATTATTTTAAGGTTTAAGATGTTAATATAAGGATTAGGGATTTAGGTTATATGGTTTAGAATTTAAAGTATTCTATGGTTAAATTTAAGATTTAGAGATTGTAGTTTATATTTTTATGATTTTTAAGGTTAAAGATTTAAATTTTACAATTTAAAGTTAAAAACATCCAAATAGGCATGTTTGTGTAAAAAACTTGTACTAACAATTTATCAAACAATAACCCAAAAATAAAATACTTTACTAAATTTTGAATTTTGAAATAGAACAGAAACCCCTAAAATATTTAAACCTATTTCATACAAATTGGATTCAATTTTCATAAAATAAAAAATAAATTTATTAAAAATAACAAAGAACATAACTAAATTAATAAATTAATAAATAAAGAAGGTATATTGTTTCCATACAAAAGGTCAGCATACATAATACAAAATAAAAGTCCACACCCACATATATAAACTAAAAAAAACAATGCCTTCAAATCCCTAATAGACATAAGCATTTACTACCCATATGTAAGTATTGTTGAGGATCAAACCCGAAATTAATTTTAATTCATGATATCATAAAAAATATATTATCTGTCTAAAATCAACCAAAAAAAACCTATCTTCTTGTCGGCTGCTTTTTCTAGCATCTTCAATGTATAGAGCTTGGGAAAATGTAGGCCCTTTTCAATTTTTTTCTGGAAAACGCGTTTGGTTTTAGGTATAACGACTACCAAGCATAAGGTGATGCGCAAGTCAACCTAAAAACACAAATGAAAAAAACCACGTGTTAGATGTTTGACAAATTTGGGAGAAAATATATAAATTTTACTTATTAAATTTTCAGTAATCTCTTAAATTCTTAAATTAAAGATAATTGTATTTGAATATGTTTGAAATATAAAATTTAAAAGGTGTCAATTTAGAACATATAAAGTGTCTACTGATATAATAAAATTTATTTTCTTTCAATGATCCGAATTTGAGTACAACATTAATTTAAATGTTTGTTAGTCGAATTCGTCAATGGTCTCAATAATAAAGGATGATGTATTTTATCTAGATGATCTAGATTCGAACACTATATATATATAGTGTATGTATATTATTAAAAGTTAAAAAAAAAAAAACAGATATTGCTTTATAATAACACCAACAAATTAAAAAGAAAATGTGTTAGCCTTTGGTTTAGTCACGGTCAATTTGCCTCCCCTATTCAAAAGCGTGTGCTTTTTCTTTATATTCAAAATTTTACTACTTTCGGTGCGTTGGGTATTATGGACACAGGACATTGAAACGTCGAAGTGTAATTAAATGAGTTTTCTTTTGCCTTTTCCATGTGCTTAAATGAAAGCAAGCAAAGTTGTATTTTACAAGGGTTATTACTATATCTAGGTTGAAATCCATTATGTTTTCAAAGGAGGCAAATTTTAAGAATATAAAGGGATTTTAACCTAGCAAGTGGTGTAAGTGAAAAAACAGATGATATTTATTTGAAAGATTCGGGTTTAATCACAAAATCTGCAAGGTGTGTACTTTGTTAATGGGTTAAGAATAGTTATGAACAGATGCTACCTTGTAAATCTTGTAATAAATGTCGTTAATCAGTTAATTTTATTTTAAAGTTTTTTAATATATATGATGTTAATTTTATTAGCTAATTTGATTTAATAATTTAACAAAAAGAAAGGTTATGATTATTTTGTAATTGTAATTACATTAATTAATCTCTCTGATAAATATGATTTTGCTAACTTTCACTAGTCCTTTTACTTTACTCTAAGCCAGAATCTTACAAAAATTCCTTTCCTATTCAAATCACAACCCTATGTATAGATTTTTCACATAAAATCGTCCAAAAACCGGGATTAATCCACTTGTGAATTACTAAAGCTTATTGGCTGAAGGATATTCTTTTTTATGCCGTTAAATTGTTTCCAAAACTTCTATAGTTTTCTAGATAATTTCGTTCAGTTGTTCTTATTTTTGTTTGTTTATATGTACCGACTTAAATATATATATATATATATAATTTGAGATTCAGCAGAATAATTTTAAATTTTAATAAAATATTATCTTACCTCTCTTTGCGCTTTTCCAAAAATCTCTGCAGCGACTTTCTTCGAGCAATTGGTAAATCTGCATAAAAATATCCACAAATAGATTAAGTTTTTTGTATACGAATTTGGTAGTTTCAACATGAACATATACATATAGATTACTGAAATGAAGGCTGGAAATGGAAGGAGAAAGTAGAAAACAGAAACTGACCTCCATTACGAGCTTCGAGAAGGTTTTGTTGTTCGCTTGAAGGATTAGAAATTTTCGATGAATCTGTCGATTCAATATTTTTTGAGCTTCCTTCAACCGCGAGTTTGAAAATACTCTCCGCCTAATCAAAATTCAATCAAACACAACTTTTAATGCATTGATTTTCAAAAACAAATCTACGGATATTAGATTTAGATAAATGATTAAAACGAACCTTGTCTCGAGGTACGTTGAACACGGAAACCGTTCCGTTGTAGAAAATCGTCAACGGAGCTGTGTCAGGACCGTCCTCAGAAGAACTAGACCTGGAAATCGAATGAAACGTTGACGTTTTTCTCGCGGATTATTTTAATCGAGGTTCATTAGCGACGAGATTACAGAAAAATCGATTTACCTGAAAGCGGGATTCAGAATAGGTAAAGAAGAAACCGGACTACTCCGATCTTCTTTAGGACTCGAAGGCACGGAAAAGGACTTTCTCCAGTCAACCGGACTCCGGTTCGTCGAACCGGACGAAATCACAGACTTAATCAGTTCAGGATTCATCTTCGAAATGGCTCCTTGAATGCCTGTTAACAATAATCACAATCGTTTTTCACTTTAAACACATTCAATCACTACAAATCACTGAAAATTTTGAGGAAAAAAAGAACTTACCTCGGAAGCTCCGACGGCAATCGACGAATTTCTGGAACTGAGTTTTGCCGGAGTTAGCTTTCTCCATTCCGAAGAAATCAAGCTCAACGGTAGCTCTCGACATTTTCGTTTAGATTTTTCTCGAGAAAACTATTTTCTTTTCTTTTCTGGTTTCAGTTTGATTTGAAGAAAGTGAGAGGAAGTTGAAGAGTATATATATATATATATAAATGGAGGCTAGGGAAAATGAAAATCGCATTACAATTTACACGAGATGCATGAGAAAGTAATAAAGGAGGATTCGCTGTATTTATTTAATAATTTTTGAATATTTGGTGGGTAAAGCGTATAAAAGACGTACACGTCTTCCACGTGGAGTTTGTGTTGCCAAGAAATGAAGCAGGTCCAACTCTATGACCATAATAGTGTATTTTAGTGTTGGGTAAACTACAATAGAGGTCACTCAATTATGGGTAAGATTATATTTAGGTCACTCAATTATTAAAAGTTACATTTGGGTCACTTAATTATGGGTAAAGTTATATTTGGGTCACCCAATTATTAAAGGTTACATTTAGATCACTCAATTATGAGTAAGATTACATTTGGGTCACCCTTCATATTTTAAAAAAAGTATATCAATTTTTGTATTAGATTAATTAATAATTTCAAATGAAGTACTCTAATGTTAATGAGGGTATACACGTGATTTGGAAGAAAAAATGACTAAATTGATGTACTTTTTTAAATATGAAGGGTGACCCAAACGTAACTTTACCCATAATTGAGTGACCTGAATATAACATTTAATAATCGGGTGACCCAAATGTAACATTACCCATAATTGAGTGACCCAAATGTAATTTTTAATAATTAGGTGACCCAGATGTAACCTTACCCATAATTATGTGTTTCATTTCCTTCTCCTTTTGGGTTAATTATGTTTTATATCTCTAAACTTCAAAAACATTCTTATAGTCTTTAAAGTATCATTATTTATCAATTTGATCCTTTTATCAATCTATCCATCAATTTGGGTGTTAAATGCTATATCCGATCCAACGTGAAGAGTATTTAAATCATACGAATTGGATTTAAACATGTTTGCATTTATCGCATGTACAAATAGTGGGGGTTCTGGACAAGTACGATAAGAGTGACCGCACATGGTCCCTGGGAGAGAAGGAGTCCAGAAATAGAGAACTTAAATTAAATATTTAAAAAAGTTATAAATTTATATATATAATTATGTGTATGTATATAACAATTATCTAAAACATAAAACATGCAAAGAAGAATGACATTTTTTAAGTGAAAATGTTTGATTTTTAGATGTTTATAAGTCAATTTTTTGTTCCTCAAGAGAATAATCTAATAATATTTTTCTATAGTTAAATTTTTTGAAAAAAAAAACTTATATTTCTCATTGATTATAAATTAAGGGTCACATTTTAATAACTTATACATGACCTTCAAAAATTTTGAACCGACCCTGTGTACAAATTTTTGTCTATGCTGATAATTTGATCTAATGGATACATACTAATACTTTTAAGGACTTAATTAGATTTTTTTAAAAGTTTTGGGATGATAAATTCAATTAAAACTTTCTCTTTTTTGAATTTACATAAGTCACTATTCTCTTTTTGTGGAAAATATTACATATAAAATATATGGATTTTCCAATAAGACGTTATTTTTTAAAATATTCTAATAATTAGTTGGCCCTGACTTAGAAGTTAGACTAGTGTAATGGGTGGGAGAAGGGGGAGCAAAAGATACTGATTTTGTAGCAAATTTGACGGTTAATAATTCAAAGTAGGACTTGAAAAAAAAAATGCAGTATCGTATTGGACTGTTTTGATTTTTCTTTATTTTGACAAATTCTCCTATTTGGAAATTTGACAAATTCTACTTAAAAACTCCAACACATGTTACATGTGAAATCAATTTAGTAATCTCAAATCGATGATTTTGCCTTTTTCTTTTTAATTCTATTAGTTTGGGCATTATAATCTTTTTTTTTAATTAATAATGCTGTATTTCATTGTTAATTATATCAATTTAGTTTTTGAACACATGAATTACATTAATTTTATCCTTGATCGTTGTTGCTTAATGAAGTCATTAAATTTTACACATGTAGTCGTTATTTGCTTCCACATCAGTTGTTTGTTAGTCGTTATTGTCAGTTGTCTTGTCATGTCAATTATGACGAAACGATTTTGATGATATAGTAATATGAAGCAAGAGTTGTTAATTATTCGTCAATTATATTATCACATAATTAAAACTGACATAATCTTATTGGATTATATTAATTTATTAAAAATGACATGTGGACATATTAATTCAAGCACTACGATAAAGTATTTGATATGATAACGACGACTCATCATAATGGCCCTGTTAGTTAATAATAGTTAAAGGGTAAAACTGATGTAATTTAGAGAATCTGAGAATTAAATTGATAAAAATAAAAAAATGACAATTATTAATTTAAGATTATCGTAGGATAAAATTACGAAACGAAAAAGATTGTATAAAATAGTTTTCACATCTACATATTATATATATATATATATATATTATAAAATAATCATATTTGGTGAAAAATAATAAACTATTATTGCACATGACATGTGCAGCCCCTTAACTTGCCTCAGTTGTATAATACAATATTTTTTTTAATAGTGTTAAAGATAATTATAAAATAGTATTTATTTATAAATTTATATCTAATACGCTGGTGGTGTAATCTTTTATTTTTCACAAGCGCTTTAGTTATAGGGTTTAGGAATTCATTTTAGGGTGTAAGGTTTAAGGTTTTAGTTAAAGGAGTTTAGAAGTGGGTTAGGGTTAAGATATAGGGTGTAGAGGTTAGAGTTTAGGTTTAGAGTAATATGTTGAGGATTTATGTTTTTACCTATAAACCCTAAAGTCTAAATTATCTTCACAGCCATTAAATTCTAAACTACAAAACTTAAATCCCTACACCCTACACCCTAAATTAAATCTCTAAACCCTAAAACTAAGGCACTTGTGAAAACTAAAAAATTCAACCGTCAGTGTGTCAAATATTTATCCTATATATATATTTAAATTCTTTGATAACTTACATTTTTACGGACAATGTTGTTTGAATTCGAATCTAGCTCAAAATTTTATAATTTCATCTCAACCGTTGATGTGAAATTTGTAATTTCACCTTTATACATGTAGTATTTGTATTTTAATACGATCATTTTTCAGCATTTAATTTTTTCACCTTGATGATTTGGTACACCGTTTCTAGACAAAATGCCAAGTCAGTGGAGAGCTAGCTATTGTTGAATGTTATATAAACTTTTTTTAAAAAAGTATAATTATAGCAATAAGCATTTTAGAGTTATAATTTTAATTAATAAAATTCAAATAATTATAATCACGTTCAATCATTTTAGTATATCATCAGATTTATATTCAAATCTTATCGGAATAAAATTTAATCATAACATCTCAAAGTTATCATAAAATCAATCTTATCATTAAATCATTACCTTATCGATATAAGTTTTTGATCAATTTTTTAATACTCTTAAATATAATTATAAGGTAATATATATATATATATATATATATATATATATTTGAAAAGGCACACACATTGTAGATAAAATTGTTAAGTTTTAAATTTCTTAAAAAATCATACTCTTTTACTAAGATTGACCACTCGTTGGGTTCGGGTTTTGATATAATTAAACAGAAAAATTTTACAGCGCTCAACGAGCACCGATGAGCACTATTGATTTAAATTATAAAGATTTAAAATTTAAAAGACTCAATGTATGTAACACCCGTGTTTTGGGGTTAGGAGTTATCCGTGTTTATAGTTCGAGTCAATAAAATTAAATTAAAATAAATTCAACCTAAAATGTGGTGTAATTGAACTTTAATAAAAAAGGAAGGGCTTATGTTGTAATTTGCCCAAAAGCTTTTAAAAAAAGATGACAACTTTCAAATTGTCATCTTCTTCCCCTTTTCATTATATCCCCCACGTGAAATACCTCCCCCCATTCCCCAAACTCTCTCAATTTTCAAGCATATATTTCATTCGATTTCTTCATCAATTCAAGGGGTTTTTGAAAGGTAATCACATATTTGAACTCTCCTTTCCATTTTCTATTCATACATGGTCTTAGATTTTAAAAATATGAACTTTTGAAAATTAGGGTTTATATCAAGTTTGGATTTTTAAGGGGGTTTTCATTTGGTTTTGATAAATTGAGTTGGGGCTTTGCTTAATCATGTTAAAATGCACATTATATGTTAATTTGGTTGGATTTTGATGAATTTTCGAAATGGGTTTTAGGGGTGTATTTAAAGTGTCAAAAAATTGTGTTTTTGGAAGGGTTTTGTGAGAAATTGTTGGGTTGATGTTATAGCAACATTGGGTGGGTGTTTTTAGATGTTTTGTGATGATTTTTGAGAGGTTATAATGTTAGTTTGATGAGATTCCCGTAGCTACTACTATATGTGGTTTTTAGGAGTGGAAATTAAGAGTTTTTGAAGTGTTTGTGTGGGGAAATGAAGGGCGGATGGTTGTACAACATTATGAGGGTGTTTTGGACACGTTTTGGAGTGTTTTAAGTGTTTAAATTGGGAGGTAATGGCTGGGTTTTGTTGGAGTACGAAAATGGGATTATTTGGAAAGATTTCGGCTTTGAATTGTTGAGAAAATGTTAGAGAATTGAGAGCTGATGTGTACCAGTAAATTGTGGTTGATTAAGAGGTTAATACATTGCCTTTGATTGATTAGAGACATCGGATTTGGCCTTGGGAGGTTCGGGCACGATTTCGGAAGTTGTGGAGACTTGAGTCGGCTTTGCCTGTATTGCTTAAGGAAGTAAGGTGAGTGGTTAATGTTTTTAAATTAGTTTTTAAGTGGTTGGTTCAAGCATGTGAACTAGGTTGGGCTTGGTACACCCACCTAGAGTTAGGATTAGGGTGGTAGCCTAATCCTAAGCTTTAGTTAGAGACCTTGGATGTACTCTTTAAATTATTGTTATGCCTCGTGATGTTAAGTATGATGTTATACACATGTATGTGGAAGTATGACTTAATGTATTGATTGCATGTACATTGATGACGAATATAATGTGATTATATGATGTGTTAATTGGTTGGATGATATACATGTGATGTTGGTTTGTGAAATGAGGTTATGAGGTAGTTGCATGATTTTGGAGAATCACGGTGAGTACGTGCTAGGCACGGAATTTATATTGAAATTGATATTGTAAAAAGTTGTGTAGTTTGATTTATATTGGCACTAGTATGCTTGGGTACAATGATCGATCATTAGGATGAGTGTGCACACAAATTGAGTCAAAACGTACGTGGCCTTGGTGGCGTTAAGGCACCAAGGAGGAGTACGGTGATGTAATATTCCACCGAAAGCTTTTATATATTTCTACGTGATGATGAGTGTAATCTCATCCGTAGGGCATGTGGCGATGAGTGGAATTCCGCACATGCAAGGACCGGTGATGAGTGGAATCCCACCGAGGTAATGTTGTTGTTGGAAATGCGTTCCAACGAGTTATCCGCGTATTCGGGTCATAACTAGGTGCCAATATGAGGTTATGTGTATTTACCAATATGAGATTATGCAAATATGTTTATATGTTACGAAATGTGATGCCCTTTGTGTATTGATGTATAATGTGATTAATGCACTGAGTTATGTATCGTAGTAAGTTGTGTTACAAGATGTTGAGCATGACATAATGTTGAATATATGTTCATGCATCATGATCATTTTGACTTGTGTGGATCGGAGGTAAGAACATGCATTTCATTATGGAAATTGCTCGTGCTTGGACCCTGCATTGTCAAAGGTTTGTTTTATGAGCTTACCCTCACTAAGCTTTTATGCTTACGCTCTCTTTTGTTCGACAATGCAGATAAATAGCTTGTGGGTGGCAAGGGCAAGGAAAGGTCTCCAAGTGTTGCTTTTGGTGAGCTCAATGTATGAGTTTTGAGTAAATGAATGTAATAGTTAAGCAATGGGATAAGTTTTGATGATTGAGTTTTGATGTATGTCGATATTGGTTTGATTCTTGGATGCCTTGTTTGATCTATAAATATCGTTGTTGTTGCATGCCTTGAATGTCTATTTGTTTGGTTGCTAAGGCATGAAATCTTACGTGCTTGTATGACCATATATGCATAAATTGCCCTTTGTATGAATGCTATGTATGGATGCCTTGTTAATTGCTTGGTTGCTATCTATGGTTCATGTATGGTTGCTTAAATGTTAGTATGTGCAAGTCTTACAAGTGTTAATACATGCCTTTAGTCCTTCGTAAGCTCTTATGTATGTCTATGCATGATCTTAATGTTCTTCAAAGTTAGGAAGTCTTTAGAGTTGGGCAGTAAGTGATCCCCTGCACTATGGTTTCGAAACCATGGGGAAGGTTTCGAAACCTTTGCAGAAATCTGGGCTTCCAGACTTTACTGCCAGCCTAAGTTTCGAAACCTTTAGGGAAGGTTTCGAAACCTTTGCAAAATCTGGGATTCCAGACCTCACTGCCGGCCTAAGTTTCGAAACCTTTGAGGGAGGTTTCGAAACCATGGAAGAGGGTTTCGAAACCATGGGTAAGGTTTCGAAACCTTTGCAGAAATTTGGGTTCCAAACCTTACTGCCAGTCTAAGTTTCGAAACATTTTGGGGAGGTTTCAAAACCTTTGCTTAAGACTGCACTGTTTTGACTTGTTGGCCTTTTTAAAGAGAAAAACACATAGGAACTAAGATGCCTTTAGTCAAGATTAAAATTTGGCTGTTTGAATGAGGTTTGGGGTTCGAATGTGACAAGATTTAAATGAAAAAAAAATTATAAGGTTGCTAACCGAGGGGGAACCCTTTGGGTTTCGCTTTGGTTTTCCCCGTGTGGCCCACTCGGACCGGTCATCCGGCCAGACCGGGACGAGGGGGTTACATGTGTTGGTATCAGAGCCTGAGGTTTCTGAGACCTTGGGCAGGTAAGTGAGGTAAGTTTAAGTTTTGAATTGATATGCACGGTGTTTGCTTGCTCTGTAAGTATGATTGCTTGTATGACAAGTATGTTGATTGTTCGTTTAAAAGCATGTTGCTCGTTACCCGTGTATGTTGTGATGTGTGATTGTTGATTGAGAACGTATGTTGTTTGATCGTACGCATATGTTTGCTTGTTATATGCTTGGTTGAGCATGTATGTGTGTTGATTTGTTTGAAGCATGTTTAGTAGAGTCCCATTGCTACTATTACATCGAAAAAGAGATTTTAAGTGAGGGGAACATACTTGAGCCACTTGGAAGCCTTGCCTTGCTAACCCAATTGTGTATGTTTTACTGTTGATATTGTTGTTGATTTAATTGCTTTTCGGTAAGTAGAAGTCGTAGTTTCTGAAAGGGTGGACTATGTTGAGGGAGTCCATCACCTCAGTTAGAGAGGTATGGTTGTACCAGAATTGAGGTACAATTCGTCCGTTTGAGACAGTGTGTATGTGGGTTGATTCATGTGGATGAGGGACGATGTGATCAACTCTGGCATTAGTCAGTAAGAAGAAGTGAAGGCCTATGGGTGGGGGTCAGAGTAGTTTCGATGTTTTATCGAATGAGCCCTTGGTACAGTATCAAGTTGTTTCCTCCAGTTGATTCTGAATCCGTATCTCTATACATTGTTAGCAAGTATGCAAGTTGAACATGCCTGGTGAGGTGTTAGTTGGTGACCGTTGGGGTTTGGCCTATGATTTTAATGCAAGACAGCCGGTCAGTGTCCGTGAGTGGGAGCTAGTTTGTGTGATTGGGTCAGTGTACGTTGAGTTGTTTTCCAGCAAGCGGAAGAGATGAAGTCACTTCCGATATAGTTGAGCCGAGAAGGGAGCCTTGAGCTTTGACTTCAGGATGGTTTGGTAGGGGTAGAACAAGTCCAGCTAGACTGTTTGTGTGCGATCAGAATTGAGTCTTGAAGTTACGAGATGCTCTAAGAACAGTTTAGAAGAGTCAGATTTTTGTTGAAGTACCAGTCTGAAAACAAGAGGACCGAAGACTGTCAGTTGTGTACATGTGAAGTTGCAATTTCTACGAATACCTCCTTTGTGTGTGAGCATGTAAGAAATTAGATATCCTTGTTGAGACCTTAGATGTAGGGACACATGTGACTAGCCCTCTTTGGGAGACAATAGTGATCAGAAAGATGTACAGAAGATGTTGTTGGTGGTTTAGAGTTACTAGTTTCTAGTAGGTGTGAAGCGATCGTCTTCCTACGGTTTTGATATACCCTTCGACAAGGTTTGGCTTAAAGAGCACAGAGTTAGTGTGTACGTTGAGACAAAGAAAGAGTTGTCTTGAAATTGCAGATTTTTGTGTGACTGTAGTGGTAGGTGAGGATGTGAGCTTCTTATTGAATGTTGATCCAGTTTTAGAGATCAAAGGTCGATTGAGTTTAGTTGACAGGCTTGCTAAGCAATTGTGATGAATTTGATTTTTGAACGAAGATTAGACCGCAGAATGTTAAAATAGTTTGTGATTCTTCCTAGAAGTGTTTAGAAGAAACTCCCAGTTATCTCCTAACAGAGAAGAAGAGTTTATTATTGATGTCGTCTCCGAGTTGCTCGTGTTTTAGTTTGCTCTGTATCTTATGGTTTCCGACAGAATTGAGAATGTTGAAGAATTAACTTCGAGACTTGTTAGACCTTAGATTCATTAGGCCTAGTGCATCATCTCAGAGTTCTACAGTGTAACTTGTGTCGAAGAAAGAGCGACAGTACGAGAATGTGTTTAGATTTCAGGTAGTTGAAACAAGTGTCAGTGATTTGTTGATCAGTTAGTGTGTGCTCCAGTCAAATTGAAGATTAATTTGGATTCGATTATTACCAGTTGAAAGTGAGAGAAGTTGAAGTATCGAAGACAGCTTTCGAGGCAAGATATGATCGCTTTGAGTTCCGAGTTATGCCGCTTTGCTTGACTAGTGTGTTAGTTACCTTATAGAGATGTTGAGCAGAATATTTTCCCGAGTTCCTTGATCAGTTGTAATAGTTCTCATAGATGACACATGAGTATATCCACGTACCGAAGAAGGCCATGGCAAGCTTTGAAGTTAGTGTGATAGATCTTTTTAGGGAATTAGTTGTATGTCAAGATATGCAACGTGAACTTCGAGTCAATGAAGATGTTCTCCTAGAACATGCAGATCATCCGAGTGTATTAGGGTAAATCCCAAGTAGGCAAAAGAAGACATGAGTTGGAAGAAATTGAAGACTGTGACAGATATCTATAGTTTCTAGGTCTAGCATTGTTACTTTCAGAGAATTGTAAAGGGACTTTTGAAGATAGTTGCTCCATTGATAGATTGCTATAGAAGAATGTTCAGTTGTGTGGTTAAATGCGAGATAATGAGCCCTAGAGAAACTAAAAGAAACTTTGATGAAAACTTTGACCTTGATCCAGCCTATACTAGAGAAAGAGCTTGTGAACTGTAGTGACGTGTTACATGTAGGGTTAGGTTGTGTGCTTATGCAAGACGGAAGATTGCGACTTGTTCATCGAGTTAGTTGAAAGACCGTGAGAAGAGTTATCCGATATGAGACATAGAGTTAATTACAGTTGTACTTGCTTCGAAGACTTAGAGACAAAGCTTGTATAGTAAGAAATGCGCAGTGTATATGTACGTATCATTAGAGCTTGAAATATTTGAAGACGTGGGAATGGTTGGAACTTGAACAACATGAGTAGTTAGAATTGCTTGAAGACTGTGATCTCAAGATTGAGTACTATCTAAAGAGAGTCTACGTAGCAACCGATGTTCCGAGTTGTATTTGCTGTTAGATTAGTAGTTGAGTTACGAGTTGCAATTGTCGAATTCCGTATATCAAATGATAGTAGTTTTGTGGCCGAGTTTCGGGTTGAGACTACTTTGAGTCAGAATGTTTGATGAGAAACAGTTGCAAGACAGATTCTTGGCACCTCACGTGCGAGGCATAGTAGAAGGAAGACCTTCAGAATACAGTTTCAGAGATGATAAAGTTTTGCATTTCAGAGACAGAACAGTTGTACCGATTGACCTAGTGTTTTGAGATGTATTGTTTTGGCCGAAGCGCACGGTGGTTCATTTGTATTGCATCTGAGTAGTATGAAGACGTATTGTGGGTTGAAGATGAATGCTTCTGAATTGAGTGGATGAATAATGTGGTTCAGTATGAGAGTGAGTATGTAAATTGCCAGCGTGTCAAGACCGAACTTCAGTTTCTTCTAGTTTGTTACATCCGTGGAAGATTCGCAGTAAAAGTGAGTAATAAAGATCCGAGATTTCAACTAGAATAATTTTGAAGACGTCTGCATAGTGTTTGGTTAATTGATGAAGACAGAGGATCAGTCAGAGAAAGTTGTGAGTCAAGTGTTCAAGCAGTATTGTATGAGTTTGTGAATCAGGCTAGTTCTGTTGTTATCTGTTGCGGTTACCACCAGAGTTAGAAAGGGGTTTGAGATGTGTTCCGTGTATCTATAATTCAGAAATGTGAGTCAGATCTGTTCCGTGCTATATTTGTTGAAGAGATTGAGTTGAGTTTGAAATTGGCATGCCTTGAAGAATCAGTTGAGATCATAGTGTAAGATAGCAAGTGTTGCGTGGTAAGTCTTTCGAGTTGGTTAGTATGTTGTGGTGAGAGAGGAATGCGTGGAGGTGCATGTCTCAGTGGCCCTCCGTGATCGATGAATTTCGGGGACGAAATTTTCTTTAAGTGGGGGAGAGTTGTAACACCCGTGTTTTGGGGTTAGGAGTTATCCGTGTTTATAGTTTGAGTCAATAAAATTAAATTAAAATAAATTCAACCTAAAATGTGGTGTAATTGAACTTTAATAAAAAGGAAAGGGCTTATGTTGTAATTTGCCCAAAAGCTTTTAAAAAAAGATGACAACTTTCAAATTGTCATCTTCTTCCCCTTTTCATTATATCCCCCACGTGAAATACCTCCCCCCATTCCCCAAACTCTCTCAATTTTCAAGCATATATTTCATTCGATTTCTTCATCAATTCAAGGGGTTTTTGAAAGGTAATCACATATTTGAACTCTCCTTTCCATTTTCTATTCATACATGGTCTTAGATTTTAAAAATATGAACTTTTGAAAATTAGGGTTTATATCAAGTTTGGATTTTTAAGGGGGTTTTTCAATTGGTTTTGATAAATTGAGTTGGGGCTTTGCTTAATCATGTTAAAATGCACATTATATGTTAATTTGGTTGGATTTTGATGAATTTCCGAAATGGGTTTTAGGGGTGTATTTAAAGTGTCAAAATTTTGTGTTTTTGTAAGGGTTTTGTGAGAAATTGTTGGGTTGATGTTATAGCAACATTGGGTGGGTGTTTTTAGATGTTTTGTGATGATTTTTGAGAGGTTATAATGTTAGTTTGATGGGATTCCCGTAGCTACTGCTATAGGTGGTTTTTAGGAGTGGAAATTAAGAGTTTTTGAAGTGTTTGTGTGGGGAAATGAAGGGCTGATGGTTGTACAACATTATGAGGGTGTTTTGGACATGTTTTGGAGTGTTTTAAGTGTTTAAATTGGGAGGTAATGGCTGAGTTTTGTTGGAGTACGAAAATGGGATTATTTGGGAAGATTTCGGCTTTGAATTGTTGAGAAAATGTTAGAGAATTGAGAGCTGATGTGTACCAGTAAATTGTGGTTGATTAAGAGGTTAATACATTGCCTTTGATTGATTAGAGACATCGGATTTGGCCTTGGGAGGTTCAGGCACGATTTCGGAAGTTGTGGAGACTTGAGTCGGCTTTGCCTGGATTGCTTAAGGAAGTAAGGTGAGTGGTTAATGTTTTTAAATTGGTTTTTAAGTGGTTGGTTCAAGCATGTGAACTAGGTTGGGCTTGATAAACCCACCTAGAGTTAGGATTAGGGTGGTAGCATAATCCTAAGCTTTAGTTAGAGACCTTGGATGTACTCTTTAAATTATTGTTATGCCTCGTGATGTTAAGTATGATGTTATACACATGTATGTGGAAGTATGACTTAATGTATTGATTACATGTACATTGATGACGAATATAATGTGATTATATGATGTGTTAATTGGTTGGATGATATACATGTGATGTTGGTTTGTGAAATGAGGTTATGAGGTAGTTGCATGATTTTGGAGAATCATGGTGAGTACGTGCTAAGCACGGAATTTATATTGAAATTGATATTGTAAAAAGTTGTGTAGTTTGATTTATATTGGCACTAGTATGCTTGGGTACAATGATCGATCATTAGGATGAGTGTGCACACAAATTGAGTCAAAACGTACGTGGCCTTGGTGGCGTTAAGGCACCAAGGAGAAGTACGGTGATGTAATATTCTACCGGAAGCTTTTATATATTTCTACGTGATGATGAGTGGAATCCCATCGGTAGGGCATGTGGCGATGAGTGGAATCCCGCACATGCAAGGAACGGTGATGAGTGGAATTCCACCGAGGTAATGTTGTTGTTGGAAATGCGTTCCAACGGGTTATCCGCGTATTCGGGTCATAACTAGGTGCCAATATGAGGTTATGTGTATTTACCAATATGAGATTATGCAAATATGTTTATATGTTACGAAATGTGATGCCCTTTGTGTATTGATGTATAATGTGATTAATGCACTGAGTTATGTATCGTAGTAAGTTGTGTTACAAGATGTTGAGCATGACATAATGTTGAATATATGTTCATGCATCATGATCATTTTGACTTGTGCGGATCGGAGGTAAGAACATGCATTTCATCATGAAACTTGCTCGTGCTTGGACCCTGCATTGTCGAAGGTTTGTTTTATGAGCTTACCCTCACTAAGCTTTTATGCTTACGCTCTCTTTTGTTCAACAATGCAGATAAATAGCTTGTGGGTGGCAAGGGCAAGGAAAGGTCTCCAAGTGTTGCTTTTGGTGAGCTCAATGTATGAGTTTTGAGTAAATGAATGTAATAGTTAAGCAATGGGATAGGTTTTGATGATTGAGTTTTGATGTATGTCGATATTGGTTTGATTCTTGGATGCCTTGTTTGATCTATAAATATCGTTGTTGTTGCATGCCTTGAATGTCTATTTGTTTGGTTGCTAAGGCATGAAATCTTACGTGCTTGTATGACCATATATGCATAAATTGCCCTTTGTATGAATGCTATGTATAGATGCCTTGTTAATTGCTTGGTTGCTATCTATGGTTCATGTATGGTTGCTTAAATGTTAGTATGTGCAAGTCTTACAAGTGTTAATACATGCCTTTAGTCCTTCGTAAGCTCTTATGTATGTCTATGCATGATCTTAATGTTCTTCAAAGTTAGGAAGTCTTTAGAGTTGGGCAGTAAGTGATCCCCTGCACTATGGTTTCGAAACCATGGGGAAGGTTTCGAAACCTTTGCAGAAATCTGGGCTTTCAGACCTTACTGCCAACCTAAGTTTCGAAACCTTTAGGGAAGGTTTCGAAACCTTTGCAAAATCTGGGATTCCAGACCTCACTGCCGGCCTAAGTTTCGAAACCTTTGAGGGAGGTTTCGAAGCCATGGAAGAGGGTTTCGAAACCATGGGTAAGGTTTCGAAACCTTTGCAGAAATTTGGGTTCCGGACCTTACTGCCAGTCTAAGTTTTGAAACTTTTTGGGGAGGTTTCGAAACCTTTGCTTAAGACTGCACTGTTTTGACTTGTTGGCCTTTTTAAAGAGAAAAACACGTAGGAACTAAGATGCCTTTAGTCAAGATTAAAATTTGGCCGTTTGAATGTGGTTTGGGGTTCGAATGTGACAAGATTTAAATGAAAAAAAAATTATAGGGTTGCTAACCGAGGGGGAACCCTTTGGGTTTCACTTCGGTTTTCCCCGTGTGGCCCACTCGGACCGGTCATCCGGCCAGACCGGGACGAGGGGGTTACAATGTATAATTATAAATTATTTAAAAATCAAACGATAATTTAGTTAAAATATATTATTTTATTTTTAATTTTTTAAATCTAGATCAAAATACATATTCTACCCTTAAATTACAAAACCTTAATTTTTGTTCATATACAATTCAAGCCTCTGCCGCCGCCGCCATCATCATCGTTATTGCCTCCTATCAGGTTGATGTTGTTTCCTGTCGTCGCCATTGTGGATCTAAACATTTAAATAATCGAAAAAAATTTACTGGAATTCAAATGAGTAGTATTTAAACTCATCGGAATTAAACTCATTTGAATAGCCTCATTTACACGTAAAACCGCTTTGGTACACACAGTGCAACCGATTAGGAAAAATCAATTGAAAATAGCTGATAATGATTGGAGTGCAATAATGGCCATGTTTGATAAAGAGTAGTTTGGGTAAAATTAGAGGTTTGAGGCATAATTAGAGGTTTGACTAGTCAAATCTGCTAATATTGTTGTTTGGTGAATAGCGAATTAAAAGAGCGGATTGGCGTGAAACGGCTAATTTTGAAAAGCTCTTAATGAGAGCTTTTTGAAATTAAAGATTTGATATTAGAGTTGTAAAGACTCTTTTACCCTTTCCAATTACCAAAAATCTCCAAATAACCTAAATTGAATATTTTCTCACCATATTTATAAGTTAATCCTATTTTTTTTTCATTTTTATCGTATATTTATATGTGTATTTGAATTTATTAATTAATTAAATTATATTAAAATAATAAATTAATATATAAATCATTCAAATATGTTTAGAAAAATTATATTAAAAATAATTTTTATAAATCTAATTAATATTAATTAGATACAAAATATTGATAACTAATAAACTATTCAAACAAATATTGAATATAATCATGTCCTTATATGTCATTTTACTTGTTTAAATAATCTAATATCTATCAGCTATTGGAATTTTTAGCTAAATATTGTAGAAGAATTTTTTTTTCTCCAATATGTTGCACATTGGTTTTTATTTCCTAATATATTGCACTTTCTACAGTAAAAACAAAGAAGGACTCATCTGAGTCCGACTTTGAATAGTAATTTGCAATTTTCGAGTAAAAAATTAAAGACTCACCCAGGTGAGTCCGACTTTGAACAGTAAAAAATTTAAAGACTCACCCAGGTGAGTCCGACTTTGAATAGTAAAAGACACAAACACGGGAATGCATCCATGGTACATGGAACACTATTCAAAGTCGGATACAAATGAGGCTGCCTTTAGGAAGATCACTGTTTGAAGTCGGATACACATGGGAGAGTCTTTAATTTTTTATTCGATTTAATAAAATCACTGTTTAAAGTCGGATTCAGCTGGGGTAGTCTTTAATTGTACTGTAGAATCTACAATATTTTGGGAAATAAAAATGAGCATACAATATTTTGGGGAAAAAAATAATCTCACAACAATATTTATGTAAATTATTCATCAGCTATTAGTTAATTTTACCAAACAATTTTATACAATCCGCTAGTCAAATCAGTTAATGCAATCAACTATCAACTACCAGCTAATGCAATCCGTTATCCGCTAATTGTCAAACATGGCCAATATTTATTTTAAATTTGAATAGCGCTTATAGTGGCAAGGCAGAGCGACCACGACAGCGGCGGCTTAAATTTCAAATGAACAAGAATTAAAATTTTGTAATTTGGAGGTAGATAAGTATTTTAATTTATGTTTAAAAAAATTAAAAATAAAATAATATATTTTAATTAATCATTCGTAATATTTTATATTTATATTGTTTTATAATTATTTGGACAGAAATCCTTGATAATGGCGTGAACGCAATAAAAGGAAACTCCCAAGAATAAGGTGTGTGGATTTATTGGAAGTTGGAGAAGCCTCTTTAAGATTTTTTATTGATGCAAACGGAATCACGTGGCGGAATGTTTCTTATGACGGTGGAAATAGTCATGCCCTAATAATTGACCCATCTGTCTCTACTTAAATATCAGGATAAAGTCTTTAAATTTCATATATTTTAAATTTGATTCCTGATTTTTTAGTTCACATTCATTTACAAAAATAACAGAATTTTTAAAAAATTATATAGGAGGACATAAGTGAAAGCAAATTTTTTGAGATGATGTTCATCTTAGTAGACACGAGTTCAAATCACTTTGTTTATACTGTGTGTGTCAAATGGTTAAAAATATGTATGAACAAGTATTATCTTGTAAGACTATTTTAAAAAAGTATTTAGTCTTTAAATTTGAACGTTTTTTAACTTGATTTTTTGTAATTTTCTTCATCCATATTAGTCCTGAGCGCGATAACTTTTTTCATTGAAAAAATCCAAATTCAAGGAGTAATTAAGGATTAAATTGAAAAAATATTAAATTCAAGGACTAGTGTTGATTCGTCCTTAAATGTATTATTAGTTAAAGCATAATTGAGGGGGGTGCATTTAAACAACGTGAGTGCAAGATATGTGGGACCGGAGCCGAGTTGGCATGATCGAGTAACTCATTCGCCTAATCTACAAATATCCCCTCCGGGTTTCGTGATCTGCCCTTGCCCCATACCTCACGCAACAAACGGTACATTAATACCCATATGTTCGTCCAAATTCAAAGATTCGTATAATATAATACATGCATAATGCCAAAAATAAATATTTCTAACGTTTGATATAATAGTTACTTTGGCCCTTATTTTTTTTGAAGTATTTTAGCTTTTAACGTTGTATTTTGAGCAAAATAATCGTTTCATAAAAAAGAACTGTTAGTCAACTGACAGCAAATAATTTAAAACGATTTGACAGAATGAACGCCAGAATTTTTTTATATTTTATACAATATTTTTTTAAAATTATTTTTTTAACTGATTTGTCATTCTGTAAAGTCAACATATTTACTTATATGACACTGCTATCGCGGCGTGCATTGTCATGTAGGTTTCTCATGTCATTTCAAGTCATTTATCGTTTGTTGACTAACAATTTTCATTCGTAAATGGGTCATTTTGACCCAAAATAAAACATTAAGGGCTAAATTACTTCAAAAAAAATAAGGGTCAAAATAACAATTCAGTCAAAAGTTATGGGCATTCTTTTGACATTATGCCTATAACACACACACACATATATATATATATATATACTAGGTTCGAATAATGGATTTAAATAAAAAATAAACTTGTATAAAATTATAAAGTAATTATTCTATGCACCATTAGTGAAAAATAAACAAAAAATTATAGAAGACATTTTAGGGTTTATGAATTTAATTTAAGGTTTATAGGATTAGATTTAAGGGTTGCAAATGTAGGAGTTGTGGTTAGAATTTAAACTTTACAAGTTAAAACCTAAATCTCTAACATATTATTCTAAACCCTATTTTAAACCCATAGAACCTCAAACTTTTAAACCCTAAACTAAATCCATAAATTTTGAATCTATAACTCTTTTGAAATCTTTTTGTTTTCTATTTCCGGTGCACATGGACGGAACTATTCAAGGGATGGGAGGGGTTGTTGCCCCTCCCAATTTTTTTGGTATAATAGAGTTTTAAGTCCCTTTTACTTTAAATATCAATCAAAATAGGCCTTTTGCCCCTCTCAATTTCTAGATTTAAAGGATTAATAAACTATTGTCCCTCTTATTGTTTGATTCTAGCCCCATACCTGCCGATACATGAAATATTTTCGTAAAATTATAAATCAAAATTAATAAGTTTAATTTTTAATTTTTATATTAAAACAAAAAAACAAATAAAAAAACTATCAAGACACCGGAGATTTTTGTGTCAAAATCATGTTTTATAGGCCTAGTTTTTCAAAAACCATTTCGTTACAATCCAACTCCGTCATAGACCAATCAAACCATTTGGCTTCAAACGATGTGTTATGGACCTAAATTTTCCTATAGTATAACAAAATAATGCAGATGTGTCCCACAGTTATCACATCAATTAATCAATATCCGAGTTAAAATCTGACGGTCCATACCAACCCATTAAATATTTATTTATTTCAATTTAATAGATCTTCACATATTAGGATTAACGATAATTTGTTTATGTCAATGTCCCACAATTTATCACATCAAATAATCACTCTGATGGTTTCTGTGAAAAAATAGTACCCCTGAATGATTGAATTCGAACAATTTATCTACACGGTGGGTACGTTACCTTGAGCGTGTTGAAAAGAAACCACGTGTCCATTAGACAACCTATCTTCTTCAGACATGTATATAATTATATATATCATTAGAGAAAATATTAGAAAAAGAAAACACAAGAAAGCATTTCAATAAAACAAATGTATAAACACAGAATTGCCCTAAAATCTAATCCTCAACTCAACAGCTTCACCAGGAAAGGAACAGAACTAATAAAGCATGCACGCTCACTCTCTAAAATTCCCCCTTCAAACCAAACACTGCTCAACAAGAAGAACCGGCCCTTTCGATTCATATAATTACACAAAGAACGAATACATTTTTCAAATTCCACACTTCGGGTTCGGTTCGTACTTCCATTTGGTTTTCCATTACCTGTTTCCGTCTGATAATAAAGCAAGTACCTCACCGTCACGGAAACCAGATTCTACTGCAAGCTCAAGAGGGGGTTTCCCTTCCTTATTTAGTGCATGTGATTCCGCTCCCCTACATAAAACCACATAAATCTTTGTAATGTTTCCGAATACGGAAGAATCAGGGTTTTGCGCGCGTGTGTGTGTGTGCATGCGCACGCGCGAGAGAGAAGTTATGTAGATCAGTTACCTACCATAAGGAATACAACATATACAGTATATAACTACAAGCCATATTAAAACACCATGTAAACGGCCATGAAAACAGTGCAGATACAACCACTATGTAGCAAAGATGTAAAGATCACCTGGTAAGTAGTAATTTAGCAAATGCTGCTTTGCGTCGGAGAATACATCGGTGAAGTGGCGTTTGACCTCGTGAATCAGTTGCATTTATATTTGCTCCATATTGTAATAGAAGTTCAAGCATGCCAATGTCTGCAGCTTCACAGGCAAGGTGAAGTAGGGTGCAACCGTCTAAATCGTCCGTAACTTGGCCCTCACTGGTTCCCACCAAGTTGAAAGAGCTAACAGAAAATCTATCAGATGAATCCGCTCTCATGTAACTGGAGTCGTTATCGGCATTCTCATGTTCTTGCAATAGCATGGCTTTGGCAAGGGTTAGTGAAGACCCAGGAGATTGTTCATACACTGCATTTATATCTGCTTCACAATTAACAATACAACGGTAGACAGCCTTCTTGTCATTGGCACGAACACCCTCCCAAATCTGTTGGGCCACGGAATTAGGATGTTGCTTGTCTTTAGGTTTGCGAACAAAAAGCTTTTCCGCATACTGAGATCAAGAGAAAACAGAAAATTCCTTCAATTGTATACACTAGTCAAATAATTGTTGTCCTTGTGAGCCATAATTAAATCAAATCAAATTATCCAACCTTCAAGGAAAATGTACAGTCAAAAAGACCATCTTATGCAACTATCTAAAATAATAAAAATGTAAAGATTTGAATACAAGGAAAAATGCTTAACCTTTGCATGGATGAACTTCTCCTTTGCAGATATAGAATCAGTATGACATGGCTTGCCCGTAAGAAGCAACTGCAGTTTATCAGACTTGTAAAAGCTTCATCACCGGAATAATGAACGTCAGTGACAAGCGGCAAGAAAAACACATTTGGTTCTATACTACTGAAAATGACTTATTTAAAAATAATAATAAATCTTTACCCTGCGAGGGAAAGATCGACGTGGAGAGCACTTCTTGACTGCAAAAATTCCTCCCAAACTGAGTTAGCAAAGGTATTTCCCAGAGATTGAAACAAACCTATAACAGAGGGCTCCCATACTTTGACATCAAGAGTAAGCGACCTAACCTGAAATACAAACCATTGATCATTTAAAAAAATAAGAGAATCAAGAGAAAGAACAATTGATCAATAAAATACTTTAGTTCTAGTGATGCAGGATTGTCACCAAGGGATGCAAAAAAAGGTCGAATGTAGTTTATTGAATTTACCTTTGATATGTGAACACCAAGATTACGGTGAACACCAGAACATTCAATACAAACAAGAACACCGAGATTCAAAGATGCCCAATCGGGGTCAGGGGCACCACAATCTGCACATTTATCATTCCCGCACACTCTTCGCAGTACATCAATTGGCTTTTCATTTTTTATACAGGACCTTGGATGTTGTGAAGCTTTTGATTGGTGTTCATTATGTGCACTAACAAGGTTTCTCTCAGAGGTATACTCTTCAACAGCAGTATGATCAAAATCAGAACTTTCAAATGAACTCTCACTGGTGGATCGATGATGACCACTTCCCATGGGACTAGCAGAAAGACACTGAAACATTATTGGAATACAGTTGTCAATATAACAAAATGAAAATCAACAAGCAAAACTCATGCTACATCTTTAATAATTACCCTCTCAGGAGTCTGAGAATTAAGCAATGAAGCAATAACTCCAGTTATCTTTTCAATCCAATCCATCTGATCAAGCGCACTCTCTGCCTGTACTGACAAGCACAAATAAACATTATTGAGGATCAATTTGCCAAGTAATAATCCTCAATCCTACACAGGCACCACATTGTGCGCAATGATTTGTCAATAGGTTGATCCCATAAACAACATACATACATCTATACATATATACACACTAACCCTTACACACAAGTCATACCTGCAAAGTGTAATTCTTTGTTGGAGAAATTATCCTAAAACAAAATCTCAAATCTGACTGGTCAGCATCAACTTTAATAGTTGATGTAAGCAGGTTCACTGTGTGACGGGCAACAGACTTTTCATCATGTGCGCCACCATGATGATGAGAAGAAAGCCAACGGCCCAATAATCCAGATCCAAGCTCAGAGCTATTTCTCTGACCAGAAAGCTGACTGCCAGACGCCTATTAATAGGCGAAGAGCAATTATATGAGCAGAAAAGAGAATTGATCATAAAATAAACTTCAAGCACCCTAATTCTCAATATTTTTCCCACAGGGTAGAACAGGAAGAATCTTACAGAT
Source organism: Hibiscus tridactylites (assembly GCA_958450335.1). Lineage (NCBI taxonomy): Eukaryota > Viridiplantae > Streptophyta > Magnoliopsida > Malvales > Malvaceae > Hibiscus > Hibiscus tridactylites. The sequence continues at coordinate 1,259,524 of OY288268.1, read as the reverse complement.
GCTTTACTACACTGCTTGCGGTAGTAATACAGCATCCCTCGGCTATCAAGGACAAAAAATCTTCTTTTCCAGTCTCCTCTTAAGTTTGATGAACGTTTTGAGAGATAACCTTGGCGAATAGTTTGAACCTGGTGAAATATTTTTCATATTTAGATGCAAATTGACAGTTACTCAAATGCAAAAACATTAGTAAGACTAATACAATCTCACAAACAAAGCTCAGAGACAACTTAAAAGCTTCTTTAAACCTTTCCCTTTGCAGCAGATTGCATAACTGCCTCTATCATTTTATGTGAACTTCTACCAATCGCTTGTATACCATCTCCATTGGGAGAAGAACCATTAGAAGACCACCTACTATCTCTGGCAACCTGCCGTTTGTACTCCTGCATTCTTTCATTTAAAGCTGCTTGCTCATAGTTTGATCTTTCCCTTGATTGTCGTGCATAAGTCAAGACCTGCATGACTTGGATTTCAACAACTAGCACAGAATAAATAGAATATTGAAATTAAAATGTAGGTATCATCAAAAAGAACGAGATACAATTTTTCTTTCTGCTTTGGTTTTCTTCAAATGCCATACCAAATATAAAGCAGACATCTTATAACATGCTATGATTAATCTATCAAATAAACAATACATATTTGGTATATGATATTATTTTTCTCTCTTTTGAGGAAATGAATTGGAAGAAGAAAAGAAAGCTAAGTTAGAGAAGATGTAGAGATATTTGTCAAAGTCCAGAGGTAATTTATATGATAGTTGGTAACAAACCTGATTAATATATGGCTCCATTTGATGCAATAATTCGTATCCCTACAAATGAACAAAATTTTTAATAAGAAATGCACTAATTGATAGAAACATGAGGAAGAATTGAGAAGGCATGCCATGTGATCACCTGTTTGAAGTAACGACGATGTGCATCCATAGTCACACTGACTGCTTCTAGAAACTCAAATCTCTTTTTCGCTTCAACATTTGAAAGAGCAGTCACCTGTATTTATAAACCTCATTATTCCCATTTCATATGTTGAACATTCTGAAATGTCAGCAACATCAATTTAGAAAATGATCGGCAAGGAATTAACTCACTAGATTGAAACGGGCTTGCTCAAATGTCGACCTCGCATTATGAAGTTCCTAGAATAACTCCGACCATATCAGAGCATGTCAATATGATAGATACATAGGTAAGAATTTCAGATACATGAAATTAGAAACTATCAAGCCATTTTGCCAGATACCTCTTCCAAAATATGGGCAATATCACTCTTTGTACTTTTCCTCAGTGAAAGAAACTTTTCTCGAGCCTGCAAGATTAATTGAACTGGTCTAATATAACTTTGAATAAGATGTTAGACCAATTTAAGAAATATAACATCACATCCAAGGAGCATTAGTATCATCCCAACAAACAGCACTAAAAAAATAAATGTAGCTTCTAAAGCACCTGGTCATAAGTGAGACAAGCCTTGTCAAAGCGCTTACGTGCTTCCTGCACTAAGATAAGATTTTTAAAACCAAAAGTTAAAAAGAATAATAAAATAAGAGTTACTGGGGCTGCCCAGTGGCCAGCTTTAAGATACTTCCGTATCCTCCCAACTTTATAGGGCTACTAAGAATTCATAGGCAAGAAGAACTAGGGATTACCTTGACCTCAAGTAAATCAATATCAACAAACTGCAGTAATCTGTCATTTAGCTCCGTTTCAACCTGAGAAAGAAAAGAAAGAGTTTCATACTTTTCAATATCAACAAACTATATACAATGTTCAAAAAACAAAAACAAAGATCTAAAAATGACATGAGATCGGTTCTCAACGTTGTTCATTGCAATTTTTAGGTAGTCAATAAGAAAATAACAAATTAAAAAAGAAACATTTATGACTGAAATTTCTAAAAAAATATGAAAGATTTCCATATTTCAATACCAACAAACAATATACAATGTAAAAAAAAGATCTAAAACTGACATGAGACCAGTTCTCAAAAGTTGTTCATTGCAATTTTTTGGTAGACAATAAGAAAAATAACAAATTTAAAAAGAAACATTATGACTGGAATTTCAAAGAGAGAGAGAGAGAGCTCCATAATTTTCAATATCAACAAACTCTATGCAATGTCCAAAAAAAGGATCTAAATATGACACGAGATCAGTTCTCAAAAGTTTTTCATTGCAATTTTATGTAGCCAATAAGAAAATAACAAATTAAAAAAAGAAACATTTATGACTGAAATTTCTAAAAGATTAATCAGTCTTTCAGTTGCTATTCTTGAAGCAGCAGTTGGAGAGTGTCAGATCCAAAATCAGTTATTTTCAGGTCCTCGGTCTCATAAATTTGATATTCATGGTCAGAAGATACTTCAGAAATTTACCTGGGATCGAAGAATTTCCTTGTATGTGCCAATTTCTCTCAATGCTATGGTAAACTTGGTCATGACAGGCCCTAAAGAAGCAGAGAAGAAGGGTTCAATTACTGCTATAGTGCCATAAGAATCGGAATCACACCGAAGAACAAAGTGACAGAATAATGACACCAAAGCAATTATCACAACAGGAAGAACCGGCAAAGCAACAATGGTGAAGCACTACCACTAAAGACTGCCCAAACAGTTCAAGGTGCATATGCATCAACCAACATTTGAGAAATTCAAATAAACAACTTTCACACAAAGATTGAGCGAATACATACCTCCAAAAGCCACACTAATATTGTCATTATGCCCGCCACCAAACATTTCAAGGGCACTTGCAAAAGCAATGTCCCCGTCATATCCCTCCCCAAGTCCTTCACTGAAATCAGAAGGGAAAAAATGCAAATGAATATTTCACAAACTCATGGCTCCAATAACAAGCGGTAGCAACCCCACTCCACTTCCTTCCCTCATCAAAGGAAGAAACCAAAGGGAAAAAATAAAAATAAAAAATAAAAAAAGAATAAAAAGTCTTCCAGTTGAGAGTTAGAATTATGCAACTAGTTTTACAGTAATGGAAAGGATATTCATGAGCATCAGCATCCAAGTAAACGGAAATGTGGACTTAACACAGATTTCCATCTATTATTTGAGGGTCAAGTACCAAAAATGTGAGTTTTGGTTATAATGCGAGGCTGCATTCAGTTTTTTGTATCAGATGCTTGGCCCATATGTAAGACGAATGATGAAAAACACATGACAAGCTGAAATTTAGGGGGAAAATAGGTTATGACAATTTACACAATTGACACTCTTTATGTTAAAGAGGCAAAAATAAACAAACACTTTGCCCATTAGTGAAAGACATATTTGACTATTTCTTTATTTAGTTAGGAAATTTAAGATTGGCCATGTTCCATTCTATTGCATATCAGTTTATATGGCAAAAAGAGATCTTGCTTACTGAAAACAATTATACTCATAGATAAATTTTATGATCTAAACATACGTGTATTTTCGACATCCTTTATAAAACCTTAAGCTTCTCTCCCGTAACAACTCTGCACTTTCCTCCATGGATTGTATCTGTCTCACCAAATAAATAAATAAATTACAAATACATGATCCATAAATAACTAAAAAGATATATTCTCTTATAAGGCACTAGCATTAGTGCCCATCAGAGCAATAGTAGTTAACAATGTGTAGAAAATACAATAAACATGACAAGAAATCAAATAATTTACCTTGAAACTTAAAACCAAAATAAGAGGGAAAGCAACAACCAATATTGAATTGGAAGCAAAGAAACAACATGAATATCTTAACATTAAAGAAGCTAGCAAAACTATGATCTTCATAGGCATAAGAACTTCTCAAAATCCATGAGAAACTACAGTGTATCCTCACTGCAACAATGTGAATATTAAAAGTAAAAAAATGCCTTAAACAATGTCTTAAAGCAAAATTAGATACTCCGCACTCCATCCCACAAATTCGGTTGTGGGATTGACACTTGACAAAGATATATTCACGAGATGAAAAAGTTCACCAGGGAAAAAAAACAAGGTTTCAAAGTACTATTCTCTTCTTCCAACCCCATTTCATTCTTATCTCTTCCTATTCATAAACAGAACATAATTCACTCAAAATTAAAAGGCCTACGAGGTCATCTGATAATCAAAAACCTACAATACCAAATAACACAACTCATCACGAATCGCAGAAAGACGAAGGATCACACTAAATCTACTGATCATTCTTTAGAAAGCCGCCAATTACAGAACTATCAATTTTCGCATATATTCCCAACTCTTTCCAAAAAGTAAACCTCTCGTAATCTACAACTTTTCATTATACAAACACTACAGCTGGTTTCTAGCTAAAATTGTCTAAACTTAGCAGCCAAATATGCTTGATTACTTAGCTTAGAAATCGTAAGACAAAATTAGGATTTATTTAGGGGTTCCCCGCTATACTTTTTTTTCTTTTTTCAAGAGAACTGAAGTTTACAAAAACAGCAATAAAAAATACGCTACACGAAATAATTCAGCTAAATACGTGAAGCATTTTATAGAGAAATTAAGTAATATTAAATCAACAACCTCGAACACGAAGTACGAAGTAACACGAAGCTAGAGAAAGAGAGAGATAACCTGCTTGCGGAACATGGGAGAGTCATCGAGCTTAGCGAAATGCATTTTGGAAGCGACGATTCTTTTTTCTCTTTACGGTGAATCTTAGTAACCATTACACTGCTTTTCGATCCTTCATAGAACAAAATTAACACCTGAGATCTCAGTTTTAGCTCGATTTGAACCTCCCAAAAGGGGGAAAAAGAGCGAACGCAGTGACTTGAGAACTTGATTAGCTTTCAAAAGCAAGAGAATTCAGCTCTATCAACTCGATTTTCATGGATTTTAATGGCGTTTAAATTAAAGAAAGAAGGTTTTGTTTTTATATATTTTTTGAATAAAGTTTGTTTACAGTAGAGATTTGTTCACTTTACTCTTTGTTTTTGCCAGCAAGAAAAAACAAACCCAGAAACAAAACAGAAAAAGGCAAGTAAATGGAAGCGAGTTCTTAAGTCGGGTCGGGTATTTGACCTGATATTATGGCCCATTTTTGGTTCAAATATGGCCCATTTATTATTCAAATATTGATAAATATGGAGTATATATTCTGAGAAATTTTTTAATACATGTTCAACCAATTCATGGTATCTAAAATGGTGTAACAACGCCGTGCATTAATAAGGCATACTGCACTTCTAAAAAGAAATTGTAAATTTATTTAAACTTAAATAATAATATTATTAGAAGAGACAATTTCGCACCCCGAACACAAACTATAAGATAAAAATATATATTACTTAAAAAATGATGTAACAACAGTGCCCACAAAGATAACTTTTTCTATTTCATTACTTTAATTTTATTTCATTTTGGTGTTAAAAGTTAAAAAATTTTGTTTTAAAAGCATGCGATGATGATCTGATGATCAGGGCACACTCCTCCACTCCTTCCTTTTAGGTTCTGAGTTCAAGAACTCTCAAAGGTATTAGCTTCATCTAAATTTTTCTCTTCTTCTTCTAAGTAGGAGTAGAATATAATTTAAAAGAAATTGTTTTAATTTCTAAAAAAACATTGAATGTGTCGTTTTTTATATAAATAAAAAATAAAGGAATTATTCAGGATCCCAAACAAAAATAATAGTTTAATTAACGAAGTAAGATAGAAAAAATAGATACCAAAAGAAAGAGCACAAATATAATTTATTTTTTTTATCTAGGTTGTTTCGTTCACAACGTTAAGATTTAATTTTTTTGGTAATATACATGTCCGTCTTACGGTCCATGCTCGGGGTGCGAAGCTGCCCCTCCTAACAATGTCATCTCCAAAGTGCGAACTCGTGTCCTCTCCTTGAGAGTGCAATGTGCCTTACTAATGCACTAAATACTTGTTGGTTTAAAATTCGAATTTTGGCCTTGCTTAAAATATAATTATATTATAAAAGTTCGACACAAATGAATAGAATTAAAAAAATAGTTTTATCTCGTCAAAAGAAAAATACTTTTATAATAAATCATTTAAGTGTGAAAATTTACATAAAATGAAACAAAATATACGGCTCAAACACATGCATGAATGTTGAGTGTAGAGGGTGTAAACAAGCCGTGTCAAACTCGAATAATACTGAGTTCAGCTTGATTTGTTAAAAATTTGAGTTGAGTTCGCGTTGATCTCAACAATACTGAGTTTGACTCAGCTTGTTAAGAACTAGAGCACGAATTAAGTATTCACTGAGTTGAACTCGAGTAACTTACAATTTGTATCGTCTCATTTACATCCATAATAATAATAATAATAATAATAATAATAATAATAATAATAATAATGACGATGATGATAATAATAATAATAATAATATTGTTGAGTGAATTTATTCAACAACGACAACAATAATAATAATCATATCCAACAATATACCTACATTTTACTTCACTCTAAGTTTAAAATTTTAGTATATTATATTTTCGAGTAGCTTGCTATTTTTTCAAGTTAGGTATCAAGTAGTTCAACTCAGCTCGTTAAGAACTCAAGCTGAGTTCGAACTCTAGTTAAATTTAATTGAGTTAAACTTTAATCAAATTAGACTCAAATAACTCGCGATCTGTCTCGTCTAATTTATTTACTGAGTGCAAAGAAAATGAGTAGATGATTGTTGGGACGAGAAACAAAAAGAAAGAAGAGTGATCCGACAAAAGGACAGGGACAACCTTATCTGCAGGAACTAAAGCAAAGACAATCTCTTACTTTTTCATCGCCCTTGGCTTTATACTAATCCAATTCCCAAACACTCCCCCACCTTACGTTATGTGGGACGTTTGCCTTTCTTTTTTTCAAATTTGTACTTCTCAATTCGAATTCTAACTCGAAAAAAACTGAATTTAATTTTATGCTTCTTAAATCGAATGAATTATCGAATAAAAAAACCTTTAGAAAGAAGCAAAGCAAGTAAACTAAATACTAGGAACAAATTCACAATTCTTCATTTTTTTAGTAACCCTCGTCTTTAGATATGAATCACCATAAATCATTAAAAAAATCTAACTTCATATCAATACATAAAAATGACATTTGTAATTGTTTTTGTATAAATGTAATTATATTACTAGATGTAAAAGTAAATTTATGGACATAGATTATATAAAAAGGTTATAAGTCATTTAAAACTAATATTTAATTTCATATATATTAATTAATTGAGTGGTGAAAGATACTTATATTATTCTATCTTGTATGAATTAGGGATGGGCATTTTACCTGACACGATTTACCTAACCCGGCCCAATCGTGTCAGATTTTTTCATAGAAAATTTGGGTTCAGGTCGGGTTTTTTAAAAGGTGAAGTCAGGTCAGGTTCGATGGAAAAAATCTGACTCGACTCAACCCGGGACTAATAGTGTAATTTCCCTCAAAATTTTTAGGGTTATTTACAATAATGCTCACTCTTTATATTTTTTTACAATGAGGTCATTAAAATTATTATTTTTACAATTAGGTCCTTAATTTTTTTTTACAATTAGGTCCCTAATTTTTTTTTATAATTAATAGCTCGAGTCGGGTCGGTCGGGTTTGAGTATATAGTTTTCGAGTCCGGTCGGATTTTTTTCAAGTATGAGGTCGGGTCCGGATTTGAAGTATATATTTTTAAGTCGGGTCCGGGTGAGCCAAAAACCCGACTGGACCCGTGCCCATCTCTAGTATGAATTCTAATTTCGGCATTTGCCTTAAAAATATAATTATGTCTCTACTTAATTAAAAAATAAAGAATCATGAGATGGGTTATATACCAAGTGCGAGAATGGGGCCAATGGGCTTAACTTTTAACAAACGAGTCCTTGTGTTGGGCTGCAGGGTGAGTAAACGCCCTATTAATCAAAACTTATTAATTATAACATGTAAAACTATATATATATATATATATATATATATATATATATTCGAATCTAAATTAATTTAAATGAGAACCAAAGCATGAAAGTAATGACAAATAATTTATGTTGTTCTATACAAATATTATATGCAATTTGGTCCAGAATATATAAAAAAAAGCGGGGAAAATCATATAATCTGAAAGTAGAAATGTTGTATAAATCTACAAAATTCTATACCTTATTTATTGGTGTATGGCACTACTGGCAGAAACTAAATATGAATATGTAATGGGAAAAATGCATATATCCTGAGACAAATAAAATGAATCAACGATTTGATCCATAAATCCAACCTTTTCAGCTACCATCTATTCGAACCTGCATCGACGTACTCGGTTTATGTACAAACATATTACCCGATTACCTCCTGGTTATAACTTATCTGCGATCCTCCCTAGAGCGTCTGCAAGCTTATTAAGAACAGCGACTAAGTTATCACCGTGGTCTTTCCTTTGCTCCCTATCCTGTTGGAAGTTGATGTTCTGAGCTTCGAGTTGAGCAACCAGCATTTTACCGTTCTTTTCCAAGATGTCGATCAAGTGGTACTGTGGACTGCTGCTCGTTTCCTCATCTCCATCAGTCACCATCCGTTTCCTCTTCCTCGCGTCTTGAGAGGCAGAACCGAGCTCAGGGTTCGAGGTTGGATGTTTCTCCTTTGTTGTACCTGCATGTTCAAGTCTTGATTATTTAAACACGGCAGGCATTGGCAGCATTGCCATACAGGAACAAGCTAATTCTACTGTCTGTTCCCCTTCAATTACAGAGACATTTAAAACCGAAAATCAGACCAATTGAATCGAGACATCACGTATAATGAGTTTTAGTCTGAACCTAGTTGGTTGCTTCATGAAACAACTCAGGCATGTTCGAGACTCGGTCGAGTCTCGAACATGGCAATCATTTACCTACTAATCAAGCCTGAATTAAATAAAAAAGGAACTCAACAGAAAACCATCGAAGTGATTACTTGTCATAAGTCAAAGGATTCATTCATTTACAAGAATCAGTTAAATGCGACAAAACATGTTAGAAAACAAACATCAGAATACCAGAATAGAACAATAATACATGTTAAAAACAAAGACAAAGCATTAAATAAAAGTTGTTGTCCAGACCATTTTTTTTTGGAATAATTTGTGTACGACACTTGAATACGAAGATACGACCTTCGAGACTCTATTTACATGGAAAATTTTATCACTACCCATACTGGATATATCCATATACTACGCTCAAACCAGATCCGAATAACGTAGCAGTAGAGCACATGAACCGGGGTAGGAAAAATCAAATATTACCTTGACTCTTATTCCCTGGAGTAGCTGTCTGTTGCTGAGGCTGGTACTGCTGTTCTGTGAGCATAAAAGGTTATCAAAACAAAACAACTATAAGCATTTAATGGATCAATGATAACCCTTTTCCTCATTTTTTGTGAAGGATCCAAAGAAAAGGAAAATGCACAAACCCCATAACCCGATACCCGATAATCACGTTGAGTCGACTGTTCTCGAATCAAACTGAGTCGTACTCAAACAGACACAAAACTCCTTATTATCGGATCAAATGAAAGTCACAGAACTGTTTCGACTGAACGACGAGCGGAGTGATAAAACATTTGAACTAAATTTTTAGTTGGCATTTATCTTGGATCGATTCGATTCATGAACAACCCTATGTCCCTATCCTTTCTCTTATAAAAATTTAAAGATTCCTGTATATAGAAAAGGCTAAAAGGAGTTGCCAACAGTGCTCAAACACCTCCATTAAAGCTAAACCTTTTCTAGTAAAGAAAACCCATTAGAACTTAGAATTCCAATCAAATTATCATATAATATAAGAAACAAAAGCAAACAGAATTAACCAATGATTCAAATGTTAATTACTAATTAACAATTGCTAGTGATCAATACTAGTAATAGTATGGAGTATGAGAATTTGATTACCTGAAATAGGAATAGGAGATGGAACAGCTTTTCCGGGGTCGGAGGCAACCGCAGGCTCCACCTTTTCCGGGCTCCCACCACCGTCATCCTGCTCAAAGTCCGAAAACAGTCCATCCTCAGCTGCAGCGCTCCGTCCGCTATCGAAAACTGTCTCGGCATCCTCCGCCACGTCCTGCGCCGCGGGAGTAGGAGTCAAAGACAAAGCCAAAGCCGGAGACATGACCGAGGAAGGGATTTCGGCGACGGTGGCGGCTCCGTCGAGGATATCGTAAACTTCCTTATCGAAGAACCCCGGCAACTTCCGTTCCCTCCTCAAATCGTTCCTCATGACCCAAAACGACTCGCTCTCTTCCCTTGTGTTTGTCTCCCATTCCTTGATCTTCTTGAAATCCCCCGCCAAATTACTCCACCTCTTCCGGCACTGGACCGGCCCCCGGTTCACCCCGTGCCGCTTGCAGTACGAGGAAACCGAAGCCCACTTCGGCTCCACTTGACCCGACCCGAAAGCCAGACCGGCAGCCCGTCCACGCCTGACCCGATTCTCCGCCACTCTCTTCCCCTGTATCAGCACGAGAATCTCCTGCCTCGTCCATCGAGGCAGCCTCGGTGTCTTGCTGACGTCATCGCCGCAATCAACTGACATCGGACGGAGTTCAACGCCGTTAGCGGCGTTGACGGCGTCTCCCTGGCCGTCAACGGAGTCCGTAGTCGCAGCCAAGCTTAACTGCTCCGAGGCCATAAAAATCAAAAGGAAGAATTGATAAAAATATTTCTTTTTAAAAAATTTTAAAAAAACGCACGTGACAGTGAGAGTTAACTAGTAACGGAGTTTTATTTAGAGAAAAGTCCGTTACGCCGTTTACAGGTGAGAATCAGAGAGAAAAGGAAGAAAGAAAGGAGAAGCAAATGAAGGGCTTTTGGTGAGAGAGAGAGAGTTGTTTAATTGTTTTTAATCATTTTCTTTATAAAATATTTTGGTGATATTGACCATTTAACCCTAATCAAAGCTTGATTAGAAATAGTTAATTAGGGGTAATGGGTGTAATTGTATTCTAATTTATTAACATAAGATTTTATTAGTCAATTGTTGAGAAAGTCAGTACACTACACATTTGTCCGCGAATTTAATCTCTATATTATAATTTGATTGTTTTTAGTCATTTTATTTTATCGAAACATGTATTTTAATGCTCAATTCCACTAAATTTGTTGGCATGAATTATTTATTTTAAAAAATATGATGATTTAACATACATACATATATATATTCTCAGTGTCAGATTCAAAAAAAATTTAAGGGCGAACACAAATTAAAATATTTTTTTAAGGTAGACACAAATTATAAAAAATTTAAAATTCTAAAGTATACTCAAATTATAAAAAATTGAAGCAAAATATATAAACTTTAAAAAGTTCAGGGTGAGCCCGTATCCACCCAACATTGAATGTGGATCCGCCACTATGTACCCTAACCATTGAACAAATATAAATTTCTTTTTTCTTATTGACTATAAAATTTTATTGTTTTAGGAAAGTATTTAATGTATTGACGGTGAATTTTTTTCTTCACAAATATGTATATTTAAGTTTTAAAATTTAAAATCTAAATCTTTAACTCTTAAATTTTAAATTCAAAATATCAAAACTTAAACTCTAAATTCTAATAAACATTTAGCCCCTAAAATAAACATGTTTGTGTCGACTAAAATTTACTCTTAGTGTGTAAAAACTTGTAAAACTCTAAAAAAATATATTCTTATGATGTCACCAATAAGGAGTCTATTAGGGGTGTTCAAAAATACCCGGTCCGAACTACCCGACCCGACGACCCGATTTAATTTTACCGGGTATTTATATTAAAGTATCCGATTTTTTCGGGCCGGGTACCCGACTCGCAATTTTTTCCGGGTAGTTGGGCCGAGTCAGGGCCAAAAATTTTTATAACCGGGTACCCGACCCGACCCGCTAATTTTAATATTTATATATTTTATATTTTAAATTCTATTTTCATTTTATGTTTCTTATTATTTTTGCTTAAAAATTAATTTTAAACCCCTAACTTCTTTTTATACTTGTATTATATACTTTTAAATTTATAACTTTTCAAAAAATTTATATTAATTTGTCAATATTAGAGTCGAAAAAAATCATGGTCGAGATTAATATTTTTAATACTTTCTTTTGTCGATAAACTTTAATATATATACATATATATATATACATCCAAATATTTCTCTCTTAAAACTAACTACAAGTCAATAATTTTAGTGTTTGAAATATATATCATGAAATTTTATGTGTTTATTATGTATTTTTTAAAATTAGATTTAAAAAATATAAAAAAATAAACCGGGTACCCGATTTTACGGGTACCCGAATTTTGCGGGTACCCGATTTGCGGGTACCCGGTTCTTATGGGCCGGGTCACGGGCCGACTTTTAAGTACCCGAAAATTTCGGGTACCCGGATATGAACACCCCTAGAGTCTATAGAGTTAGTAAGGTTGCGGCCTTGTGATTTTGTGCGTTCAAATTCGATTTTCGTTCAATACAAATCATACATAGAATATGTCTATATTTATTTATATCTCGTCACTTGTGATTTATCTAAAATTATTTTGGTATAAGTTATGTCTAATTTATAATTTGCAGTGTTTATTTCATACTCGTGGTTATTATGATATAAAAAAAACTTCATAATTTCTAGACGTATGTTTGTCACATGTTTTTCTAAAATAAATCGAAGGAATAAATTTAAAAAAGTTAACCTAAAAACTGAAAACATACTAAAGACGTGAAAAACACGTAGTACAAGGACTTTTACATAATTAGACCAAGGGGAATAAATAAAAGGTTATTTTCAAAGGTTGTGTATGGACAACAAAACCTTGAAGGGGCACTCTCATATCTTCATAAGAGAGAATGGAGACCTCAGCCTCTAATATAAGGTCATTTTCTTAAGCGTAAAATATGGCATTAAACGCGGTTTTTGGGCCACCTTAACCCTTAACCTTACTACTCCTTCACTTCTCATCTCTTTTTCGTGCCTATCATTCACGGATTCTGCCCCCCTAAACTTTGGTCAAAACTCCAAAAACATCTCATCTTATTTTAACTTTTTCGAGTCGGGATCTCGGTTTAATGATAACGAGAAGTTACCGATAATCAGTTGGTCTAGTAAGATGATGCACTAAATTTTTAAACAAGATCAAATATTGTGAATGTAGCAAATTAAACGAGTCTCATAAAATTACAACTAGAAACTCTTTAAAATTTTGTGTTTTGAATTCAAATCAAGAATTCTGAACCTCGGTTAATATCGTTATTGTTACAGTATATTAAAAGTACGATGAATTCAGGCGCACTTAAATGCACTTTAAATACGAATCAAAAGAAATTTTAAGAAATTTATGAATGATTTAATTATTGTATCCGGAAAAAAATATGTGATTTTGACAAATAAGTGCGTTAATTGGTTTTTTATTATAGTTTTTCATACTACCGTAATTAGGGGTGAGCAAAACTCGACTCGATTCGAAAAAATCGAATAACTCAACTCGACTCGAGGCGAAAATATTAGACTCATCTTGACTCCACTCGAAATTTCATAAACTCGAATGACTCGAAAAAATTTCAAATAATATTTGAGTTGTAAAATGGAAATTCGAATAACTCGAAAATTTTAGTAATTAGTGAATTTATTTTTAAGTTCGAGACGAGTTCCTCAATTTTTTATGATATATACATGCTAATATATAAAAATATAAAGAAATATTGTCACATGTGAAAAAAATGAAGAAATATATATATATATATATATATATATATATATATATATATATGCATATCTTATATGATTAGAGAAAATCATTTAAATTGGAATCAAACCGTACTATAACATGATAAATAATTACAATTAAATTTTTATTGGAACTCGAAAACTCGACTCGAATCGAAAAAATTTCAAATAAAGTTTAAGTTGTAAAATATGACACGTCAACTCGAATAACTTAAAATTTTTTAACTCGACTCCATCAAACATTCACCCCTAACCGTAACATTGAATTTAATTAACATTTAGTCATATTTTAAAGTCAACGTTTCATTATATCAATAAAATTTGTTACACGCGAAAGAGAAGGATGGGTTGTTAAGGCCGAATTTAAGTACTAATATCAATTAAGATTAAAGTAATATTTTTTATTGTTACATTACAGATTGGGTTCAATGGCATTTTTTGCCCTCAATTTTTTTATAAAATAAAATCATTTAACCCTTAAACTTTTTTTTTTATTTCTTTCAGGCATTGAAGTTTTACTTTTTGTCAAATTAAACAACCAATGAAAACGTTTTGGACTCATTAAATTGACGTCTATTATTTTATATTTTTTGTCAACGACGGCGATAATTATTGTCCTTGTGCAAAAAAATTAAAAAATATTTAGTAATAATAAACATATTTAAACATGTAAATGTTTATATAAATTAGTACAGCTTTGTAAAAACTACAAAGCTAAAACAATGGGAAAATGTTAAAAAATATAATATATGTTATTAAAAATTCATTACTATTTTTTATGTCAATTGGTTGGTTTTGATCATAAAAATATTCAAGTGCTAAAAGAGAAGGGAAAAATGAAGGGTTAATTGAGTTTTTTTTTAAATGAAGAGTTAAAATTTATTTTAAAATTCGAAGATAAAAAATATTATTATACTTCTTTATTATTATTTAAAAAAACTGTAAATGGTGAGATTTGAATACTTAAATTCTTCGTTTCATGAATCAAATTTTATTGATTATTTTATATACTTTTACTTATTCAGTATGAAAATTATTTTGACACATATATGAATTAATTTTTGATAGAAAGGATTTGGGTATACTTATAAACCTTGTTAAAAACTCCAACATCTAAATGGGGGAAAAATACCTATAAGAATACCAATACAAAAATCATTGCGAGTAAAATCTCGTTTACATAAGCCTAATCAAAAAATTACCATAGTCATGGCTCTAAACACCATGGAACAAGCGACACAAGCAACCCCTTAACCCCCGGGATCAACATGCCACCGAGCTTCAACACCATTGCCTAAGTGTTGTTCGGCTTCCACCTCCAAATCCACTCGCAAGCAAAGGCCACGATCCGTGGCAACCAACCCATCACAAGTAGAGGAGGCTCCAAGTAAGTCGACGCATCAAGGCCCCCATCTCGACTCAAGGAAGTAAGTTTGTCGACAACATCATTACTTTCCCGTTTGATATGATTGATCATAACTCGCCAATCACGACAAATCAATTCCCTAATATCCTCAACCAGCACACTACCGGTCAAAGTCGCCGATTTACCGTCAATAATCCTCGTGATACATATATGAATTAATTTGTACCTTATTTTTAATATATAAATATATGGTTTTTTTATTAATTTGCATAACCATATATAGTGTTTTTTATTTTCTAATGATAAGGGCACTCTATTGTGTCCTACCACCAAAGCAAAAAATAAAATAAAATTGCTATGGACAATCGCCTTTTCTTTTTGTCCACTCTTGCATAATTCCGCCCTAATCTCCTCACTTAACGGCTAATCTTAATTGATGCTCCCCTCCATTAAAGTCACTTTTCTTTTGATTTTTTCCTTTATTATGTTGTTTGGTGGTTTATGAAAAAAATTATTTACTCATATGATTTAAGTTTATTATATCAATTTTAAATCCATATGATGCATGAAAATTATAGATATTTTTTGAATAATTTAAATGTAATTGCAAAGTAGTATCTACTCATATATAATTTTAACTCTTTGACAATACATTAAGTAACCACAATTATATAATAATTCTGTGTGGTCTCTACATTGATTTATACATTAAGTATAATTATTATTTTTAACCCTAAACTCTTTGACAATACAGATATTTTTAACCTTTTGACAATACATTGGTCTCTAATCAAAATCGTTATAGTCTTTAAAGTTGTAATTAAGAGACATTTAAGAAATATTTTATATAAATTAATTTTTTTTGAAAAAGAATAAAAAAGGAGAGGCTTACAAACAAAGAAGGATTTTGGAAGCTCATGTCCATGACCATTAGGAAAGGTGACTTTAGATTAGATTAGAGGGGTTAGTACCATGTCACATTCTATATGTGAATGTCATACAAATTGGGGTGGGGACCAATTTGGCCCAAATTTTGGGTGCTCTTACAAGATAATGAGGGGTTATTTTATCTTAGTTTTAGAATTGATAGGACACATTTAATGAATATTAATTTATAACGAGGATTGAATTCTCGATTACTGGTTAGTATGAAAAATTTTATTATTTGATTTAAACTCATGATTTATTTGGTCTTACTTCAATTATAAAAAAAACCCATAAGCTTACCTTTTATAATTAACATAAAAACGAAATAAATATATGTATTTATGAATTACTCTATTTTTGCACGAATCAACTTATATCAGGGGTTAAGAGAACGGTTGTTGTTCCTATAAGTTACGGGTTTGAACACCAACAACTGTAGTAAGGTGATTGAACATACATTGTAATCACCTTAACTTTCAAAAAATGAATTATTCCACTTTTTGCCTAATTTTGCTACCCTTTCTTGTAAAGTTTTTATTGGATATAAAATCATAAATAGACAACAACCTTTTTGCACGGCCTCCCTCTTCAAATATTCCGTTATTTTCTTTGATATTCAATATATGTATATTAGTATTATTTTTCATTTAATCAATATATCTCCGTTCTCTCCGACGTTGTAAAAAATGGAATAAGTGTCGAATGAGTTAGATTTTGATTATTTATTTATTCGATTGAGTCACGGCTTAATATTAAAGTAATATAAAAATATAATTTATATCAATAAATCTGTTATAGCATGTAATTGTAAGTTATGATACTTATATAGGTTCAAATTTTTACCGAAAACTTTTATTTTTTCACCATCTACAATAGGCTAATTAATTAATTGTATCGATATATCGATAATTTTTTTAACCAAACTCACATGGACAACATTGACTATAATAATTTTAAACATGACCTAAACGTGACGAGATTTAAAACTTATATCCTGGACATAGTTCACTTAAGATTGATTATTTACAAAAAGAGTTTGAGTTGGTCACGTTGTAAGGTATTAATAAATTTAGGAACTTAATTAAACGTGACAAACTTAATCTCTTGCCAATTTAGTTGTTTAGTTCTCTACTTGAAAACAATGTGTAATTAAAGTCCATCGATTTTCCTATATGCAATTAAGGGTCATTACATTTTGTTTACGTTTAAAACTTTTTTAACAGAAGGTTAAGATGTTATGTTCAATAGCAAGAAGGGTTGGTGAGATTTGTACCTATAATAAGTTATAATAAGTCATCGTAATCGAATTCGAGACTTATTGTTAGCTCTCTCTAAAGTATGTGACATAATTCAAATATCAAAGTTGTTTATCTATAATAAGTTGGTCTAGTGGGACGAGACGTTATATCACTTAAGTAAGATTAAGGGTTTAAATCCTGACTTTACGAATGAAGCAAATTGGGTTGTGATGATCACCTCCATAATAAACTTTTATAGTATCCTATCAGAATTAATCAATTAATGAACTAGATATTTATAATTACATTTAAAAAATTATCAAAGTTGTCTACTTAATTCAATTTTAAAAGGATAGGGTTCAATAGCAATAAAGGCTAGGTGAAATTTGTAGCTATAATAGCTTGTCATAATTAAATTTGTATGTTTGTTTTTTAAAAATTAAGATCTAAATCATTGATTCTAAAACTTAAATCCTTGTTTTTTGAACCATATAAACTTTGACACATCAACCGGACAACTTTATCGATAAACAAAAGGAAAACAAAACATAATATATTAGAGATTTTAAAATATAAAAAAAAAACAAAAGATAGAAAATGTAAATCTAAAAAGAAAAATAAGCGATGCACCGATCATATTTGATACTTCATCTTTGCACCAAAGAAAATCTATATAGTCTATCGTAG
Source organism: Hibiscus tridactylites (assembly GCA_958450335.1). Taxonomy (NCBI): domain Eukaryota; kingdom Viridiplantae; phylum Streptophyta; class Magnoliopsida; order Malvales; family Malvaceae; genus Hibiscus; species Hibiscus tridactylites. Next base: position 1,241,647 of record OY288268.1, on the reverse strand, counting down.
GAAGGGTCTGGGGAGCTGTCAAAACACGAACTACATGAAATATCTAAAATCGACAACCACCTTTCACGCCTATTCCAAAGACGACGATCCGCTACATATTACATCGGCAAACAACCCAAAAGGTGATCAAACTATTTGTGACCACCGACAAACACGAATCAGAAACAAGTGTCTTAAAGGTGTCACTGTACGAACACCAAACACCCACAAAAGTAGCCATATAACATGTCATAAGACAAAGACGTGCCATAAAAACATATACATGCCATAAAAGTAGAGAAAATGTGCCACAAAAACAGAAAAAAGCGCATCAGTTGTGTGAAGAAAAAGAAAACAAACCAAATCAACTCAAAATATAAGAAACAAAATAAAATATTTTATCACTGGCGGTGGCAACTAGATTAAGGCTAGTGCCGCCGCCGATTAAACAATGAAAAAAAGAAAGAAAAAAAAGAATGAAAGTGAACTATATTTAAAGAAAAAAATTAGGACACTTTTTAACCGTATAAACTAAATCCATAAACTCTAAACTTAAGAACATCAAAGATTGTGTAGTTTGAAAATTATATAATATATGTATTAAATAATTATCCACAATTCTTTTTCAACGAGGTTAATTATGTTAATTTCATGCATGTGTTAGATTTTCATTGTCGGATATCCTTAAACTTTGATGATTTTCACGTTATCATTTTTATTTTGTTTTTATTAGATTTCATTGTATTTGTTGGACAGCAATCAACATGCAAATCTTCCCTTAAAAACATTAGAATTATCCTCTATGGTTTTTAATACTAAAAAACAGTTGATGGGTCCGTTATGTTTCCCAGTAATTCATAGAATATGTGTAATTTTAATAATAGAAATTATTATTATTATTATTACTATTATTATTATTATTATTATACGAAAGTTCAAAAGTAATAAGTTATGTTTTTCTTTACGAACGAATTTAATTTATTATATATTTTTTATTAGTAATTAAATTCTAGTGATTGCATGTCAAATGATTATCTTAAAACTTGAAAGGAATTCAATTTTTAGGATTTGATTGACTGATGAATTTAATCGGTTACGAAATTCGAAGTTGATTTGGTTGCTACAATGAATAGCCATCTTAACAATAAAATCAAATAAATTCCAGATTTTATGGAAATTGGCAAATATAAGGAACAGAAAATCTTTTTACTTTATTTTGGTAATTAATTAAATTTAATTAATATTGTGTATCTATTAATTTTGTTTTTACCGTTTAAAATTCAAAGTTTTATATTCGAGATTCGGATAATATTTAATTTAAGAACTAATATTCTCGTTCATAAAAAAAAACTAATATCCAATGCATTAATTGTATATACTTTTATGTACAATTACTCAAACGATGATATGTCACAAAATATTTAGTTAAAACTATTTGAACCTAACAAGGGGTTTGAGTGGAAAAGTAGACGATGTTCATTCTAGGAGATCAAAATTCAATCGCTTTGTCTTCAAGGTGTGTACTTTGTCAAATGGTTAAAAATATGTATGAACAAATGTGTTTTTTTAAAATTAAGGCGCTTGTGAAAACTAAAAGTTTTTACCGCCAGTGTATTTTATATAAATCCATAAACAAACATTATCTTATAATTACCTTTACACTATTAAAAAATTATTGACGATACATTTAATTATACATTTCTATTCAAAAAAAATTATACATCATTAATACATCAAATATAGATCATTATATTTTTTAAAAACTCAACTAGTGTAACTTCATTCTAAATTTATTTTGATGAGCTAGTTATTTAGTTTTTTTTTTGCCTTCTCGGTTTCTAAAAGCTCTGTCCTGACTAATTAAAATTGACTCGCGCCACACACATAACTTTAGTGGGTGAGTCTTCAGCTAGTTATTTAGTTAAATTCTTGTATATTTAGATAAATGACATCAACATGTTTTGAATTTGGATCGTAAATAGACATAAATGATCCTAAAAATAATTTTGGGAAAGAAGTTTAAACTTCGAATGTGAATGTTGAAAACAAGATTGTAGTAAGGGATATAAGAACAAAGAATTTAAGACCTATTTTAGAAAGGAAAAAAAAGAGCCTAATTACAATTCTTGCATGTATAGGTTCAAGATGGTTAGGTTTTGAATTGACCATTTCTCGAATCATTTGCTCATTTTTGCAAGTATCCATATTACATAGTAAAAGATTTAAGTTTCGTCCAAAACTAACATATTTAACCTTGGACTTGTTCAACCATTGAGTTTTATTTTTGTCCTAATTAATCTAGACCAACTTGCGTCGCACACTTAATTTTGATGGATGAATCTTTTAACGAGATTTTGCATATACAATATACTTAAGTAATATCAAGTTATTTATTACTTAAACCAACCTCGATAGTGTTCAACCAGCCTTTAGATGTGTTTATAAGTTAAGTCATGTTGAATTGCGATTCGAATTTCTTTAATATCATCATCCAAACTCATTTAGGTCAGCAAGAATAAAATTTTACAATTTTAAAAAGTATAAAGTCTTCTATACCTTATAATGGTTAAATTATAGTTTTGGTTCGTTTGTTATGCTCAAATTCGAGATTCAATCCCTATACTTTAATTTGGTATAATTGAGTTCTTTTCTATTTTTATAACATCATTAGTTAATTTGAATAATTAAGATCGTCGACTATTTCGATTTATAAAGTTGACATGAAATCTTTTTGAAAATAGTCTTTTTTGTGTGCGCGCGCGTGTGCGTGCGTGAATACTCTTCCTTTAACGAGGCACGTATCCATGTTGAACTTTGTAGAATCGTTGCATTCTTAATAAAATAACCCATTCAAAAAAATGAAAATACTCTTCCTTTCTTATTATATTGACATATATTTTTTATGTTTGAAAATAATATTTTTAAGAAAATTCATGTCGATGTTTTAAACTAAAATAGTTAACGGTTTGGATTAATTCATATCATTATAAAAATAAAATGACCAATTATCTCTAATTTGAACACATTGTAGGGATCAGATTCATAGTTTGACCTTTTTCGGTTTTATTTATAAAAAAACATAATACAAGACACCATGTTTTTTTAATCAAAATTTGGCCTTTATATATAAAGATCAACCTATGCATTTTTGGGAGTTAAACAATGGTCAAGAAAAATATTCGGAGTCAAAGAAATTTCCAATAAACTTTATGGAAAGTGGCATTTTTTACCAAGTGTACCATTCATGTACCCATTTGAATAATAGATAAAAGCTACAAAATTGAACCAAATATAACTTCGAATGCCCCCTCTTTTACATATACACGAATGTTGTTTTTGTTATTTAAAAAATAATTTAGAATTGATAAATCACATTTAGCTGGTTGGTTAAGTTGCTTATTTTTTATTAGGTTATGGGTTTTAGATAAGAGTGTTCAAAACCGGCTCAATGAGTACCCAGCGGCCCAATAAGTTTAATATTACTACTATATTATTATTATGCTTCATCTTCTCTAACACATTTTTAACTTGCATCATAAGCTTATGGGCTACTGGGTACTCATTGGGCCGGTTTTGAACACCCCTAGTTCTAGACTCACTAGAAACACACTTTCATTCTCCCAATATCTCCTTCCACTCCCCTTTAAGTAGGATTAAGGTTGGAATTATAATTGTCAAAAAGTAATAATAATTTAGAACTTCTAGATATGATGGTATATAATTTTGCTAAATGTTCTTTTTATGTAATAGTTTTGGTAAATGTTCATTTATATTATAATAACGATAATGATTGAGTTGGTGTTACTTTATTTAATTTGAAACATAAAAAAAACAAATTTTTAAGTTTTAAATTAAAAGGATCTCTACAATACGTGTAAGTTATGGATATAACTAACATACTCATATTTTATTAAATTTAGTCACTATTAAAAATTTTATTTATGGATCAAATGATAATATGACTAAATTACAATAACTGAAAATAATTAAATTGAAAAACGAAAATTTATTGTAACATCCGGGTTTAGGGGTTAGGTGAAAATAATATTTTAATAATATCTTGGGTTCGGTTCTATGATTTAAATAATGGCCCGGGTTTGGCTTTCGAAATTAATTAAATTAATGATACACTGAGTTTTGGAATTAAAACCCCAAATGACCATGGAAAAATATGTCCTTGTGAATAACCCATTTCATTAAGGGCAAATGGGTCATTGGACTTTCAATTTAAAACTAAATAAACCAAAAACCCCATTTCTTCACTTTCTTCTTCTCCCTTCACTTTCAAAATATCAGACAAAACCTCCCCAAGCCATTGGAGCTACTGTTCCATCATCTCCCTTCTTCATTTCAACTCCGTTTTGAAAGGTAAGAGTACTTTTGACTTCTCCTCATCATCCCCATTCTAAAAGTACCATTCATTTTCGTTTTCATGAAGTTTTGAGAAAATAGAAACTTTGAAAATCTTGATTAAAAATGGTGTCTTTATGTTGCAAAGTTAAATGTTTTGACTTAATATGATTAGTAATGAAGTATAGAGACCAAATGATACTACATATATGAATTTCGGGTGTTTTGGACCAATTTTCGGAATTGGGTTTTGAGGGGGTTTTTGGGGGGTTTTAGAGTCTGTTTTGGGGTTGTTTAAGGTTGGTTCTTGAGGGCTGTAGGTAGTATGATATATGAGGATCATTTTGGAGGAAATTGAGACTTGTTTGGGTGCTTGAAATGGAAGATTTCAGTGGGCTATAGAGGCTACCCGAAAATTCTGTTTTGTGACTTTGTTTGGGGTGTTAAATGCTTGTTAATGTTAACCCGGGTTGTTTCCGATGATGTGTTATTGATTCGAACGTTTTGGTTGTGTTTGAGATGATTAGAATCGAGCTTGGGCATCGGTGAAGCATCAGGAGTGAATCCGGAGAGTTGAAGGTTGTGGCCTTCTTGGTCTTGTGCTTGGAAGCTTAGGTGAGTGGTTGATTTCCTTGAATGATTTTAAATTAGTTGGTTCGAGTATACGGACTAGGTTGGGCTTGGTAGACCCACCTCGAGTTAGGATTAGGGTGGTAGCCTAATCCTAAGCTTGATCTAAGCCTTTGGATGAACTCAATTGTGTGAATGTATATGCCTCGTATGCCATGTGATATGAATGTTTATGTATATTGTTTTATACATGTGAGTTGTGGCATGGATTGTATTGCTTAAAGCATGCATGGTGATGGTTCATGGTTGTGTCCATGGTGAGTACGTGCTAAGCACGGAAATGATTGAAATGTGTGTTGTAGAATGAGTAAAATATTGGCACTAGTATACTTAAATACAAATGATCGATCATTAGGATGTTAGTGTGTACACATGAGTCTAAAGTCGCGCGTGGCCTTGGTGGCGTTGAGTCACCAAGGAGGAGTACGGGTACGCCCGGAAATGGTATTTAAATATAGTCGGTGATGAGTGGAATCCCATCGACGGGGCGTGAGGATGAGTGGAATCCCCTCCGCGAGACCGGTGATGAGTGGAATCCCACCGAGGTAATGTGGTTGTTGGATATGAGTTTCCAACGAGTCTATCCGCGTATTTGGGTCATATCTAGGTGCCAATGTTGATTGATATATGCATCAATGTATTGAGATATATGAGCCGTTGAATGTTAAATGTGATTACATGTATGGTTGTGTTAAGCTCATGATCATGACATAAATGTGAGATAATTGCTCACGCATCTATATCTTGTGGACTTTTGTTATACGTGTGTTGATTTGGCTAGATCGTGCTCGGACCCTGCAATGTTGAGGTTTGTTTTTAGAGCTTGCCCTCACTAAGCATTATTTGCTTACGCTCTCTTTGTTCAACATTGCAGATCCTTAGTTCGTGGGTTGCTCGAGCAAGAGGAGAGCCTCCAAGTGTGGTTTGGATTGAATTCACCAAGTATGGATTTTAAATAATAGACATGTAATGGTTGAGCAATGGGATGTGTTATGTCTTGTGATTGTTGTTGGTTGATAGGAGCATGTGTAGACTCCTTTATATGTATGGCTTTTGCATGGTTGTGTTGCCATGGTGTTTGTTAACTTATGTCTTTGCTTGCTTGACATATTGGTCTATGCTTTAAGAGCTTATACTTGTACTTGAATGATGTTCGATCAAATGCATGTATTTGGGTTGTGACCTTGGTTTTGGACATGTCTAAATATTGTTGAAGCATGCTAGTATAGGTGTCATACCTTAGGATGTCTTGCCTTGAGGTTGCTTGGTAGTTGTTGGTGTTTTGGGGCATTGTATGGATGCTTAGATGGTGTTTGATTGCTAAAGTTGCTTGATTATATGTGTGCCTCTTCGTGTTGTTTAATGCCTTTGGTTCTTGTGGAAGCATGTTTTATGGTTGGTTTGCCTTAGGGATTGATGTTAGTGTGTTGGTTAAAGTGTTAGAGGGATTTAGGGGCCTCCTTGTGCTCTAAATCAGCTCAAACCTGTAGATTCGTAGCTGGGGTATCGATACCGTTGGTCTGGTATCGATACTGCCCTGTGGTTTCAGGCCTCATGTATCGATACTCGAGGGAGGGTATCGATACCTTTTTGGCCACTGGAGCCACTGTCGATTTCGGTATCGATACCGGCCTCGAGGGTATCGATACCGTTGTCTTAGCTTTGACCGTGGGAAGTCAACTTTAGGGGAGGGTATCGATACCCTCATTGGGGGTATCGATACTGTCTCCTCAGGTTGACCAAACCCTGTTGACTTAGTCAAGGGGTATCGATACCCCCTTAAGGGTATCGATACCACCTGCAGTTTAACTTTAAAAATGGGCTTTTAAATGTTAGTTTGGGTTCGTTTGACTGCTTGTAAATATCGTTCCGCTGTATGATCACTTAGGATGTAATTTTCATCTAGACAAGATTAAAATGAAAAAAAAAGAATTAGGGTTGCTAACCGAGGGAGAGTTCCTTAGGGAGTTTTCACTCGGTTTTCCCCGTGTAGCTCACTCGGACCGGTCATCCGGCCAGACCGGGACGAGGGGGTTACATTTATTCTATTATTTATTTATTTTTTAATAGTCTAAAGGTGATTACAAGATGATATATGTTCATAGATATTCCTAACTCTTTCACAACACGCATACACCTTGTAGACAAAAGAATTTAAACTCGTATCTCCTAAGATGAATATCATCCTTTTTTCACTGAGACACTTGTTAAGTTCTACTATTTTCTATTTTTAAACAATTATTATATGTAATTATTTAATTAAGGTTCTTCCAAGGATGCTATTGAAAAAAGACACACATATATATATATACATATATAATCTTCACATAACCCATTGTTAATCTCAGTTATCTATTTTATTAATCTAACATTCAAAAAAACATATAAAAATTAAAATTTCTTACATTATATAATTGTATTCTATATATATATATATTTGTATGTATGTATGTACGTACGTATATATATGTAAGCAAAGTTTTATTCTTTGAATTATGTCCATGTTGTGTAAATTGTAATCATAACTCTTGATTTTTTATTGGCACTTCTTTTAATTAATATATATATATATATATATATGCCAAAAATGCTATCACTTCCTTTTAGGAATAATATTTTAATTATTTAAGTGATTAATTTTGAACCCACCACTTTATCTTTTTAATTAAAAGGAAATATAGGAGTATAGGGATCTAATATAAGATTAACAGTGCACACGCATAATTATTTTTATATTTTTGACAGTTAGATGCAGATAATAAATAGTTAAGATTATTTTTTATTTTTTTATGTGGTAATTTTTACATTTTTTACTTTTAATCTCTAACATTTATTTACTTTCATCTAATAATCTAAAAAATATAAAACTTTCAAATTTTTATATAGTGTAAGAGGATTCTATCCCCTTTTATATATATATATATATATATATATGGGTTAGGATCAACTTACACTGTGTAAAACTTAATTACTTTTACACTATTTTTGGACCGTTGGATGATGGTAATTAATGGTCCAGATTATTTCCTTATCTTTTTTTCCCAAGTGATAATCTTCACATTTTTTACTGTTAATCTCATCCATACATTTCACTCATCCAATGGTCCTAGATTGGTGTAAAACTAAATGAGTTTTACACCATGTAACTTGATCCCATCCCTATATATACATACATGGGCGAAGCTACATGAGGGGCTGACAGGGGTCAGGGCTCGTTGGTCCACCTTTACGGTCAATTTTTTTTCCTCTAATTTGGCCCATGTAGAATTTTAAATAACAATTCACTTTACTTGTTTTATTATTTAGAGTGTGTGCTGTCTTAGTGGTAAAGTGTGTACATGAAATTAAGTTTGTTTTACTTGAAGTTAGTGAATCGAATCTTATTGATGACGTTTTTCAGTCTTTTATTTTTTTAGGTTTAGGTGTAAGAAACCATTTTGACCAATTTTGACCATTAAATCTTGACAATTTTTTTAGATATTACTGACACATGATACACAACATTTATATCATGTTGTATTTATAGATTTCTTCAAAAAAATTATATTTTTTTACGTTTTAAAGATTTTTTAAAACTTTTAAATAATTTTTTAATAATTTTTTTTAAATGTCAACTCGAGACACCGTGGCAAATAGAGGTGGCAAACGGGTCAATCGGTTCGGGTTTGGTTCGGGTCATTTCAGTTTCGGTTATTTTGGGTCTGATATTTTCGGTTCAGATTCGGTTTCGGTTTCGGTTCGGTTTCGGTTCGGTTTTAGTTCGGGTCTATTGTGTTTCGGGTCATTTCGGGTCGGTTGATTTCGGTTCGGTTATTTTCGGTTCGGTTAATTTCGGTTCGGTTGATTTCGGTTCGGTTATTTTCGGTTCAATGAGAAATCAGTCGTTTTTAATCAAATTTTTAGGTTTTTCAGATTTTTACACCCTATATGACTTTATAAAGTCAATATATTTGACATTTTAGTGATTTGTGCGGTTGTTCCTATTTTATCTTTCTTTATTTCTATTAATCGGGTCCATTCGGTTCGGGTCTATTCGGTTCGGGTCCATTCGGTTCGGGTCCATTCGGTTCAACTAAATTCGGTTCAGTTTCGGTTCGGTTTATTTCGAGTTTCAGATCAAATTTCGGGTCAATTTCGGGTTGATTTTCGGTTTCGGTTCGGGTCTAGGTTCGGGTAATTCGGTTCGGTTTTCGGTTCTCGGGTCAAGTTTGCCAGGTCTAGTGGCAAAACACTCTACACCAAGAGATATAAAAACACTATCAAAATTTAATGGTCGAAATTTGTTCAAATGCTTAATTGATTCAATTTCTTGGTTTAATAGTTTAGTTGGGTGCAGAAAAGTTTAAGTGATTAATTGATTTTTTTTTCAAAGTTTAAGAGCATTTTATAGCTTTAAGTTTTTTTATTTATTTATTTTTAGCCTCTTAATTTTTAATTCATGACTTCGCCCCTGTATATATATAAATACACGAGTAAGAATGATTTACATAGTGTAATTAAAAAAGTTTACATTTGTTTTAGATTATTGTATGAATGTAAAATTAATGGATGGAATTATTTCACTTTATTTTTTCTTTTAAAACTTTTGTCATTTTAAAGTTTTAATTTCAATCATTAAATTGCATTCATCAAATTATCTATTAACACTTTAAATCTTTAACCCTAAACTATAAACATTAAATCTTAAATTCTAAAAATAACCCTTAAATTCTACACAGTATAATCTAAAACCTAACGTAAACCTCTAATCACTGAAATTGAAAGTATTTTCCAATTATTTATAGGAGAATAAATTGATACATAAGTAGTAGAGAATGTTTTTATTTAAAGTAAGATACACTTACACAATGTAAAAATTTATTTTATACCGTTAAAAAAGTGTAAATTTATAATTCATATTATCCATTTCTCCTTTTTTTCCTTAAAAAACTTGTCGTTTTTTTTTGCTAATACAGTAGAAATAAACTATCTCATAAGCTATTCCAACCGGTCAGCTTCCAGCATCCCCTGGACCTCTACCGGCGGTTCGACCAATCATCCATTTCCTTGTTGTTGTCGACCAAACTGGCGGGCAAGACGATCCACCACCATATTTCCTTCACGTCCAATGTGCTGAACCACAATTTCCCATTCCCGGCACAGCAATCCAAAGATCAAATCCACAACCACGTCCCCTCGCATTGCCAAGGATTCGTTATTAAGGATTCGAATCACCTCCATGTTATCCGATTCCAGCATCACCTTTCGAAAACCAAGCCGCCATGCATGGAGTAACGCCTCATACGAAGTCCACAACTCCGCCATTAACACCGAGCAACTCCCCACCATACGGGCGAAACCAAACAACCATCTACCCGAGCTATCACGCACAACACCACCTATCGCAGCTTCCCTCCGCTGTCCATACACCGAGCCGTCCGCGTTCACCTTCACCCATCCCATCGGCAGGCATTGCCAACTTACCCTCAGCTGCCGCGCACGACGTGCAGCACCAGTAACTGGGATCGACGTGTCAAACTCGGACGCTAACTGTTTGCATTGAGCCACAACATCCTCAGCCCCAACAAACTCTTCATCAAATATCAAGCTACAACGACGCTTCCAAAGTAACCAACACCCGATGGCAAACACCGTCCCCCATTTTGCTGCAGCCAATGGAACCGCATCGTCGTTACGCAGGTTATACAACAACCAATCCTCAAACTCCATCGAAACGAATGTAGCACGATGGCCAGCGGGAACCAGCCCTCCCCACAGACGACAAGCTGCTGGGCAGTGGCGCAGGACATGCTCGATGTCCTCTCCTTCTTGTCGACAGAGACAACAGCCACCATCACTTGCAAGCTGTCGTCGCACCCTTTCCATGTTCGTGAGAAGCCCCCCTCGCAACACCAACCATAAGAACGTCAACACCTGCTGCGGCAATTTAAGTTCCCATAATATGCGCCATTTCTCTTGGCCATTTAACGTCCTCGAACCAGCAAGGAACCTATATGCCGAACGTACCGTGAATGCTTTGTCCACCTCCCATCTGTAGCTCGGGCAATCCGGGCCAAACCAAGCCCTAGGCGGCGGAATAGCTTTTATTTTGGCCACAACCTCAATCGGAATCACATGTTCAAACTTGCACCAGTCCCACTTACCATCCGCGGTAACCATGGTATTTATTGGAACCGGATTAGGCGGCGATAAGGGGAGATATTTCTCGCACAACGGTCCCTCCTCATCCACCCAAGTGTCGTACCAAAAGTCCGTACTCGCTCCATCCCGCACATTCCATAAAATGCTTCCTCGGATAGCCCCAAACTTTACTCAAGCCTTTCCAAAGACGCGAACATCGCTTCCTATCAATGCTTAAAGGAACCTCCTCGCGCCATCCATATTTTTCCCGGATTACCCGCACCCAAAGCTTGGTTGGTTCGGTTAAAATTTCAAACCCCACTTTCATAAGAAAAGCGTTATTTTGGAGCTCCAAGTCCTTGAAACCCAATAATTTAAAAATAGTGTGAAAATAAATTAAAAAAGTGTACATTATATAACTAAATTCTATCTCCTTAAATTTTACAATAGAAATCAAACAGTCATTTAATATATTTTTTATTATTTAAAAATAAAACTTAAACAAGTTAGGCAGATAAATAATTTTTTTTGAATATGCTGGTGTGATGCAAGGTAGTATCTATTCAATTTTTTTAATCTTTTCAAAGACGTCACGCACAACATGTATTACTGGTGATCGAACCCGGTTCCCAAGAGATGATAAACATCTACTTTTACCACCATGACACAAAGAGATGAGTACAAACAAATAAACTTCTAAATTAGTTTTTCAAATTTTAAAAAATATATACTACTAAATAATAAACTTTTATACGGATAAATTCAAAAAACTGATTGATGTTTGAAGGGTTTACAAAAGAACTAATCATTTACCAGAAACACTGCAATTAATGGGCTTTAAAGATACTCTTCAATCGATTGATGGAACAACCCATTGACTCAAATATCAACCAATTGATTTTTTAATTGCCATTCGAAATTTTTAAGATTTTTGTCTTGATTAATTCAAACCGATGCGTATTACATATTTATTCTTTATTAGGTTTATGACCGGATTATGTGTAGATTTAATTTAATATGAATTTAATTTTTTATTATTGTTTTATTTGTTTGTGTATTGTAATTTTATAAAAATTAAAATATTAATATATAAAATTAAATTTAAATGAACAAATCTTATTTGGACTTCTAACATCCTAAAATGAGAGTTAATTTTTTTTTTCAATATAATCATCGGTATCCGGTACGAAGTCCTATAGTCAGTGGAACACATTTTTTTTATTCTTTTAATATTATATTAATTATGAATTTGTTCCTCACTTTCAAATATTTTCTCTAACTCTAATAATGGCATCGTCTCTATTATTATCCATTCTATTGGCTTCTTATTCCAGACTAGATATTGTAGATACTCGACGAGCCTTTCAATCCAATTTGTTTCATTCAAAACGTCAGAATTTGAATATCTAATCTTGTTTAAAGGATCTAATGTCCCATCTCACTAGATCAATCAATTGTTCAAAAAAATTTATTTATACCAATAGATTAAGTGGGATTTCAAAAAAAAAAACAATTTACAAGGTCGTACTTAATACGTAACATTTATTAAATAGAATTAAAATTCAGTTGCAATTTTTGCAATAAAAAATTATAAATAAATAAATAAGCAGCCCTAAGCTGAGTAGGATTTGGGACTTCTTATTGATTACGCATTAATCCTGTTTTAATTAGTCTTCTCATTAGTGGCAGACACACATATTTTGATCACATTGTGAAAAGGAATGAAAGAACGATTGAAAACGTTTTTCCAATCCATTCTATTTATTTTAAATAATTATCAGAATTTAAAAGTCTGCGATGATTCCGTGGTTGAGGGGACAATTATTATTTTTAGAGATCACATGTTCGAATACTAGCAATTGTAACCACGTCATTCAACATCTTTCGTAGTGTGTTTAAACGGTTGGTTCCGTTAATAATCGAAAACTTTTAATTATTAACAAAATTAATTTTTTTTCAGAAATCATTAATCGAACCGGGCGCAAACTGACTTAGGATCAGTTACTAACTCATTTTACTACTACGAGGTATCTTCTTGGGGGTCTCTTTAAGATGAAATGAAAATCTGCTACAAAGCAACCAGCGTGTGTTGGGTGCATTGGTAGGCATATTGTAATCTCAATGAGAGGATGCGAGTTTAAATTTAAAAAACAATATTGTAAGAACAATTTTATATTCTGAACATAGACCGTAAGACGAGCATACATATTAATAAAAAAAATGGTACAAAGCTATAACATATTACCCCAAAAAAATATGCTACAAAGCTATAAAATAAAGTGATCGAACAATCTACCGATCCATTTTAGAGTTTGCAAATAAACTATTCATGTCAGCCATAATTTACATACTTGACCAACCACTTATGGGCCTAAAGCCCACTACTACAAAGCCATATCATATTATGTGATTTTTTTTCTCAAGAATTTCACTCGTGCATCATAGCTAAAAATAGTAGTTTTTTTTTTTATAAATATTTTTACATGTGATTATATGATAGTATCTGTTATTTACATTTAGTCTTTGAAAAGATATAATATCGTACATATTACAACGTTTAAACCCGAATTACTTAGGAAGAACAACATCACTTTTTACCATTGAAACCACTCTAGTAGAAAGAGACACAAGATCCCTTAAATAAGATAATATATTCGAATTTTAATATTACGAATATGAATAAAATAAATTGTATTGAGAGAGTCCGTACTTGATTTGAATTAATTAAAATAGGTAAAATATCGAAATGAGCTAATAACCAATAAAATAGACCATATTATAAAAAATCTATCAAGACTGAAATTGATTAAAAAAATTAATATTTTTCGGTTTAAATTGAAAATGCTCTCCCCTACTGTCATATTTGGGCAGCTTGAAAATTCATTATAAATACCCGATTACAGCCTCACTTAAGTTTTTTTTTTTTTGATAAATAGCCTCACTTAAGTTGTGATTTTGCCGAGTATACACTATTTGAATTTGTTAATGGCTTTGAGAAAAGCTTCCTACTATTCTGTCTCCCAATCAAACAAATTTCTCCCAAAAAAATTTTCAATCAAACTTAAAGAGTTTTACACGTTTTTTAAATCGTTGGACGGAAGAAATGGATGGCTGAGATTAACTCCTTACTTTTTTTCTCAAGTGATATTTTTTACATATTCTATTGTTAATCTCATTCATCCATTTCACTCATCCAACGATCCAAAAAACGTGTAAAATTTAAAGAATTTTACACTGTGTAACTGGATCTTATCCCATATATATATATATATATAAAGTAATAACTATATGATATTAACATTAATTAATAAGATTTTGGTTGCAAATCCGTATGTTAATTTTACATAAGACAAAATGATCAATAGCACGCGATTTTTTATGCACACGTATCATTCCCCTATGCCTATCCTTTTCTAAAATCCATCTATTTTCCATTTGCGATCCATTGGAATTCTCGTATTTTTATTGTATCATAATATAATATAATATAATATATATTTATAAATTTTTGGCGACATTGAATATAGAAATTTGATTAGAATATTTTAATTAAATTAGTCTTGAATTAACTTATAATATCAATTCAATAAAAAAAAACAATACATAATATAATAAAAAAGTTAATTCAACTATTTTAGGATATTGAGTGAATGTAAATTAATGATCATGAATTCAACATTAGTTAAATATAAATTAAGGGATGATATTAAATTCTTTCTATTTTCTGTAAAAATCTGTATATTTTTTTAAAATTTTAATCTCAATCATTAATTTACAATCATCAAATAGTCCTAAATACTCTTTCTATATAATAGATGTAGTCATGTAGATTAAACTTGCGTTTGTTTTATAATAATATTGCCTATTTACTTACAATATTATTATAAAACAAACGCAAGTTTAATCTCAATCATTAATCTACAGGAGCTGCTCAAAACGAACAAGTATATCGCTACAAGCCTGATGGAAAATAACCTATGAAGAACGCTAAATATGGCCATCGTGTTGGCCTTTCTTACAAAGATGCTTTGCTCCATAATGTTAGTGAAAAGAGACGTTCTGTGGATGATGTTCGAAGGCCCAGGGATAGCAGGTCGCAGCAGTCTCCAGATGAGACAGGGTCGAATGTTACTATTCGACTATCTATGTCAGAACCAGAAAGTTTATGGTTAAAATGTAGTCTGGTAGGGCAAATCAAGGGGATGTACGATGCTGATTTTGTGCAGCAAGTTCTTCAAGCAGAAGGGTTCAGGGTGAAAGTAAGTGCATGGTTTGGTTTCTTTGCTATTATCACTTTCGAGGAGGAAGAACAGTTGCCGATATTCTGGGACCTAAAGGATTCGTTGTGCGAATCCTAGTTCAGCGACGTTGATACTCTAGATCATTTTATGAACAACAAAAAATTATGGGTTTGGCTATGCATTGAAGGGTTACCAATTATGGCATGGCAGGAAACTGTTCTGAGAAACCTAGCAAGCCACTGGGGCAATGTGATAAAAGTCGACCCTGAGACAGTAAATCGGAAAAGGCTTGATGTTGCTAGAATTCTGATCGGAGTTGGGTGTCTATCGGAAATTCCAGCGATGGCAAAAATCTGGATTCAAGGAGAAAATTTCCAACTACGTTTAAAGGTCACTGAGTTTGAAGAAGAAAGATGTTGGATTGACCATGCTTCTCTGGTCAGGTCACCGGTACCAACCTCCGATCCTAGAAAAGTTGAGACGTTTCACCTTTCCTCAAAGGCGGCGGGATCCTCTTCCAAGAACACGGGAGTCTGTGCTGAGTTAAGTCCTGGGGTTTCGGAAAATGGCTCAAGGCCAGTTGGTTCCCCACGTGTGGAAGCTCAAGAGCCGCCAGCGGATCAAGCCGGGATCTCTGCCAAATCTTCGCAGATGGCGACTGGGCCAAGTAATAAGAACAACCTTTATGAAGTCCCGGTCCTTTCCGGATCTGGGTCGGAGTCTTCCTCGGGGCCTAGCCTAGGCCTCAATCCCGTTTATGATGCTCAGACGGGCCTCTGCACAATAAAGCCCACAATCCTTAGAAGTAGGAAAGGATCTTTGTGCTTCTCTTACAGCCCGAAATCTGCCTTAAGACAACATGAGGCGGGTAGCTTTCCCTCGTTTATTTCGTCGGGGAAATCTATTGGCAAACCTTATGGCAGAAACGCATCCCCGGTGTCGAATGGCCAAACTGAAAGATCAATCGACAGGGAAACTCGATTAGGGGCGGCCTCGTTGGAAGCCAATGCTACACTGGAAATCACTGAAAGCCTTGGGATGGTTTTTGAAGCGAAAAGGGGTGTGGTTCTAAATCGTCTGAGGGAGATTGTTTAGGGTCGTTTCCTCCGTAGAAGAGACCGGTGCGAGGGTGGGTCTGACACGCGTCGTATAGTGTCAAAAATAAAACCTTAAACTCAAATAAATAAGATTTAAAATAATATAGCGAGAGTAAGGGTCGATCCGCAGGGAATAGGAACTCTAACACCTTTCGTTCTGATTTAGACCAATAACCTGTAGAAAATAAAGGGGGATTTTAGAGAAGTGATTTGAATGAGAAAAAAATAATAAGAACGTAAAATAAATATTGAAAGTGAATTATAGATTGAAATAGCCTCAAGTCACGCTTTGCCACGACATCTTCGATCACTGAAGTTGATTTTTCTTCGACTTTCCTGCAGGTTACAGTCTACAAGGCCCAACCCTTGCAACTTACTTCTCTTGGGTAAATTCGACTCCCAGGGCAATCCTTGAAGTCAAGCTTTAGTGAGTTAGCTACGGCAATCGATGCTAACTCAAATCTGAGTTAGTGCTGGAGAAGCCCGTGCTCGGATAATCGTCTCGATGAGAGTTGTTTCCGATTTTGATTCCCCTTAGTGGACCACCACTAAGTTTGTTCTTAGGGAGTTGAATTGGCTACAAGCTTTTCCTCATCCCCAACAATGGATCTAAACCACTTCAACTCGATGCGCTCTCTCGAAATGAAACAATTGAGATACCTAAAGATTAGGCCGATTGCCTAATCAATTTTACAGAGAATCTAAAAAGGAGTTGTTGAAGGATTGAAGTACTTTCCTAATCTCACGAGGTTAGTCGGGTTTGGCGTTGCTTTTGGCTAAAGGGAATTTAGTTAAGCATGGTTGGTGAAAAAACCATACTTAATTAAACAAAGAGAAAAATGGAGAAAAATGAAATGGAGAAAATGGAGAACTTTTATTAAACTCAACGAAGAAGAGAACAATGGAATGATTAATGATTTAATTCACCCCCAAAGTGGGGTATTTATAGTAGTTGAAAACCCTAAAAACTTAAGATGATAAATCCTAAATTTAAATAAAATTACATAAGATAAATATCCAAGTTTTTGAAATTTAAAATAAAAATTGGATGATAAGCTATCTTGATAAGTGGACTGATAAGTTATCAGAGTTGCTGACGTCATCTTCTAGAAGGTGTTGACGTGGCGCCCAGTCAGCATTCATGCCCTGGTTCATGCCCATGAATCTGCCCACGACTTCAGTATTTTCTGCAGCATTTCAACTTATTTCCAGTATTACGTAACCTGCACGAGAACAACATAAAAACAGCACAATTAAGTCCTTCAAACATATATTAGATAAAAAAATAAGGACTAAAAACATAACCAAAATAAATACTTATCAAATTCCCCCTCACTTATCCGATGCTTGTCCTCAAGTATCTCAAAATTAAATAAACTTAAGTTCAAGTTTTCATCCTTAATTTCATGAAGTCTCAAAAGGTTTCAATATGATTAAGCATCTAAATATGAAAGAAAACTAAGGAGCAAAAATAGATAAATGGCAAGATTAAGAATTTTAAGCATAAAAAACGACATTCTAAAACCCTACTAACATCAATGATGCAAACCAAGTACCCTCACAAGGAATCGCTCATGTCACTCAAAGTCTTTAAGGGTAGAGAAAAATCACTCGAGCCAAAGCTAATTAGAGCATAACCATAGGCTTGTGTTTAAATCTAATCTCCACTACTAACATGAATATGATGCAAAAATCAAGAGATCTTAAAGAAGGGTTGTAATGAGGCTAAGGTAAGGGTAGGATAAAGGCTGAAAATAAGGGCTAAACTTCAAGACAAAAAAAAATCATCCCAAAAAATATATTCGAAACTATTTTTTTTTCATTCGAACTAAAACTGTTCGGTAGTGTACTTTTTTTTTCCGAACTGCACTGTTTTTTTTTTTTCTGTTTTTATTTTTCTGCAGACTCGAACAATTTCCTGCACTTCTTTTTTTTTCTGCACTGTATATTCAAATCAATTCTGCACTGTATATTCGAATCAATTCTGCACAGTGTATTTTCTGCTTCTGCACTGCACTTATTCGAATATGTTTTTTTAAGACGATTTTTTTTGTCTTGAAAAATGGGACAAAAGTAATGGAATTTAGAAAAAAAACGGATTATGCTTAAAAATGTGGTGATCAAGAGAAAAGGGCCAAGGCACAAAAATTGGTTAACTAGGGGAAATTAATTAAAGGGTAGGCAGTTTATTTGGGAAGAGAAATGGTTAAAACCTAGTGCCTCTATCATATTAAAGCATCATAATCAATCAACGTAATCTCAAAAAGAATTTAAAAACAAGTTCTAGAATGCAACTAATTTAGCTAGGCACACTCAAAGAAACAAAGAGCAAATATAATGCATGCTCATTAGGCTCAAAAACTCACAAATATGTCTTGTGTACTTAGGTAAGCATCATGTGAATTAATAGAGAAAGAAAATGTCATATAAAAGAATTTATTCAAAAATTAATCATGCCAAAAATCTACAATGCAACTTAGAATTTTCTAACAAGATAGATACAGAACCATGTGAAAACAGTGAGACAAGGCGAAATTAAGGATTGAACGAAGAACTTAAATTAATAAAATCAAGATTTCAAGCGAACAATCAAGACGGATAAACAAAATAAAAATTTGACAAGCATATCTCCATCCCCTCACTTAAATCATTTTGCCTCAAAATGAACATAAAATAAAATACAAAAGAGAGAGGATGAAAATACTCCCCGATTGCAGAAGAGCATAATTCGGTAGTGGGCTCTGAGTCTGGTGTAGGGGCGGAGGCGAGCTAGCTCTCGGGTTCGGATCATAGTGGTGGTAATGGTGGACGATCGAGTGATGAAGGTTGAAGATGAAGTGATAATGGTGGAAGCAGAAAAAAAGTAAGGGAAAATTTATGTTAGTTTTTTTTTTTGAAATAAAAGGATAATTAAAAAATTATAAAAGGATAATTTTATGTAAAAAAAAATTAGATATAGTTGATAAGGATATATATATATATATATATATAGATTAATAATTTAAAAGATATAGATATAGATATATATATATATTATGATTCAAAATTGAAAAAAAATATAATTTAAGATAATAAAGATAAACCACCAAGGGTTAAATTTAAAAATAAGATAATAGATAGATAAAGATATATATATATATATATCTAACTTACGTAAATCTAAAAAAAAGATAATATATAATATATAATATATAATAAATTTAAATTAGTAATAGTAACTATATTATTAGGGGAGAATAAATAAAAAAATGCTAAAAAGAAAAGATAAAAGAGAAGTAGACGTGTGTTTTAACAAAATAAAGAAAATAAGAATAAATTCGAAATTGAAAAATTAAAATCAAGAAATAAATAAAGAAAATGGGTTGCCTCCCATGTAACGCTTTATTTAACGTCGTTTAGCTCGACGACCTGGTTCAGACTACAGGCATTGCGACAAATACTTCTTCCAGTTCTTGCGCTTTATCCAACTGAGTATTTCCCTACGAGAAATTTTGCGATTATGGAGTTTTTTTACTGGAAAAATTTCTCTTTCACTCTTCAATTTATTTGGAGGTAATTTTAACTCCAAATTCAATCCCTGCAAAATGAAAGAAAACATTTTAGATTTCGATGGAGTTAGGCATAAATCAGAATGAGCAGAAGAAACATTTTTAACTCCTTAATTCCTTTGTCGTGATCCTTCAAATCCCTGCACGAATCATCAACAAATTTAGATTCTATAAATTTTTCAACGGCGGGATTAATAACATCTATAAAATTTATACTAGCAACATTATTAGGATGTCGCATCGCTTTGTAAACATCAAATTTTACCACCTCACCATCGAATTCCATTGTAAGGATCCCGCTTCTCACATCGATTTTCGTATTTGCAGTACTTAAAAATGGACGACCAAGGAGGATTTCGGAAGAATTATTAGTCTGATCGTTTTCCATGTCTATGACATAAAAATCTGCCGGAAAGATTAAATCGTTTACCTTTACCAAGACATTCTCTAGCAATCCTTCCGGGTAAATTATGGATCTGTCCGCTAGTTGTATGGTTACTTTTGTATCCTTCAAAGGCTCAGCAGAAAGTGAGTTATAAAATGAGAGTGGCATAACATTAATAGAGGCCCCTAAGTCACACATTGCTCGTTTGATACCCACTTTACCGATTTTGCAGGGAATGGCGAACAAACCTTGGTCCTTCAATTTTGGAAGTAACCTTCGCTGGAAGACCGCCGATACATGCTCTCCTAGATTAACCTTCTCAATTCCAATAAGACGACGTTTATTAGTACATAAATCTTTAAGGAACTTAGCATACCTTGGGATTTTTCGGATTACGTCGAGGAGTGGAATATTGATCTCTACTTTTTGAAACACATCTAGGATCTCCATTTCTTCTGCTTGTTTGTCTCTTTTCATTAATCTCGACAGGAAGGGTGGTGGTGTAGCGTAGGGAGAAGGTAAAGGGGTTGGATCGGGCATACCTTTTCTAGTAGGGGGTGATTGCTTTTTTTCTTCCTTTTGTACGCCATCTTCTTTAGCTTTAGGTTCGATGACTGTACCGCTTCGTAGAGTGATGGCGTTCACATTCTCTCTTGGATTAGGCTCCGTTTGAGAAGGTAATTTCCCTTTGGATTCTATGCGACTTACCGCTAAGGTCAATTGACTTATCTGTTTGTCAATTGCTTCAAAGTAAGCTTCGGTTCTTAGTTGAAATTTTTCTTGGGTTAGCGCTAACTTTTCAACAATTGACTCCAACGATGGCTTCTACGGTTGATATTGTTGTGGTGCAATTGGTTGATAAGCTTGATTTGGCCTCTGGTTTTGCGCGTAACCGAAGTTTGATTGGTTTCTACATCCCTGATTATATGCATTTCCTATGGCGTTGGCTTGGGCGACATCATCTTCCTGAATCATCGGACAACAGTCTGTCGGATGTTCTGGACTAGTACAGATTCCGCAAAGTCTAGCTGTTCTTTTTTTATCTGCAACAAGAGATTGCACTATTTCAGCTAATTTATCAATCTTATTTTCTAAAGAAATTGTGCTTACCTCGCGAACCCTTCGAGATGGTTTGCTAGATTGATTAAACCTTTGCGAGTTGGCGGCCATGGTTGATATCAGTGTTTTAGCCGCTGTTGGGGTCATATTGACTAGAGCTCCACCGCTTGCCGCATCTATTACTTTCATATCCATAAGCGTCAATACTTCATAAAAATACTGGAGGAGAGTTTGTTCCGACAATCCATGTTGTGGACAATTTGCACACAACTTTTTAAACCTCTCTCAGTATTCATATAAAGATTCAGCTTCTTTTTGTTGAATGCTCAGGATGTTGCGCCTAATTTCGCTTGCTTTCGCTGCAGGGAAGAACCTGTCAAGAAAAAGTTTAGCCATGTCAGTCCATGTTGTAACAGAATTAGGGGGTGAATCAAATAACCAATCTTTCTCTATATCAGCTAAGGAAAATGGGAAAGCTCTAAGTTTGATTTGGTCATCGGATACTCCCTGTGGCTTTGTGCTTAGACAAACCATGTGAAATTCCTTTAAATGTTTGTGAGGATTTTCTGTTGGCAAGCCGTGAAAGGTAGGTAGGAGGTGGATTAAACCCGTTTTTAGCACGAACGGTGTTTCACCATTCGGGAAGGTTATACACATCGGTTGTTGGCCATCAGGCGCCGCATTTAGTTGGCGAATGGTTTGATTTTCGTCTCCCATCGGATTGGGCTCGTAATTCGACTCTACTTTGGATGTGATTTCTAGATCGCGTTCGAATCTTTGCTGGCGTCTTTTGTTTTTCTTTTCCCGAAGTGTTTGTGCGTTCAACTTTCGGGCTAGTGCTTCGATTTCCGGGATGAGTTCAAATTGTTCTCCAGGATTGCTCCTGGTCATAAATCAAATAAAACGATATTAGTACTTTGCCGTATTCCCCGGCAACGGCGCCAATTTTGACACGCATCGTATAGTGTCAAAAATAAAACCTTAAACTCAAATAAATAAGATTTAAAATAATATAGCGAGAGTAAGGGTCGATCCGCAGGGAATAGGAACTCTAACACCTTTCGTTCTGATTTAGACCAATAACCTATAGAAAATAAAGGGGGGATTTTAGAGAATTGATTTGAATGAGAAAAAATAATAAGAACGTAAAATAAATATTGAAAGTGAATTATAGATTGAAATAGCCTCAAGCCACGCTTTGCCACGACATCTTCGATCACTGAAGTTGATTTTTCTTCGACTTTCCTGCAGGTTACAGTCTACAAGGCCCAACCATTGCAACTTACTTCTCTTGGGTAAATTCGACTCCCAGGGCAATCCTTGAAGTCAAGCTTTAGTGAGTTAGCTACGACAATCGATGCTAACTCAAATCTGAGTTAGTGCTGGAGAAGCCCGTGCTCGAATAATCGTCTCGATGAGAGTTGTTTCCGATTTTGATTCCCCTTAGTGGACCGCCACTAAGTTTGTTCGTAGGGAGTTGAATTGGCTACAAGCTTTTCCTCGTCCCCAACGATGGATCTAAACCACTTCAACCCGATGCGCGCTCTCGGAATGAAACAATTGAGATACCTAAAGATTAGGCCGATTGCCTAATCAATTTTACAGAGAATCTAAAAAGGAGTTGTTGAAGGATTGAAGTACTTTCCTAATCTCATGAGGTTAGTCGGGTTTGGCGTTGCTTTTGGCTAAAGGGAATTTAGTTAAGCATGGTTGGTGAAAAAACCATACTTAATTAAACAAAGAGAAAAATGGAGAAAAATGAAATGGAGAAAATGGAGAACTTTTATTAAACTCAACGAAGAAGAGAATAATGGAATGATTGATGATTTAATTCACCCCCAAAGTGGGGTATTTATAGTAGTTGAAAACCCTAAAAACCTAAGATGATAAATCCTAAATTTAAATAAAATTACATAAGTTAAATATCCAAGTTTTTGAAATTTAAAATAAAAATCGGATGATAAGCTATCTTGATAAGTGGACTGATAAGTTATCAGAGTTGCTGACGTCATCTTCTAGAAGGTGCTGACGTGGCGCCCAGTCAGCATTCATGCCCTGGTTCATGCCCATGAATCTGCCCACGACTTCAGTATTTTCTGCAGCATTTCAACTTATTTCCAGTATTACGTAACCTGCATGAGAACAACATAAAAACAGCCCAATTAAGTCCTTCAAACATATATTCGATAAAAATAAGGACTAAAAACATAACCAAAATAAATACTTATCAGGGTCTATTTCACAGAATCAATGAAACAAAACCTTATCATCATCTAGAATGTTCGCGGGCTTGGAAGCTTCGAAAAAAAAACATCGGTCAGAAAGTTGTTAGGGGTTTCAAAAACGAGGATCCTTTTTCTTCAGGAAACTAAGCTAAAAGAAGTCGACAAGAAAGTTTTGAGGAAGCTATGCGGAACAAAAAAAGAGATTGATTTTCTGTCAGCTCCAGCAGCCGGTGCAGCGGGGGGAATCATAACACTATGAGATCCTTCTCAATTCAGGTGTGTAGATAAATTCATTTGCTCTGAATTTATAGCCATTCATGGAGTTCTGGTAGAGCATGATTTTAGCTGTGTAATTGTTAATGTTTATGCACCGAATGATGATTCTGAGAGGAGTTTCTTTGAAGCATTGAGAAACCATCTACAGCAGTTCAATTGCCCCATTTTCATAGGAGGCGATTTCAATACGATACTGTATCCGGAAGAAAAATCGGGGGGCAGATATAAAAAATGCTATGAGGTGTTTTGCGGATTTTCTGGAAGATTTGGCTCTCATCGACATTCCCCTTCAAGACGAACCTTTTACTTGGTCAAATCTCAGAGAGAACCTCTCTTTTAGCAGACTTGACAGATTCATTCCATCGGGAGAGATACTTAGTCGTTGGCCAAATCTATGTCAAGGTGCTCTCCCTAAAGGCATCTCGAACCATAACCCGGTAAGGCTATCGTTAGAATCCCCCTGTTGGGGTCCCTGCCCTTTCAAACGGTTTAGCTATTTGGCAGACAACAAAGGGTACATTGAGCACATAAAGGAAGAGTGTAAAAGATTTAAAGGTTCTGGGATCACTACTATGCTGGAGAAATGTAAGAAGGTATCGAAGAAATGGGCTCGTGATTTAAAATCGGATCCAGGGAACGATATCCAAAAATTAGAGTTGAAATGCGAAGAAATTGAGAAAGCCATGGCAACTGACGGGTCCAACACAAAACTAAGCAGCGAGCTAAGAGAATGTAGAGGTAAACTCTGGGAAAACATAAGAAGGGAAGAGCGTGAATGGGCCCAAAAGTCTCGACTGAATTGGGCGGTGGCCGGAGACAGAAACACTAGATTTTTCCACTTGTTTGCTTCTAGAAGAAGGAATGTCAATAGAATTTCCTCGATCAGAATATGGAAGGATTTTTTTTCGCAGGCCATCGGAAATCAGGGCTGCTATCAGTAAGCATTTCAGTGACATATACAAAGATGCTAACACCATCCCTCTGAAGCAATTCGAATGTAACTTAAATGCCTTGAACAAGTATTCTACGGTTTTTCTTGAAAAGGAGTTCTCTAAAAACGAAGTTAAATCGGCACTGGACATGTGCGATGGATCTAAAGCCCCGGGGCCCGATGGTTTCAACATGGGCTTCCTTAAAATTTTTTAGGACAATCTAAAAGTAGAGATCATGAATTTTTTCTTAGCCTTCCACAAAAATGAGCTGACAAATTTCAGCTTCAACAAGTCCTTCATTGTGTTGATCCCTAAGGTACAGAATGCAACTAAAATAGAAGACTTTCGTCCAATAAGCCTAGTGGGCTGTATTTACAAGCTGTTACCAATTCGCCTTTAGCCCAGGAAAACAAATCCTGGACTGTTCTCTGATTGCGAATGAAACGTTAGACTTTCTAAAGAAGAAAGGTTTGAAAGGTGCGCTGATTAAAGCAGATTTCTGTAAGGCCTATGACACTATCAGCTGGGATTTTCTGCAATTTATTTTGAAGAAATTTGGCTTTGGGCACAGGTGGTGCTGCTGGATCCAGACTTGTTTAGCTTCAGCATCTGTCTCCGTCTTGGTCAATGGAGCTCCGACTCATCCGTTCCGATTGGGTCAAGGTTTGAGACAAGGGTGCCCTTTGTCACCCTTTCTTTTTAACATCGCGACTGAAGCTTTAAGTGCACTATTTAGAATAGCAGTTTCTCAAGGTTTTTTCTCCGGCATCCGTATAGGCAAAGTCAGTCTCGAAATTTCCCACTTGCAATATGCAGATGACCTACTGCTGTTCTGTGGGGCTGAGGAAAGGCAAATCAAGAACATAATCAGGATCCTAAAAGGCTTTGAGGTTGCGGTTGGACTGAAACTGAACATGCAAAAGACGAAATTATATGGGGTAAATGTGGAGGCTAAAGTGATAGATAAATGGGCCAGCTTATTGAAGTGTCAATCGGAGTCATTTCCTAGCTCCTACCTCGGTCTTTCTCTTAGGGCAACCACCAATTCAAAGATGTTATGGGAGCCAATTTTTGACAATCTTGAGAAGAAACTAGCAAGCTGGAAATCCAAACTGATCTCAATCGGAGGAAGAATTGTGTTTGTAAAATCAGTTCTATCAAGCCTTCTTGTCTATTTTATGTCTTTCTTCCCAATGCTCGTCGCTGCTAGAAAAAGGTTGTCAAGCTCGATCGCAAAATTTATTTGGAGGTCGTCGGATAAGAAGGCGATTCACTGGTTAAGCTGGGAAACTATATGCTTACCGAAGAACATAGGAGGTTTGGGTTTGATGGACTTTCAAATCAGGAACCGTGCTTTACTAAACAAATGGATCTGGAGGTTTGCTACTGAAAAAAAGAGCCTCTGGAGTAGAGTAATTTCAGCAAAATATGATGAAAATCCAAACAGGCTCCTCCCTGCCAAATTACAGGGCTCTAAAACCTCTTGGCTGTGGAAAGGCATTGTCGCCCCCCTTAAAGATCCAAATAATGTGCTCCGGGAAAATTTGAAATTCATTATTGGGGATGGAAGAAGTATTCTCTTTTGGTCCGATGTCTGGGTGGGAGAGAAATGACTCCAAGAAGCTTTCCCTAGACTGTTCCTAATTGCTACTAATAAAACAGGGGTGATCGCGGAGTACGGAAGAATGGTAAACTCTATCTGGCAGTGGGAGATCAATTTCCGGAGAAACCTCTTCGAATGGGAGAGAACTATTTGGTATGAATTTTCAGTACTAATAAACTCAGTCTCCCCTGGTATTTTGCGCAAAGACAGTGTGCGATGGAATGGTGAATCCTCATGGGTCTATACGGTGAATTTTTTTGGAAAATTAGTGTCTTCAATGAGCGAAGAGAGCTGCAAAATCTGGGAACTAGCTTGGTCGAACCTTGCTCCACCGAAAGCTGAAGTTTTCCTTTGGAAAGCGTTGCACGATAGAGTTGCTACAAAAACAGCACTTGCTAAGAGGGGGTCCAAGTAAACAATGGGTTATGGTGTCCACTGTGTGCTGAAGAGGAGGAAACGGTTTCACATTTGTTGTGTCACTGCAGGATAAGCTGGGCGTTGTGGCAAATGTGGTTTAAGGTTTGAAAAATTTCTAACTCAGTTCCGAATAACGTTAAATCTTTCTATATGTGTTGGATGGATCTAAAACCCCCCTGGTATATGCTGGAATTTGGCATATGTCTTTCATATGCTTTCTATGGTCTATATGGCTTTACAGGAATGAGGTGATTTTTAGAAACAAAAATGTGGATGCCAAGCAGCTCTTTGACATAAGCTTGACCAGATTAGGTTGGTGGATTAAGGCCAAATGGCCAGGGTTGCTGATGGCCATCAACGATTTTGTACGAGACCCTACAATGCTGGTTTTGCATGCGTTTAAAGTGAGATGCAGGGAGAAGATCATATGGTGTAAACCGGGTCCGGGAGTTCTCAAATTTAATACGGATGGTGCGGTTGTGGGTGGCTTTGGGAAAGCGGGCATCGGAGGTATTTTAAGGAATGAAGAGGGTAGAACTTTGTATATTTCTCTAGATACATAAGCTTGGCCGATGCTACGACTTTTGAACTCCAAGCTTTACATAAGGCGTGTCGACTTTTTGTTGAATCTGACTGGGCAAAAAGTTTCGCCGTTATTTTTGAAACTGATTGCAAGATGTTAACTGAGTGGTTTATCCGTCCCACGACCACGCCATCTATTTTCAAGGAATTAGTCCTCGACTGTCTGACCATGTGCTCGAGTGTGGTTTGGAGTATCCATTTTGCTCATAGAGAAGCTAATGTAACAGTTGATAAACTCGCCAAAGCTGGTATCTCTAGGGATCAGCCTCTGATATGGGTTAGCAAACCAGGGTGTGAGGAGTCGCAAATTTGCAAGTGAGATGGGAACTGCCTAATGGTACTCAAATTCTTCCTTGCAGGAGTTTGGTTCGAGTGGTCCTTGCATAGGTAACATAGTGATCTAAGTAATCCTAAGCTTCCAGTTTTCGTGAAAGTGCAACAAAGGGGGCCTGCCCCTGTTTGCTCCTGCTTCTGACAGGGCTGCTGCTGCCTGCAAAACAATCGATGTTGTGGTTTGGTGTGTTTTTATGTTTGTAAGAGATGCTACTGGTTGTGTAGATGAGTTTGCACTATTGTATTCGTTTGCCCTGCCTCGGTTGTACTCTTTTTCTTCCATCTTAGGTTAGAGAGGTTTTTTAACGAGGCACCGGGGCAAGGCCCCTTATTCTCCGAAATAAATTCTTTTGCTTTAAAAAAAATAGGCACAATCGGATACAAATATAAAATTCATTTGAATCTAATTATAAAATACACAAAGTATTAATATAAATGTTTTAGGCCATGTTCGACAATTAGCTGATAGCTGATAGCGGATTACATTAGCTGATAGCGGATAGTTGATTGCATTAGCTGATTTAACTAGTGGATTGTATTAGCTTATTGTATAAAAGTGTTTGGTAAAATTAACTGATAGATGATAGTTGTTTGATTATTTAAACAAGCAAAATGACATATAAGGACATGATTATATTCGATACTTATTTAAATAATTTATTATTTATCAATATTTTGTATCTATTAATATTAATTAGATTATGAAAAATAATTTTTAATATAACATTACTAAGCATATAATCATTTTTAATACAATTTAATTAATTATTAAATATAAATATAAATGTGTGAGAATAAAAAGAAAAAAAAACAAAAATGTTAGTTTACAAATATCACAATGTAAATACGTGAGGTTGAAGAATTAAAATAGAAATGGTTAAATTTAGGTTATTTGGAAATTTTTGATAATTTTTAATGATAAAAGAGTCTTTATAACTCTTATGTCAAAACCTCTAACCTCAAAAAGCTTCTATTAGCAGCTTTTCAAAATTAGAGGTTTCACCTCCAATTTATTTTTTCAATCCGCTCTTTACCAAACATTCAAATTAGCGGATTTGACGGGTCAAACCTTTAATTTTAGTTCAAATCTCTAATTTTAGCTCAAACCACTCTTTACCAAACATGGCCTTAATATTTTATATTTCCAATAATAAAACAAATAGGTCGATTGATATAAATAGTTGGTTTAGATTAAACTAGAAGTGATTAATTAATAATTAATTAACCAATTAAGAAAAATGGACCATAATTGGGATCTAAACCCTAAAAGGCTAAAAGTCCAATACTCTTTACATGATTGCGTAAAAGAGGGGTACATAATCCTAAATCATGTGGTCTAAATGATATATACTATATATATTACATAAGAATTTGCAAGAGGAAACCCAACTTATTAGGTCACCAATGGAAGTTCCTTGGTGCTTAGGTTGTTTGTCCAAGTGGATTTAAAATCAAAGAATCAAGGCAAATCCAATGAAATAAAATTCTGGTTCATTTGCACGAACTAACTTACTTCAGTGGTTAAGTGAACGATTATTGTTTCAAGAGGTTATGGTATGGGTTCGAGCACCAGCAATTGTAGCAGAGTGATTGAGCATGCATTGTCAAATGGTTGAGAGTATATTCAGAACAGATACTATTTGTAATCACCTTAGTTTAAAAAAAAACTGATTTATTTGATTCGGATTAATCGAAAATCAAAAGTTTATTCGATCTGATGTCATATAAAAGAAGTATTGAATTGGTTTAAAACAGTATAATCATTAAAAATTTTAAAAAAATCAAAAAATTATTTTGATCTTTTAATTATTTACCATATATACGTACTCTTGTACTAAAAGTTACATCATTAAACCAAATATATATTTTTGGGTAGTTAGGATTATTGAGATATATTAAATTCACGTTGCAAATATTGTAAAGAAGTTAAATGTACAATCATGATTGCAATTGCCAAAACAAAACGTTGGATTCCAAATAATTATACTAGAATCAATTATTATAATCCATGTTAAAAATATTATAATTCAGAATTAAACTGATAATTAAAAGGATGAGTTTATCACGCTCGAAGAATACCGCTTAATATCATTAACGCTGAACACTATTAAATTAATTAATAAAAATTAAAATTTTTAAAGATTCAACAAATAATTATAAAATATTTAAAATAAAATTTTAATTAAATTATTTTCTATATATATATTATTTTTATGTTTTAAATAATTAGATCAAATATCAACCTTAGTCTATTTAAAAAATAAAAAACCCAATACTCAAAACCCTACAATGTAAATCATAATCTCAAAACTATAAACCCTAAACCCTAAATTTTTAAGTTTTATAATTATATATTGAATCCTTAATATTTTTAATATTTATTAATAAATTTAATGGTGTTTATCGTTAGTGGTGTTCACTGTTTAGCGGTGTTCGTCGTGTGTTGTAAAATTTTCTAATTAAAATATATTCGGATCTAAACTAAGATAAATTTAGACAATACTCTTATCATTAAATTATACTTGCATTTCTTTTTGGTACGAAACCGAGCACAACTTACTTAATGTAAAACTCGAACATAAAATTTCAAAATATTAACTTTATCATTAAATCATACTTGCGTTTCTTTTTTGTATGAAAGCTATACAATATATCATAATATTAATAAGAGTATATTATACAATAGATTATTTAATTATTAGTAAGATTATAAACTGATATTGAATAAAAAAAAGTTATAAACAAGTCATTTTGTTTATTAATTGTAATAAACATGTCACTTTATCGTTAGGTTTGTAATGGACGTTAATTTTTTAGTTACAATTAAATTGCTTTATTCTCATAATCAATAAATTGAGTGATTTGATTGTAACTAAAAATTTAATGATCGTTACATACTTAACGATAAAGTGACCCGTTTATAAATTTTTGAAATTCAATGACCCATTTATAATCTTACTAATACTTGAGTGGTATGTTGTGTGCGTATATATATGAGTTAGGATCGACTT
The DNA here is from genome assembly GCA_958450335.1 of Hibiscus tridactylites. Lineage (NCBI taxonomy): Eukaryota > Viridiplantae > Streptophyta > Magnoliopsida > Malvales > Malvaceae > Hibiscus > Hibiscus tridactylites. The sequence continues at coordinate 1,210,859 of OY288268.1, read as the reverse complement.
ACACAATGTATAAGTTTTACACGTTTTTTGGATCGTTAGATGAAGTAAATGGATGACTGAGATTAACTCCTTATTTTTTTTCCTGAAGTGATAATCTTCACGATAAAGTGACCCGTTTATAAATTTTTGAAATTCAATGACCCATTTATAATTTTTTATGTTTAATTTATCAATTTTTGAGAGGAGTTAAAAATGTATTTTTATTCAATTAAGAGGTTAATAGGGATTAAGTTAATCAATTTATGGGAGGGATTAAAAATGGAATTGTACTACTAATCAAGTGGACTAAATCTCTGTCTTTTTACATATTATAGTGCATATAAATATATGGTCGGTGAAAGATATATTATTAATAAAATAAAGATAATTATTTGATACACTGGTGGTGGAAGCTAAAAGTTTCCACAAGCGCCTTAATTTTAGGGTTTATGGACTCAATTTAGGGTGTAGGGTTTAGGTGTAGTAGTTTAGAATTTAAGGATTGCAAATAGAATTTAAGGTTTAAGGTTAGAATTTATGGTTTATACATTAAAACTTAAACTCTCAACATATTACACTAAAACCTAAACCTTTAAACCCTAAATCCTAACCCCAACCCTTAAATTCTAATCATTGCCCCTAAATTCTAAACCTCTAAACCATAGACCCTAAACTAAAAGTTTCCACCACCAGTGTATTGGATATAAATCTATAAATAAATGTAACTTTTAAAAGTTTTAATAAGTTTTATTTTTTTTATTTTCAGACAATGCATGGAATTTTAATTTGAATATTATCATTTTTGTATAAATAATAATATTTAATTTATTAATTAATTAACCCCCATCGAATAATGTAGATACTATTACAGAAAACGAGATGTTATGCCTAAACAGTCCAATTTGTCTGGTCTTATTTACCTAACTTACCTAACTAACCGTTTCCTTCACATATCAAGGGCGTATTTGTCATTTCAAATATAGTAAAAAATAAAATAAAATAAAATCTTCAAACATGGAGAGAAAACGCAGCGGCAAAGGTCTGAGCAGGCTTGACTTGAGAAGAGAAGGATTCTACAAGAACAACAAAAGGGATCAAATCAATGGAGATAAAATATAAATAAATAAAGCAAAAAAACAAAAAAAGGAAGAAATGGTGGTGTGGTTAACGTGCTAAGAAGGGAAAAATGGCAAGCAACGAAAACAGTGCTTGCAAGGCACAGATGCCAATATCATCCTTTCTCCATTCAATTTCCTTATGACATAATTTATTCGATGTTTCCCTTATTTGTTTGCTTTTAAATTCCTCTTTTCCCTCCTTCACTTTGCTTCAAATCTCTGTGTTTCCTTGCTGTTTTGTTCAGCATTGGGCCTGTTTTCATCTTCTTGGCTCTGGGTTTGTCTTTTTTTCAAACTTAATTGGTTCATTTTCGACTTCCAAGCTCCACTTTGCTGATTGTTTTTCGTTGTTCGACTTGATTCTGGGTGAGTGCTTTCTTTTTTCAAGTTAATTTCAATACCCTTTACTCTAATCGCCTTGTTCGCTTGAGCATTTGATTTTTTGTGATCTTATTAGCTCTGGGTATCTGTGGTTTTTTCAATTATCATTTAATTACCCTTAATTCTAGCCATCTCGTTCTTGATTTCCTAGCTCGAATTCGCGGTTTTTTTGTTCTTTTTAGGTTGCTTGCTTGAGCATTTGATTTTTCATGATCTTCTTGGCTCTGGGTGTGTGTGTTTTTCAATTTAATTCCAATACCCTTAACTCTAATCGCCTTGTTATTGAATTCATAGCTCCACTTTTGCTGATTTTGTTTTTAGTTTTTCGTTCTTGGCTCTGGGTGTATTTCAAAGCTCTAATTAGTTCGTTTTTTTAAATTCCCAAACTCGAATCTGCTGAAGATCTTTATTTCCATTGTTCGTTTTAGCATTTGATATTTTATTGAGTAATCTGAGCTATTAAAGTTGTGTTTTTTTGATATTTTTTTTGTAGGTAAATGAAACATGTTTTCTCCTTCCGTTGTAATCTTAATATTAAATGCATATTTTCAATTCCCCTTCGTTTCTTCATAATTGCCATGATTTTAACTCTCGATTTTTTCTTCTCGCTGAATGTTTCATAATAATTGCAGGCCTTTCCATTTTATCACTTTTATCTCTCTGCTTTTTTTTCTTTTTTAAATGCCTTCAATCGCTTTCCTTATTGAATAAAGTTATTTTTTTGCCCTGCAGAGTTTTTTTAATCTTCTTTTGGAGGGAAAACCTTTAGCTTGATGGGAATAATTTTGTGAAATTTTGGGTTTATTTGAAGAAAAAAAATTATTGGTTTTAATCATCATGCCATCTGAAACAATGGACCTTCAGAGTTTGTCTTCACCATCTATTTTCTCAGATGATATACGTTTTCCCAGTGAGGTACATATTTTCTCGGTATCCAATCACTTTTTCTTTTCCCTCTAAATAATTTTTATTCCCCCCTATTCTAAGTTTGAATTTTCGGGATTGTGGCAGCGGCAGGTTGGATTTTGGAAACTGGACACGGTGCTTGATCAGCGAGGTTAGTATCAAAAGTGAATGTTAAATTAGTATTATATTTTCTTGCAGGAATGTAGTTTCAATTGGGAATTGAACTATGTTTTGATCTTTTCTTTTTCAAGGGAAAGTGGTTCATTTTCTAAAATTTCATCTTCCATGAAAGTAAACTGTACTCAGTCAAAAGTACATTCCCTATGCATATGAAGTGCACTGAAATGCAGTTCGACCCGGAAATTTTTCGAGTATATATATTTTATATTCTTGCAGGAAAGTAGTTTTAATTGGGAATTGAACTATGTTTTGGTCTTTTCTTTTTCAAGGGAAAGTGGTTTATTTTAAAAAATTTCATCTTCCATGAAACTGTAACCAGTCAAAGTATCATTCCCTATGCTTATGAAGTGCATTGAAATGCAGTTAGACCCGGAAATTTTCGGAGTATTTTCAATCTATGAAAAACAGGCTTTATGAATTTTTCTATAGGATTCTCAAAGATTCTATTAATGACAAGTCAACAAAAACTTGAGCCAAGCATTGAACAATGGAGCTTCATGCAAAGTAAATTAAAAATCAGTGATGAAACTATGATTTGTTTTGCTCCCACTCGGAATGTTTGTTAATTTGGTTGCACCTTGGATTTTTATTCTATGTCGGAGTCTAGTTTCGTTGCTGTTGTGTATTTTTCAAGTCTTTTTCGAGAACTGAAAGCTTACTCTTTTTCCACTGGCAGCATGTAAGAAAATGGTTACTCCATCAACCATGGAGATAACAAGATACCTGGACAATGATCAGCCTTTCACCAAGCAGCACCAGAAAGCGAATCTATGTGTCAATAGCCGTACAGTGGGAGCAGAGAGAGTTATGAATCAATCACTAAAGTCGTCGAAACATATTAGCGGAGAGATTGGATTTCATTCTGCAGAAGGAAACAAAGTCAACACTATGACTTCCCCGTTTGAGAACAGTATTTTCTCGAGTTCGTTTTCGGAGTTCTTCACTAGGAAGTGTAAGTCTTTCTCCATCTCACCATGTTTATTATTGAATGGTTTAGTAAGCTTTTCTCATAGCATGCTTAGGGTTGCGTTTGTTAATTGGTGATCTGTTCTTTGCAGTGAATTTATCTTCAGACAATGCTCTATATGGAAATTCAATTGATACTATTGCCTCTTCACACTATGAGGAAGATGAACCATTCGAATCCCTTGAAGAACTTGAGGCCCAAACCATTGGAAACCTCCTTCCCGATGATGATGACTTGTTTTCGGGAGTGACCGAAGGACTTGATTTTGTTGTCCAACCAAATGTTGCAGAGGATACAGAAGAGTTGGATGTTTTTAGCAGTGTTGGAGGGATGGATTTAGGAGATGACGGTCCCACTGTTGTGCGAAAAAATGAGAAAAGTCACCTGGGGTTATTTAATGGTTTAGCTGGAGAATACCCTTCCCGAACACTTTTTGTGAGAAACATAAACAATGATGTTGAAGATTCTGAATTGAAGGCCCTTTTTGAGGTTAGCAATTGTTGGATAATGATTGTCATTTCCTTTTTCGGTTTTTCCTTTTTGGTTTGAGTGCATGTGTGCGCTTTACTTGGCTTGTTTGTCTTAGTTGAATGCTTGACCTTGTTTCAACTTCACATATGTCAAATGTGCAGCAATACGGTGACATTCGCGCTCTTGACACAGCTTGCAAGCATCGTGGTTTTGTTATGATCTCGTATTTTGATATTAGAGCGGCACAAAAGGCAATGGACGCACTCCAAGGTAGACCATTGAGGTGCAGGAAACTTGACATTCGTTACCCGATACCGAAGGTTAGCTCATTTGTTGTCATATTTCCTATTTCCCGGTTGTCCTTTAGTATACAGTTGGAGTCAACATATTGCTATTATGTTCAGGTTCAAATTGTATTAGTGTATATTTTTTACCAAAAATTTTGGGTAGTATCATGTTGCTGTAATATTCAATTTTAAATGCTCGAGCTATAGTCTGATTGTTTTCATTTCTGGCTGCATTACCTCAGGAAAATCCTTCGGAGGACGGAAATCAAGGAACTCTAGTTGTATGTAACCTTGTTTCAACTGTTTCAAACGACGAAATTCGTCGCATATTTGGTGCTCATGGAGAAATCAAGGAGGTGAATTGGTGTTTTGTTTTTTATTTTTATCTTTTTCAGTTGATAGGCCATTGATTTATTCTTATTCTTGGACCACAGATCTATGAAACACCAAAAAAAGTTCAACACAAATTCATCGAGTTTTACGATGTCAGAGCTGCTGAGGCTGCTCTTCTTGCATTGAACAAGAGTGAAATTGCTGGGAATCAAGTCGAGGTTGAGCTTAGCCATCCCGAGAGTTCAATGACTGCAGTCGGGCCAAACTCATCAAATAACATGGATGTTGGAACTACTTCGGGGTTGAACTCTGCTATAAAAGTCCCGTTTTCGGAATCAACAATTCCTCATGGTATCTCTCCTAGTGTTTCGTACGGTTTAACCTCCACGGTTAGAATGGGATCAATAGACCATCAATCTGTCATTGGCGAGTCAGGTCACTTGCAAATGAAACTTGATGTCCAAGGTGCACCGGCTTTGTATCCTCATCCGCTACCAGAGTATCAAATTGGTTTAAGTAGAGCTGTTCACTCCAATTCTTCAGGCCCCGGACATCCTTATTCGTGGAGTAACTCTTATCACCCCGAGCCTCCAAGTATGACGTGGCCTAACTCACCTCCCTTAGTTAATGTAACTTATGCTGCTCATCCCACAGCACAGCTTCACAGACTTCCTACGACTCATACGCTGAACACTGGCGTGCCCGTAATTAACTACCATGTTGGATCAGCGCCAACTGTTAATCCATCTCTCTGGGACCGGAGACATGCGTATGGAGGCGAATCTCCTAATACCGGTTTTCATCCAGGTTCACTTGGCAGTATGAGAGGTTCTAACAACTTTCCATATTCTATTGAGTTCATTCTAATCATCATTTCTTATGTATGTCGGTGAAAACTCTAACCAACTTTCATCGTCTTAAAAAAATATAGGACCGCTGTTGTTTCACTCAAGGTATTCGGTGTATAACGGGAGAGGGCAAAACATTCCAATTACAAGATCAGCTGATTCTCCTCATGAACATGCTAGAAGCCGGAGGAACGAAGGAAGTATGAACCAGGCTGAGAAGAAGCAATACGAACTTGACATTGAACGTATAATACGAGGTGAAGACAAGCGAACAACTCTCATGTTGAAGAACATTCCTAACAAGTAAGTGGCTTCCAACTTTTGTTCTGAGAATGAACTTGGTCCGTCGTCAGTATCCCGATTCCTTGTTGCAAACGGAAGAATCCTGCTATTAATCTGTGGTGCTGATGATTTTCTGCTTGGTATTGAATGATCCTGACCGTCGATTGTAACTGCAGGTACACCTCAAAGATGCTTTTGGCTGCCATTGACGAACGCGGCGGAGGAATATATGATTTTGTTTATTTGCCAATTGATTTCAAGGCAAGTTTCCTCTTGTCTGGAATTTTCTTTTATCCAAGCTTTGGAGAATACCAGATGGTGTTCAAAGCATATATATTTATTTTACCTTTGTTTTATTGCAGAATAAATGCAATGTTGGATATGCATTTATCAACATGATTGAGCCTAGCCAAGTCAACAAATTTTATCAGGTTTGTTTTCCGAAATTTTCGAGTCGGCGGGGTATATCTGAAAACACAAAATGCTAAAGCTAAACGAATTAAATTGTTGCAGGCATTCAATGGGAAGAAATGGGAGAAGTTCAACAGTGAGAAGGTGGCATCACTTGCTTATGCTCGTATACAAGGAAAATCGACACTTATTGCTCATTTTCAGAACTCGAGCTTGATGAACGAGGATAAGAGGTGCCGGCCTATACTCTTCAACACCGACGGTCCTAATGCAGGTGATCAGGTACCTGAGATAACATAGAAACAACATAGTTGATTCAACTCTGTGTGTTTCTTGCATCACAATGTATTCTTAAGCTTGAAAACTTGCATGTTTGATGGCTATTAAAAAGAATGCAAAACCTTTGAATTTTGCAGGTGCCATTTCCGGTGGGGGCTAATGTTCGAACAAGGCCCGGAAAAGCTCGTTCAGCTGACAATGAGGGGAATAATCCAGAAAGCCCTTCGAGTTCAGAAAACGAAGAAACCTGTTCTTCAAGTTCAAAGGGATCAGACTAGCAAAAGCCGGTTTCTTTCGGCCGGTACTAACCTTTTCTCAAAATCGCATCCGTCTGAAATCTTTGTATAGGTGAAACTTCAAGTGATTATAAATATTTCCCTTCAAGCTCACCTGAATAGTGAATCTTAGAATTCAAAATTTTGGCTTAAAGAAAGAGTAATATAAAATGAAAATCTCTGTATTACGATTTTCAAGCTTTTAGGTCCCATCTGCAATTGCAGAGAAACAATGCCTTCAATATTGTTGAAATTCTTTAGGTTCCAAATTCTTTTGAGTTCCTATTTGTGTATTTTGTAACTTTCTGGTTGATTAATGTTCTGTTATTAGCATGGAAATAAAATTTAGTTTTAGTAGAAATATAAGCTAAAATCCCATATCGCGTAGAAAATAATAAAACAATAATTTAAATATAGCATTTTGTAACACATAGTTTGTTTGAGCCTCAGCTCGGGCATCAGCTGCTCTTTTTTCAAGCAAGGCCTGGCCTTAGACAAGGCTCTAAGATTCTTTGTTTTTTAATGAAAATATCATTTTCCATTATTTCCTCATATATATGTTTTTAATGAAAATATCATTTTCCATTATTTCTTTTTTGTAAGTATTATATATGTAGAACTCGATATCTTCAACCGATTTGTTTGCCAAGAAGTGAAGAAGTACAATTTTGCGTGATGGTGGTGAAAGCAAAAGAAAGAAATGAACACGAAAATTTAGTGGTTTGAGCTTTTCAACCAAGCTCTACATCTACTACCTTAGTTTCTCTACTAAAGATTTCAACCAAACATACTATGAATTTCTTCCTCTTTTCTAGGCTTAGGAGGCAATCCTTTACGCACTCAAAGTTTTATACCCAAAGCTTGAGCAAACTGTCTTATACAAGAGAAATCCAAAGCAAACTGAATTCTCTCACAAAGGTATGTGTTTACACAATTTAAGCATTCACCCAAACCTAAAATACTTGAGCAAAATATAACAAGTTAAGATCACAAGTGTTGTCTATGAAAGAATTGACAAATTAATCACTCTGACTCTTTTTCAATCATAATGATGTTGGTGATCGTTGTTCTAGGTGCTTGAAGGCCCCTTTTATCTTCCCAAATGAGTTCTTAATTGTTGGTGACCGTTGGGGATAATTGGAGCCGTTGGAGATGATTTTCATACAAAATTTTCCAATCTGGTGTTGTTCGTATTGTAACGCCCCGGTTTTGGGCCTAAAAGTTAGGAGGTTTGTTTAAACGGTTCGGGCAAACCAGATTAGACAATCAGTCTAATTTTGAAAATTTAATCAGATTAAATGATTTTCAGGAAAAATAAAATGTGAAAATTATTTTAAAACATTATAATAATATTTTAAAGGTTTTGATGAACTCAATTTGGTAAAAATAAATTGGGTCAATTGACATTTTAAAAGTGGTGATTAAATTGTAAAATTTATAAAGTTGTTTTGGTGACTAAATTAAAAAAGAGTCAAAACTTATAATCTTTAGGAAGTTATTATACCAAATCATTTTATCAGATTTTTCCTTATTTTTAATTATTTTATAATGATTTTAAAAAGATTTATTAATTATAATAAAAAAGGTTTAATAAAAAAATTCTTAAAAAGTCAAATCATTTTCTTAGGTAATTTTTTTCCTC